>CM070786.1:14417694-14860194 GCA_036346955.1 Dipus sagitta
ACATATGGGTTTCTTTACACTGAACATATTTCTTAGCCAATTAGAAACTATTTGTTACCCACTGAGGCTGTGTGCCACTAGTGCACTGGCGTGTACATCCTGTCAGGGTGTTTGATTCTGAGCAGCTTAGACCTCTGGTTGCTCAGACCGTTGTTGGCCATTTTCCCCCAGCAGCTCATGTAGTGCTTTCCAGCACTAGATAGGCTAACTGTCTGGGGACTGGCTCTCTTCTGGATTCCAGCCAGGTCTTTCCATGTTCTACTTCAGTGGCATATGGTGTCTTCAGAAATAGGGTCTTTTACCTTTTGCCTCAGGCAGATAATCAAGTGCTGTGACAGAAACCTGTCTTGTTTTGGGGACCTCGTAAGTCTGTCCAATCAACAGCTCATTATGGGTAGTAACTGATTGCTGGTACTGGGAGTTACAAATCAGAGTGGGCAGGGACAAGGGAAAAGAGGGTACCTACCCATATGAAACAAGTTGTTAATAATAATAATAAACATTAAAAAAAATTAAGCTAGGGTTTCATCCCACCCTCTCCAGGGCCTTTCTTTTCACACGATTCCCCCTTGCCCTTGTTGAGGGTTATATCTTTTAGTCTATTTCCAAGCATAAAGGTTTATATAGTACCAGTTCACTTTGGATTTAGTTTTGTGTTTGTTTTTCCCCACCTTCCCCTCCCTCTAAAGACCCCTCCATTCCTATTGCCTGGGTCTTGAGTTGCCTATCAGGTATGTCAGCAACTCAAGCTTGTCCGGATTAGGAACCACAGATAAGTGAGACATTGTGGCATTTGTCTTGATTTGATTGTGTGAGTTCACGAAATATGATCTTTTCCAAGTCTGTCCATTTTTCTCCAAATTTCACTGTCTCTTTTTTTGTTGTTGTTGTTACTGCTGAGTAGAAATCCATTGTGTATATGTACCACAACTTCATTATCCATTCATCCAATGATGGGCACCTGGGTTGATTCCAGTTCATAGTTATAATGAATTGAACAGCTATAAACATGGTTGAGCAAATATCTCTGTAGTGAACCATGGAGCATTTAGGATAAATGCCCTGTAAGGGAACAACTGGGTCTGTTGGTAGCTCTATATTCATCCTTTTCAGGAATCTCCATATTAATTTACATAGTGGTTATATAAGTTTACATTCCCATCAACAAAGGATGAGGGTTCCTCTTTCACCACATCCTCACCAACATATTTTGTTGTTTGATTGTTTAATGATTGCCATCCTTACTGGAGTAAGGTGGAATATCATAGTTGCTTAGGAACATTGAACATTGCCTTAAATGTGTTTTAGCCATTTGTATTTCTTCCTCTGACAATCCCCTATTCAGTTCTCTGCCTCATTTTTGGAGTGGGTCGTTTAACTTTTTATTGTTTAGTTTTTTGAGCTCTTTGTAGATTCTAGGCTTTTGGCAGAGGTATAGCTGGCGAAATTTTTCTCCCATTCAGTGGGTAATCTATTGGCTCTGCTTATGGTATGTTTGTGTGTGAAAAAGCTTTTTAGCTTCATGAGATCCCATAGATTGAGTGGTTGTTTAATTTCCCAGGCTACTGGGGTTTAGCTCAGAAAGTCTTTCCCCATTCCTATATGGTAGAGAGTTCCTTCTATTTTCCTTCCAATAGGAGAAGAGTTTCTGGTCATATACTAAGAACATCAATCCATTTGGACTTGGTTTTTGTATATGAGGAGATAAGTAGGTCTAGTTTCTTTTTTGTACTTATGGTTATCCAATTTGTCCAGCACCATTTGTTGAAGATGCTGTCTTTCCAGTCTATGTTATCGGTACCTCTATCAAAGAAGATCAAGTAGCTGTAGTTACTTGACCTACGGTCTGGGTCTTCAGTTCTGTTGCATTGGTCTATATTTATGTTTTTTATGCCAATACCATGCTTTTTTGTCACTATGGCTTTGTAATATAGCTTCAGTTAGGGTATGGTGATACCTCCAAAGGTGTTCCTTTTGCTGAGGATATGTTTGGATCTCTGAGGCCTGCTGCCATTCCAAATGAATTTCAAGATCACTTTTTTTTTTCTGAGTTAGGGTCTCACTCTGGTCCAGGCTAATGTGGACTTAACTATGTAGTCTCAGGATGGCCTCGAACTCACGGTGATCCTCCTACCTCAGCCCCCCAAGTGCTGGGATTAAAGACGTGTGCCACCACATCCAGCTTACATTTTTTTTTTTTTTACCTCTGTGAAGAAAGATGCTAGAACTTTTATCGGCACTGCATTAAATCTGTATATTGCATTTGGTAGAACTGCCATTTTCATCATATCAATTCTACCTATCCAGGAGCATGGGAGGTTTTTCCATCTTCTCAAGTCCTCCATAATTTGTTTCTTGAGGTTTTTTTTTAATATTTTCATTATGTAGGTCTTTCACATCCTTGGTTACTATTATTCCAAGATAGTTGTTGGACTTAATGGGTATCCATTATTTTATCTTACTAAAGGCCCTCCCTTTATAACAATCACTCCCTTGACATCTAAGACCACATAGTTTTACTTTAGTTTTGTCTACATTTTAAACATGCATAAACTATGTGTTCATATAAAGTATCTAATTTTATCTTTTAATCAATACAACAGATGTCCTTTCATTGTAATTGCTCTTAGCATTACATTCCATGGATATTTTGGTATATATCCATTCTCATGTAGATGGAAATTTAAGTTGTTCCTTATATGTGGAAAATTTGAAATACACCTCAGAATAAAGACAATGATGGCATAGTGGAACACAGGCATTAATTCCATACTTCAAAGAAAAACTTTGTATTTTTGGTACATGAGAAAAAAATTATACTTAATTACAATTTGATAGGCTCAGCATTTATGGTAAGACACTAGGAAATCCATAAATTCTTCCATGGAAATCGAAGGAATTAAATAACAAAGCTAAAACTCAAATGTAATAGCATTTTTAAAACATACATATTAAGAATGTCAATAAAGTCAAAAGGAAATGTCTTTGAAAAGATTTAAAATTGATTAACTGGAAAGAATAAACAAAGGAGCAATAAGAAAGATCAATTGCACATATTAAATATGAAAAAGGAACATCGCAGATCCTACATTTACAAGAGAGGATAATGTGAAGATATTTTGAGAGCCATGTGGTAATGTATGAAATTTTATGTGAAATGGACACATAATGGAACATATAGCTAAAACCTTACTCACATAAAAATTATAGATTGAGAGTTTTTTCTTACCAACTATTGAAATAAAAAGTCATGGCGGGCTGGAGAGATGGGTTATAGCACTTGCCTATGAAGCCTAAGGACCCCGGTTCGAGGCTCGATTCCCCAGGACCCACATTAGCCAGATGCACAAGGGGCACACGCGTCCAGAGTTCATTTGCAGAGGCTGATGCACCCATTTTCTCTCTCACTTCCCCCCCCTCCATCTTTCTCTCTCTGTCTGTCACTCTCAAATAAATAAATAAATAATTTAAAAAGTCATGGCATGATTCGATATTAAGCCAAATTTGTTCTTGTTAAAAAGTGCATAAAATTGGCTGAGTTAGTTAACAACCACACAATATCTAAAGAGCTAGGCCATGACAGAGACTAAGACCTACGCAGATGTTATATTTTTAGCACTTCTGATTTCCAAGAATGTACTGTTAGGACCAACAGAACCAAATGTTAAATAAAATATCTTTTCCAAAATAATTGACACTATTCTAAGCCTTAAAAGATGATAAAGTATTATTTTTTTTTCCTGTTTTAGGGGTAAAATGTGGTCTTAAAGCTGAAGAACTCCACATCTTAGAAGTATTGCACACATTTTAGTGAAAATAATATGCTACCTAAAAATATCTGAAATGTTGTACAAAAGTGATGGGTACTGTGCTATGATTCAGAGGACAGAACAAAATTGAGTGGAAGAATGACATGGGCTTTTTTCTAAATGTGACAAAATGTGTTTTGATCTAAGAAGATAAGGGCCTACACCTATTAAATTCTCTATTTAAAAAAGTAAGGGTTATCTCATTTGTCCTGGTGCTAACTTACTCTCCGTTGGAGAATCTGCTTCTCTTTCTCAGATGGATGTAGATCCTAAGGAGAGAGCCACCCCATCATACCTCGAAAGGGCCCCGGCTGAAACTAAGAAAAATTGGCGAAACAAGCAAGGGTGCTGTTTTCCTGATGAACCGGATACCAGCAGAAGGGGGAAGGAGATCAACACAGAGAAAAATCAACTCCTACCAAATCAGAGAGCCAGAGCCTCAGAGGCCCCCAACACCTCATCACTGAAGCAGACCAAAAATGAGCCCAACATGGCTCAGGGAAATTTTTCAGAAGAGGGGGCGGAAAGAATGTCAGAGCCACATGTTGGGTCATGATATGCAGAGACATTTATCTTACCCATAACTGTGGGCTAACTCCACAATGCATGACCCATGTACCTCAACAAGGAGGGGCCAAAGGGAGGGGGTAGGTCACGGATGAACCTAATAATGGTACCAAACTGACTGTATTTGCTGAATACAAAACTAATTAATAAAAAACAAGTAAAGATAAGGATTAAAAGTGTCTTTCAAATGGGGGGAATCTTCTTAGTGAGGAATTCATGAGAACACAAAGACGTTTGAAAATAAAAAAGCAGTCCATTTGGTGACAGGGGATGGGAGAGAATGCAGGAAATAATGAAGAAGGTCAAGTGCCAGACTCTGTGGTGACTGAATGAATATTTTTATTATCACCTAATTTGCCACACCTCCCCAAGCAAACTAATTTTCTGATCTAAAGCTTAAAAAAAAAAAAAACTTAAGAGCAAGTCTTCTCATTCATGTGGTCCTTAACCCAATTATTAGCACTGACCAGAAAAAAACATAAGTAGGTAATCTTCAAATAGTGAAAAAAAATTTAACTAAACTGTATATAAAACGTAACTGAGAAGTTAGAAGTGAGATGCCACATGCCTACATTCTCAGCAACTGGAAGTCAGGAAGATTAGTTAAAGGTCAACTTCAGCTTCATAACGAGTTGAGTTCATGACCAGTCTGGGCTCAATGAGACCCCCTCCCCCAACAAACACCAAGTAAACACAAAAATGTGCTGAAAGCATCAGATTCTGAGTCATTTTACAGCGTATTTAAAGTACCATGGGAGATGGGGAACAATACTCCAGGTTAGGGTTTTTTAACCCTCAACATGCATATACAGCCCTGTAACAGGGAATCCATTTCCATTTTGACCTTGGGAAGATACTGCAGGTATATATTTGCTATTCTAGATGGAACTGTATGATAACTGGATACAAACAGTGCTAGCATCAAGCATCCTTTTCGATGCACCTATCATCTTATATAATTTCAGCATTATACATATTCATAAAAAGAGAGCATATTGATAGTCAAAGGATGTGAATTCTCTTTAAGATGGTGCAATGAAATGTTGCAAAAAGCAAAAATGTCTGTGTCCTCATCAGCACTGAGCATCTAGACAAAATTTCTAAAAAGTTAAGCGTGAATGGAAATGGAGGGATCCACAAACTATGGCGGAGGAAAATGGTTCCTACTGTCCTTCCACATGTCCATTGAATACACAGATGTTCTCCTCTGGACAGAAAAGGTCAAATGTGGGGAGCTGAGGCTCAGAGAAAAGAAATAAAAGACCAGGACACAAGAAGTTAATTAACAACTACCTAGGGAACATATGTATTGGCTACCATATACTTTCCTGTCCCTGTTCCTCTGTTATAAAGAAGCCTCTGGCACTAATTATTCAATCTATATGTTGGAATGGAAGTGTTCTTCTGCAAGGAAATAATGTTCCTGGAGGAATTTAGTGTTCTGGGAGTTAGTATTGACACCCTGAGTGCCTAGTTATATTAAACAATGATTTATTCTGAATCACTTATTTTGAGACTGTGCATCAGGAATTAGGGCAGGGCTCAGCCAGGTGGTTCCCAAGCACATGGCGTCAGCAGTGGTTATAGTTCAGATGCCTGCAGCTGGCAACTGGCAAAGCTTGGCGGCTTTGACCACAAGCCTGGTGCCTCTGATCTCCTCCATGTGCCCTTCATTATCTATTACCATTGGTCTCTTCACTACAAAATGTTTCACAGTTTGTTGTCCGACTCCTCAGAGAGGTAATTCCTCAGGGACAAACTGGATTTTAGTCCATAGGCGAACCTCATTTACTTCACAATGTCCCGCAAGTCAAAGCCATGGTCTTCAGCAACAGCATAGAAGAAGATGCACTTGTTTGGCATTAGAAAGTGGCAGAGGGTCTGATTCTTACACCAACTCCACACAGCAGATGCAAACACATAGAAGTTGTGCCCTGAGATTCAGGTGAAGGATCATATGAACGCAGAAAGAAAAAAAAAAAAACTTATCATAAGCCTATATGATCCACATGCCCATTTTTCTGTGAGATTTTTGAAGTGAGACATAAGCAAAGATAACAAAGGGAACTACCAGAATGTTCAGCTACTAGTAAGAAAAAAAAAATCAAACAAAAAAATTCCCCAGAATGTAAGGAAGAAATAAGGCCTTAGAGGACAACTTTTAAAATTGAAGAAGTTTCTTAAAAAGGAAAATAAAATCTAATTTTCCACCTAAAATGATAAGGTAAGTATTAAACCAGTAATATAAAATTTCAATGAACATTCCAGAGTGATCAGAGAAATAGGTATTGAAAAAAATTAAAAATGATCAGCAAAACAAAAGAAATCTAGCTATAGAAAATTTGGAAACAATGACTACAGACAGCAAACATAGTAGTCAAAAATGTATGAGAAAAATTTAAATTGAGATTCAATATCAGACTCTCCCTTGCTTGTGTGTACAAGCATTAGTACACACACACACTATAAAAAGGCAGAAAATAGCCAAACACAATAACACAAAAATTCCCAAAATATAAGAAACAAATGAGTCCTTAAGTTACCAAGGACACACATGTGAAGTGTTTTCATAAATTAAAGTTTAGTGATCCTACAATGGTTTCATCAATAATCAGCTTGTGAGATTGACAATGATGCAGCCATGGCCTTCCCCCACTGGGGGAAATCATTGTCAACCAATGATGTGAAGCCAAACTAAAAACAGAAAGGAAGAAAGAGAGAGAGAGAGAGAGAGAGAGAGAGAGAGGGAGAGAGAGAGCGAAAGAAATAGGAAAGAAAGAGAAAGAAAGAAAAGATTATACTCATTGACGCACTCAAATTAAATTTTCATTAGCTTTCTTAGAAAGATAATTTCTTAGAAGAACTCCATCAAGAGAAAACAAAGTCAAATGAAGAAGCAGGAGAGGGAGTCAGAGGAGGGATATAATTTAGATATCCAACAGAACTACTCAGAAGAGCAATGAGGACTCCCACCTTGGGTTAGTTACCATGTGGATGACGTGAATGTTATATTTATCCTCAGTAAACCCAGGTGGGGAGAAGGGAGGGAAACTCACTCTCAAATAACTCCATCCATCCAGAGTAATTACTGCCAAATGTGTGTTGTATTAAATTTGCTTTCAGATCAATTTTCAAACCATAATTTTATAGATAGCTTTTTTTCATACCAAAAGTACAATTTTTTTAGTTATTAAACTAATATTCCCATATTCTTCTCATTTGCATTTCTGACATTATCTTTGATATAAATTTCACATCCTTACATTATTTCCTATATCATGTTATCAAGCAGATTTGATTTTTAAATATTTTTGTAACTTTTTGTTTATTTCCCTGATCTTCTTTTGAGTCCATACTTCTCTGACTACATGAATAATTGCTAACTAGATAATATTGACCATATATTTATGATTCTACCTCTCTGACTTGTACTAGTTAAGAAAAATCAGCTTTCATCCCATATGCAGAGTTATTCAAATCAGAAATATATGATCAGCAAAGTTCCTCCATTACAAATGTAGGGGGAAAACTCACTTTGAAAGAGAAAAAAGAAAAGGAAAACAATGGAATGGAAGGAAATTGATCATGGAGCGGGACCATGAATCTAATACAGCAAATAGAATCTAAAAGGAAAGACTTCATGGGTAACACAACATGTTTTTTGGGTATTGAACGTAGCACATGACATTGGACAGGCTGAGGACAGTAAGCAGGTTTGTGACATGATAGATTTGTGAGTCCCACAATGGCAAAGCTTAAGTTCTGTTTTACTTGCTATTCCTTATCATACTTGGAAACTTTCACTTTACCACCCTCCAGATCTAAGCAGGAAGAGGATGAACTGAAAGAATGTGTTGTGTGACATTCCTGAGAAGTTTTAGATACTTGTCAATTTACCCCAGAGAGGGTGCCATTTGCAGACCAAAAGAATGATTCCATCAAAATCCAGCTTAGGATACCGATGAGTTTATTGCACTTACTTACAGGAGCACGAATGATCATCTACTTATAAGAGCATGAATGATACCCAAACAGTTGCATAACTGGAAAGTCCTATCCACTACTGGTCGTGACCTCCTGAGAGCCATGTAGATGGAGACCCTTGCCACTGTGCCCTTCATTTACGCTTCTACCTAGAGCTCTGGAACCTGCTTAGGGCATGTTCAGATGGCCAGGTTACACACAGCTGTGGGAGGTAGGCGGCTGTGGGTGGCTATAACCTCAGGTGAAGGTCCAATAGCTTTGCCTTCACCCCTTCTATTAGGGAATGTTTACAGGTCAGGCCTTGTGAGGCTCTTTGGCAGCTGCTCTGATTTAAATATGACCATGTCATATCTGGACAAGCATCTCACAGCAGAAAGAATCAAAGATAAATGTATGCTAAAAATAGGGATTATGAAAGTAAGGTAGACCCCATTTTGTAGGCAGCTAGTTGGGGGCTGCAGACTCAAAAAGAATAAACAGACATCCCTTTGTCCTGACAGAGCCACCAGGTATAGAGACTTTGTAAGTCCGGAAAGTAGAATATGGGGGAAAAAAAAAAAAAAAAAAAACCAACTCTGATGCATGCTGACTCCCCAGGTTGTTTCCTGGCCACAAAGTAACCAATCGCCTGTCTAGTTCAGCAACCTATCAGGATCCCCTCACATATACTCATAGCAACAAGTCCAATCCATTTCAATTTGATACTTAACTTACATCTCCAAGGTTATGAAATATCCTGTTCCAAGTCACTCTGTGGATACCCACTGGGGATCCCTCCCAGGCTGGGACCTTCACTGCCTTACTTTCACTCTGCTTTATGTTCTCATAAACTTTGTTCAATCTACCCTTCTACTCTGCACTCATACTTCAAGGAGTGCAAGCCAAGATCACAAGAGCCATAGGTTTGGGAGAGTGAGTTTTAGTGGCCCTTGAGTGCCAGGCACTCTGACTCCTAAGCTAAGCCCATCCAGGGCTGAGGAAGGCTCTCACAACCTGTAATGTCAGCATGTGTTTCCTGAGTGCAGTGGGCTCCTATACTTGATGATGCTCTATTTTATGTTCTCTATTTTATGTTTCTTTACTAGTCCCTGAGGAGGGGTGACTATCTCACCGTTGTGAAATTCCCATTCAATTTCCATTGGAAAATGTCACACAGTATATTCTCATTTACACGCATGCAGAGTGGAAATCTCTGTCTGATATCTGTCGGAAAGATGTCACAGCCCAGGTTCTTTGTGCTAGTTGGCTATTGTGGCATAAAAAGACACCCTGACTTCCACTGGCTTAAAAGCACCTATTTATTCAGCTCACAGTTCTATGTGCTGATAGGGTTGCTTGGAAGGGCTGAGTGACCCTCCTCTTCTCAGCTGGGCTCCATTTTCAATTTTGTTAGCTGTATTTCCACAGCAACATTCTACTTTGTGAGTTGACTGGCTATTTATTGGCAGGGGTGGTGTAAAGGTAACAGGACCACGTGTCTTCTCATCCCCCAGCAGTCTCATTTTAGTGGCTTACAGAGGGGCTCCTTAGAGAGGATGTACATGCATGAGTAACATCTTCAGCACCTGAAGTAGAAGTTGCCCCACACTTAGGTTACAGTCTAGAAAACCACCTCTTGATGTGAGGAAGAGCACAGCGATATTACATAGTATATTTGGGTGCTGAGGTTGTATATCAATGGTCGAGTGCTTGCCTGGTCTACATGAGGGTCCCAGGTTTAAGTACCAGTGTAAAATAACAAACAATCACTTAAGTTTACCTGGTAGATAAGTCAATTAATTGCAACTGTTTCATTTTTTTTGGTAAAATGATCAACATCATATTCTTTAATGTTGATTATATCCTTTAACCAATTATATGTCAAGTCCAAGATAAATCACAAATTTATTTTGAATATCAGGATTTGTCCTAGAAACAATAAAAAACATCCACATTATAAACCTGACTTTAGAGTTCAATGGATGAAGAGACCAAAGATCATTTTAATATTTAATTAGAATTTATTGTTAGAGCATTTCCCTTGCTAGTCTCACAACACTCCCTTGTACAATGCAGACTGCTAATTTAAATAATAGCAAAAACACTAGGAGAAAAAATAAATAGCAGATAAGAAAATGAGCTTAGATATTATAAGGGACTTGTTCAATGCCACTCCATTAGTAGTTAGCAGAACAGGGATTGACACATTGCCTACAAATTAAAATGACTTTTAAATTGTCCACACAAAGCCCTATCACGGTAACAAACACCACTTCAGTAAAAAAAAATTCCTCCATACTTTCCTTGTCTCCTCACTTATCCACACTTTAGTGTTCCAGAAACAACTGGTATTTTCCAGCAAAGGTGACTATACACAATTTGCAAGGTGCTCTGTGGAGCAATGGTGTGAAAGACATGTCACGATAGAGCTCACAGTTTTGCAGGCCATGAGCAACAAAACAGCCAAAAAAACTTTAAAAAGACAAGTGTGAAATGGAGTGCTGTACTGTGGGTTTTGGAGGGGAGGGGATCTTGCAGCGTAGCTAGAAAATGAGAAGTCCAACTCCAAAACGCTCTTTCTTCACGGGTCCCGGCTAGAAATTCAAGAAGCTTACCTGCCACCATTTGAGGTAGTAATATCCCTGTGGCTTAGTTTAATACTTGGGCATATGTTGGGGTCTTTTGTTTTGACTGGATAACAGCTTCACTGGGGAACTGAATCAGCACTAGTAGCCCTGATTTGAGTTGAGAAAAGTTGTAGGAAAGGGGCAGATTCATTTACTCATTCATTCATTCACTTGGACGTCTGCTGTGCTTGGCAGGGTAGCAAGTCTGATGACAATGAAGGATGGATTTGAGTGGAAATGATGACGTGCCTGGTTACTATTTGAATAAAACATGTAAGATTCTTCAGGATAAGGAAGGAAGCTTGATCCAAGAAAGGAAATTATATTCATTAATTGTCATTTTTATTTGTCATTTTCATCAGATACAGAGAAAACTCAGGCTTGTGGGTGACTCATTCTTCCTGAGTGAGATGTGTGAGATTAGAGGTGGCTGTAAGGAGTAAAATCATGAAGGATGGTGCAGTGGTTTGAATACGAAATATCCCCCTCAGGTTCATGAATTTGAACACTTAGTCCCCAGATGGCGGTTCTACTTGGAACAGTTGTGGAACCTTCAGGAGGTGGAACCTTAACGGAGGAGGTGGTTAGCCAGGGACAGGACTTGAAGTTTTATAGCCCAATTTTGCTCCCTGCTTATTCTCGGCTTCCTGACTGGATGCAATGTGACCAGCCGACTTTCCCTGTCATGATGGACTATATTTCCCTCGACACATAAGCCAAAATAAACCCTTCCTTCATTAAGTTGCTTCCAGAACAGGTATGCAATCACAGCAATGAGTAAAGTTATTAATAAGGGTGAGCAAGTGGGTGCCCCTCATTCTAAGCTTTCCCATCTCGAGTATCGAAACAACTGTGCCCAGCAAAATAGGAGATGCTGCTATACGTAGCCTGTGGCTAGAGCTTCGCCTTGTCTAGCAAGAGAGACCCCAGCATGACAAATAATGGGCAACAATTATGGAGTTCTAATCATGATTGCAGGCTTGTTTCCTCAGCTTTGGGTGTTGTTCTGATAGCTACAGAAATCAATGGGAGAGCATGTCTTGCCGTAAGTCTTTCAGATAGAGCTGTTGGTAATTGCTCTGAAACTGCAGGCCTGACTGTGCTATCTACCTTCCTCCACGAGTTAGCCTCTTCTGGGGTAATTCTCCTTTTAATAGGTATTTGTAGAGAGCCACTGAGCAGCAGAGGCAGGATGGCCTTGGGAGATGTTGTGTCCAGACTGTTACCGCTGAAGATTTTCTCCAGACACAACTCTATTTAACACGATAAACGAAGCATGGAGGAGGGCTCAATTTGAAGTGCTCTGGTATGGCCCAACCTGTTTAGCCACTGCCAAGACTTGAAGCTGTAGTGCCCCCAGAAGGAACTCCAAAGACATTTTGTCATCTTATAAAAGATTCTTTTTATTAAAAGCATTCTTTTGTCTAAACCCACTTCTTACAAGCAGGGTAACTGACACCTAGAAAAGCTAACTGGTGACCTAAGGTCACATGGGAAAGAGTAACCCAAGAATCTCATCACCTCGCAGCTTATCAGTTTGCCAGTATGTTCCTTTAGTAGTCAATCATGAGGAACTGACCACAAAGTCCAGAATAATGTTTTGGATCATTCAATCCTTTTCCTGATCACATCAAGGTGCTTAAAGAATAACACATTGCAAAATCTCTAGAGGCCGTCACCAGATCAGGATGGAATCTATGGCTTAATTTAAAATAACATTTCTTAGATGAAGATGTGAGATGAGAAATATTCTGAGATTTGCTTTGAATAGCAATTTCCTCCAAAATCCATCCTGGAGGGGAGGCTCCCTAAAACAGGAAGTTAACAAAAATATAAGTTGACAGAACTTAGAAGGATCTGTTAGGAAACAACACGTGAGTCTCAGGAAGCTCCAGAAGTTCTCCAGGTTCACCAGCTGCCTCCCCAGAGTCAGGTACGCGGTAACAAGTGCGATGGAGCGGAGGATCCTCCTGCCGATGGCTGGGCAGAGCTGCCTGCAAGTGGTGCAGGGAGTGTAGGATGCAATTTCTCTGAGCGATCACACACGCTGGGGTGGTCTTCCCAGGGATGCAGCTGCTTTGAGTCACCCATGCTCCTGTAAGTAACCCTTCACCCATAATCCTGTAAAGAACCCTCAGCACACTCACTGGTTCACTAAGCTAGACATGGGTGAGTGGGATCATTTCTTTATGTTATTTTTTTAAACGTTTTATTGTCAACTTTATATAGACATACCATAATCATAGTCCTTTCCCAACACCACCCCCCTCCCCCATCTTAAATAGACCCTCCACAGAATTCTTTCTTCTTTCCAACATTTTAATGTCATCATGTCTTCCCCCTCCTATTGTGCAGTTCTTGTGTCGGTAGCATCAGCCACTGTGAGGTCATGGATATCAAGGCCACGTTGTGTCTGGAAGATAGCATTCTAAGCAGCCCTTTCTTTCATTTGGCTCTTGCAATCTTTCTGCCACCTCTTATGCAGTGGTCCCCGAACCTTGACTGGTGTGATAGAGATGAATCACTTCATGCTGAACATTCCACCGTCACTTCTTCTCGGCACTGCTGTGACTTCTGTGTCACCCAAGTGGACACCCTCATCTGAAGAAAAGAAGTTGTCTTTCACCAAAAGTGAGAGTAACATTAATATAGGGGCATGAACAGAAATGTTCAGAGGGCAGTTTGGTGGGCAGAATATATGTATCTAGCCACACAACAGTAACAGTTTCCCCCTCAGGGCTCATGACCTCCCCAGCGATAGGCTTTTGATTAGGTTTTCAGTACCAGTCATGAATTCCTTCTCATGGAATGGGCCTAAAATCCAATTAGAGAAGCGAGGTCATTTATTTGGTCTGTTGTTGGTGTCCTAACTGGGGTGAGGAGTAATTTTTTCATGCCTCCCAGGAAAGGTTAGCACAACAGCCTCCCAGCTCATGCTGCTTTAGCTGACCAGGCAATCCGTTCTAGATTTTCCACTGTGTTTTTTTTTTTTTCCCCAAATGATATTGTAAATTATAAATCTTGGGAATTTAGAAGTTCACACACATAGGAATATATAAATGGTATTTAACTTATTGAAGGGAAAGAGTGACCATATCTGTGGAAGAATTATTTATGTATTTACCAACAATGGCGGTTTGGGTTAGGAATATATCTTCATAATTACCCAGTTTTAGAGTTCCTCTTAAAGTGAATTCCTGTACGATATCATGTGACCACCAAGTCCAATAGGTGTGACAATGGAAACCATATCCATACCTTCAATCAGTTGACTTTCCATATGTAAACACCTGATAGTAAGAATCTGCTGGAGGAAGATTTTGGCTTCCACAATGAAAACTGCTACAAAAAAAAAAAAAAAAAAAAAAAAAAAAAAGCGCCTTGGGAAAGATCAACACACTTTTCTAATGTTTAAGTTGAAAAAAGAATCAAATTCATCCAAAGCAGACAAAATAGATATAACCTTGGTTTATAATATAATTTCTTTTAGAAACTTCGAAGAAATCACAGAAGGAATTATCTACATATTTTTATTGAAATGGACCAAAACGTATGGGTCCGCACATAAATAACAACACTAAGACCTGACTCAAAGGCAAAAGAGTATTTTGAATAAATTTGGGTGTGGTGTTAACGATGTGGATATGAACTGCTCTCTATACAGGTTCATGTGTTGACGGTTTGGCTCCCAGCTGGTGGCACTGTTTGGGATGGTTGAGAAGCCTTGGGGAGGGAGGTGCCACCTTGCTGGAAGAATTGGGTCACTGGGGATGGAACTGAAGGTTTGATAGCCTGGTCTGGCCCCACTTCGTTAACACTCTCTGCTTCCTGACGGCAGGCTGGATGTATCCAGACACTTCCCACTCCCGTCGCCATGTTTTTCCTGCCCTGGCTGAATGCACCCCTTCCAAGTGTAAGCCAAAATACGCCTTTCCTTCCTTTAGCTACTTCTTGACAGATATTGGGTCACCACAATGATTAAAAAAATAAATAAATAAAATAAAAGAGAATTGAGTCATGATAACATCATCATTGGATGAATCCATTAAGAAGTTCATGGCTGATTAGACTATTAGGAGGTGAGGCTAAGTTGGAGGAAGTTGGTCACTGGAGGTCTGTCTGTGAAAGCTACATCATGTCTCTAGTCTCTCTCTGTAGCTCTCTCTCTATCCTCTCCGCTCCTTCTTTCTTTCTCTTCTTCCTTCTTCTCAACCTCTTCCTCCTCCTTCTTCTCTCTCTCTCCCCACCCCTCATTCTCTCTCCTGGTTATCATGAATGAACCACTTCATCTGCCACAAGCTCTTGGCATTATGATATTCTGTCACACCACAGGCCCAAAGCAGTGGAGTCACTTGATCGTGAACTGAAGTGGCCTAAACCATGAGCCAAGATAATGAACTTCCACTTCCATATCATTTATATCTTAGGTGTTTCACCACAGTGATGTAAACTATTTTATATGGTCTACAAAATAAAGTACTCCCATGATAACATCTCCTCAAAATTTGAACTCTCTCAGAATGAATTAAAAGCAAAATAGGATTAAAAAAAAAAAGAAAATTGAACTTAAATTAGAAAACAGATTGCATGGGAACTTTGCAGACCATCATTATTGTCTCTCAGCTCCTGTTTATTTTAATAAAATCTGAGTCCACAATGGCATACATAAAAAAAAAAGGATTTATTCTCTTTCATTTCTCAGTACAGGAGGTGGGGAGCAGCATGCCTACATCCAGTTTTAAAGAGACTGTGACCATAGACAAAACGTTTTCTACAAAAAAAAAAAAAGAGCAGAGTTAGTTAGTGTAACAATACCAGTGATTCCAAGGACTGGGATTTTCAAACAGGAAATAAGAAAGGAACGAGAGATGCAAGAAAGCTGAGTTGTTTAAGCAAACATACATTGCTTTTCACTCCTGGACTCGTACTTCTTAACACATGAATTTTATACCCTAATGCAGCATTGCACAAGGTTCATGCTCTGTCTGGGTAGGAACTGGCCATCATTTAAATAGCCCCTTCTGGGTCTTCCCAAACCCATCAGGCTTCTGGAAGGAAAGTGAGGGAGCAACTCAGCTACGAAATGAGGAGGGAAGGAAGGAGGCTGGGCTATCTCCTGTAGCCCTGGTCGGAGTAGTGAGGGAAAATCAGAAGGCAGAGGGACTATTACTTCAGATGGTGGGGTGACCTCAGGCTGTTTGCCAATGCAGCAAAGGTGGTGCTTGGTCATACACTGTCCCTGGAAACAAATGGTCCAGTCGGTTTGAATCTTTCTTCCTTCTCTGAGATTTTTCTAAAGATTATTTCCTCAGTCTGTATTTGTACCATCCTGGAGTTGGGGATTTCTCCTTTATTCCATGATAAAGAGGGTAATATATTGATCTGGAGAGATGGCTTTAGCAGTTAAGGCACTTGCCTGCAAAGCCAAAGGACCCAGGTTCAATACCCCAGGACCCATCTAAACCAGATGCACAAAGTGGTGCATGTGTCTGATGCACCCATTCTGTCTATATATCTGTCTCTCTCAAATAAATAAATAAGAATTTAAAAAGAGAAGGCACTATGTGCTTTCTCCCAAACTACAGAGTTTATAATTATGTACCTGGGGCCAAAGTAAGTCCCCCTTAATGATCAGTTTCCTCAGCTTTCCTGATTGCCACCCCCCCCCCTCATGCCTGAATGTGCTTCCCTTGACAGGTGTAGCCATTAGCTTGGGTTGTTAAATGGTCCACCCCCAAAAAAACACTGGAAGCAACCACCATTTCTAGAGAGCCTGGTTCCATAGATAAGTGATTATGGCTTGACTGACCTCAGCCGGCCTTGCTCAAGCATCTACATTCAGCTGATCCGTCAACTAGGACTGTGTGGAACATCTGGGGCCTGCGTCCGTACAATACAGTGACCCTGGGGTTGCATCCATTGACGTAGTCAAAGTACAAAGCAAGCAGAGTGGAGGTTGTTACACCTCTTGAGACCCAGACTTGAAAAAATAAATAAAATGTTCAATGTAGCTTCTATCTCATCCTTTGATCTCAATCAAATCATAAACTCTGCCCAGATGTAAAGGGTATGAGTCAAAGTCCTTCTCTGGAAATAAGAAGAAAAAAAAATCTATTACAAATTTGCCGTGCCCCAGCAGGATGACTGAATCTTTCTGGAGACTATGCTAACCTACGAGAAGAAGTGTGGTGCTTCACGTCAGGATGCCTGCTTTCTGTGTGCTTCACAGTCAAGGTGTTTGTACCAAATGACCTATTTTCTTGCAACTTAAAATTACTTCTCCCGGTAATAGACAGCACCCCGTCCCAAGGCTAAGACTAGCATGGATGTCATGGAATTATTTATTTGGGGGTTAAGGGCTTTTCTCCCTCTTTCTCTTTTTTGTCTAACAGGTGTCCCTGGGCATCCTTCTGGAGTCACAATCTGGTCCTCATTCTCAGTTTGCCAGTCTGAGTGCCCTGGGGTAGGATGACTTAACAGGAGTAATTAATCATTGTGTTTGCTACAAAGGGAAGCAAAGGAACATTAGCTTCATACCAGAGAGCATGTATACGGGGAGGGAGGGGGTTAGGAAGGAGTGTGTGTAATGAGGGAGGTGAGAGTCTTATAATTAAGGAGGAACATAAATAATAATGAAAGTCATTAGTGCCACTCGGTTGAAAGAATGTCATAAATGTAATTGGGACATTAAAGTGAAATCCATTATGACAAACATTAACACACACCGAGTAGGGGAAAACGTGGTTATCTTGGGTTTGACAAAGATTGTGAGCTTCCAGTGGGGCCCAGATGGCATTCCGGAAAATGTTATGAGCAGATTATTTTAATATTTTTTGTTATGTGATATTTGGGAATCAAATGACATCAACACACGAAGAATTTCCGCATGCCTAGCCTTGAGGCGGCTGGCAGAGGAGGAAGGTGACCGAGGAGGGGACGGGCTGGAGGGCTTCCTCCGACGACGCTCGGTAACTCAAAGCGCACGCCTGGCAGCTCTCCTCTGAAATGCCCTGTCAAAGCAGACACGCAGCTCAGATGCCTTCTTAAAAAAAATAAATAAATAGCAGAATGTGGGGCAAACGACAGAGATGAGAATGAGGACATTTGAACAATTATGCAGGAAATTCTATGATGCTAAAATTGAACAAGGACAGACTGCTCCGTGGCAGGATTCCCACTCGTGCTGGGCTCTGCGAAGGGGAAGATTGTTTGCTTTCTCTACAGGACTGCATTTTTTTTTTTGAGCATGAAATAATATTGAATGTAAAACAACAGAAAAAAAATTAAGCATGTCTACGAATGGAAACAAAGAGGAAGAAGGTGAAGACAGTTTTAAAAAGGATTGAGATGAAGAAAAACATGTGCATGTGTGTGCATACGTGTGTCTGCAGAGGAAGTGAGCGATAAATAACAGTGGTGGTTTGTTTGGGAAAGGGGAGGCTGTTCTCTTGGGTTTCTTTTCAGGGGAGCATGGAATCAAAACACTCATGTTCCTGTCACAAAGGGGTATTCTGAGGACACAAAGAGTTGGTCTATATACGTCAAAGACTTTGCATGTTGGTTGGCAAATGGTAAACCCACAATAAACGAGAGCTGTAATAACTATCATTATCAGCATTGCTGTTATCATATATCAAGGCAGATACTGCACTCCCTATATTTGGGGATCTAGAATTATTCATGTATAATGAGGAGAGGGGAGGGATCAGCTCCAATCCATGTCAAGCCCACTGCATGTGAAGAGACTTAGCTAATATGTTAGTTCATTTAAACAGCATCGCAAAGCTGCTCATTGGGTCTTATTTCCTACAATTTCAAGCAGACAGAGCCTCAGGTAGTTTCGCGCATGTCACATACTTTAAGCCATCACTGACACATAACGGCTCTGTCACTGTTAGTTCCTATGAATGACATATTCAGAGTCACAGCCCCGACTATTGGGAGAACCCAGATTAAATTCCTCTGTCCAATTGCACCAAACTGTCTCTCCTGTGATTCACCTGAGACAAGGATGCTTCCCTCAATGGCCACCTGGGATAGGCTAGAAGGACTTCACAGTCTTTATAGTACAAACATTTCTAGGGACATATCTGCTGTTGTCCCTTAGAAGTGAGTGAGTGAGTGTGTGTGTGTGTGTGTGTGTATACCCAAAGTTTCCATCAAGGCTGGGGACAAGAATCACCCCAATCGAGGTCTTCACCTTGACTGAGAAGTGAGTTACAATGGCTGTAGGATCATTAAGGCTTATAGATCCCAACTCAATAGGAAGAATTCCAAAGGGTCAACACCAGCCTCTTGGCATCATGGAAGGGGTGGTGGAGGGGGAGGTGCTGGCCAAAGCTTTCCTCTGACATACCTCACATCTCTGGTCCTTCTACTACTCTTTCATCCTTTCAATCCACAGACATAGGCCCCAAGTATCCCTTTAATAAGCATTCTACACACCCAGATGGTGCAAACTCTGAGTCCTTGGGAAGGCAAGTAGCAACACGTGTGACTCAGCAAACGGTGGTGAAATGGCAGCAACCCAAGACATTGCATGGGGTCAGCAATGAACAGCATCGTTCAAGGAGCTGCAGAACTTTAGCCAACACACTCTCTTTTTTTTTAGCTTTTTGTTGACAACCACCACACAGGTAGATGACAGACCATTACTTTACTCCCCTTGCTGCTCCACTGAATCCCTTCTTCTTTCCAACTAGTCTCTCTTCTATTTCGATGTCATCATTTCCCCCTCCTATTATGCAGGATTTATGTAGGCAGCGTATACCACTGTGAGGTTCTGAATGCCATGGCCGCTTTGTGTCTGGAAGACAGTGTTGTGAGCACCCCTCCTCTTCCTTTGGCGCCTGCATTCTTCCCACCACCTCCTCTGTGATGTCTCTGAGCCTTGGAGGTGTCATAGAGATGTCTTGAGAAGATGAAAGTCAGAATTTTCCCTCAGGACCCTCCTGAGGGAAGAGGTCAGTGGACAAGGAACACTTTCCATCCACTTCTGTGCTTTGCTGAACGTCCTGCGGTTCTGATGTAGGAGAAATCTGCTTCAAGTGAACATCAAAGACAGCAAAAGAAGAGAAGCAGTCAGAAACGTATGACATTTGGTCAAAGAAGAACAGATAGAAAACAGTTCTTTGTGTGTCCTCATGTCCCGGAGCCTGACTTCTTAATCTAGATAGAGAGCAAGACCTGGATTTATGTAAGAGTAAGGTTGAGGAAGGACAGACATGCTGGAGAATGTTTCAGTTTATTTGTGTTTGTTTGCTTGTTTGATATATTTTTTTGTTAAATTATTTATTTGCAAGCAGAGAGTGAGAGTAAAAGAGAGAGGGGCAGGGGGAGAATGGGTGTAACAGGGCCTCTTGTCACTACAAAGAAACTCCAGATGCCCATGCCACTTTGTGCATCTGGCGCCACGTGGGTACTGGTGACTCCATTGTGGGCTAGGAGGCCTTGCAAGTGCCTTTTTTTTTTTTTTTTTTTTTTTTTTTTTTGCTGTGCTATCTCCCCAGCCTGTTTGCTTTATTTTTAACTTTAACTTTCACACAACTTAAATTCAACTGAGCAATGTATGAGTATCATCTCACCATTAAAAAGAAGCAAAGATATCAGTACTCTGAGGATTAGCTACTTTGCTCACACTGGAGGCTCCCGTCAGTGCAGACATTGCTGACCGGCACACTATTTTCTATTAGCAGGTATAGTACTTGTTATTTTGTTGTTAGAATATTTAGTATATTTAGTTCCTTCTTGTGTCTACTCTTAAAAACTAATGCTTATCTTAAAAATATATATCTACTAAAATTTGTACGGTATCTGTTGGAAATTCTAACATAATTTAGATCTTACAAAAAGGAAATTTACGTACACCACATTTGCTTTTTAACAATGTTTATCAGGGGCTGGGGTATGGCTTGGTGGGTAAAGGACTTGTCTTGTAAGCATGAGGACCTGAGTTGGCTCCCCTAAACCCGTGTAAATGCCAAGTTGCATGGTAGTGTGTATTGATAATCTCGATGCTGGGGAGGTGGGGACAGGAAGACCCCCGGGACTCCCTTGCCAGCTTGTCTAGCCTATGTGGTGAGTTCCAACCTGCATGAAAACTTGTCTCAGAGGATGTAGACAGTGTTCTTTTGGGTGACACCTGAGGCTGTCCTTTAGCCTCTCCATGCACACTCACACACGTGCCCATGCACTCATGCACACCCACACACATAAAAGAATATTTAGCAGTAATTTGAAAATAAAAATTACACTGGAAAAAATGATCTTTTATGATAAAAACATAGTTATATAATATATATATAATATATATAAATATATAATGTTTTTATATTTTATTAATTCTCAATCGAATGCTGTACTTACCTTTAGTTTCCAGTTGAATATTAAGATAATTATTTTCATTACTGTCTATCTATACATCAATGCATATGTCTATATATGTATGCACATATCTGTCTGCCTGTCTGTTTAAGCAGCTATAAAGCCATGACAGCCCTTATGAATACAACTTTAGCTACCCCCCACTGACTTGAAATGATCTGGGATTTTCTACTATTTCATTTTAGTCAGTTAATCATTGAGAACAGGCAATTTAATTCCCCCATATATTTTGGAGGGCATAAGTCATGAATATATAATTGATCTCAAGATTAGCAGATATTCTAAATTTCTCACTTATAACACAGATAACTACCTACCTATTTCCTAGTATATTTACATGTATTATATATATTTACAATGTTTCACTGAGAAGAATGCATAATTTTTTTAGAAGCCATGAAATATTGTAAAGGTCATACTTGGGGCTGGAGAGATTGCTTGGTAGCTAAGGCACTTTCTTGCAAAGCCAAAGGACACAGGTTCAGTTCCTCAGGACCCACGTAAGCCAGATGCTAAGGTGACACCTGCGTCTGGAGTTCATTTGCAGTGGCTGGAGGCCCTGACATGTTCATGTTCTCCCTCCCTCTCTCCCTCTCTTTCCCTCTCTCTCTCTTTCTTCCTCCCTCCCTCTGTTTCTCTCTCAAAGAAATAAATAAAAATAAAAAATATATATTTTAGCCAGGCATGGTGGCACACACCTTTAATCCCAGCACTTAGGAGGCAGAGGTAGGAGGATCCCCGTGAGTTTGAGGCCACTCTGAGACTACATAGTGAATTCCAGGTCATCCTGAGCTAGAGTGAGAGTCTACCTCAATAAAAATAAAAATATGTATTTACGATAAAAATATATTTAAAAAATAAAATTAAAAGATCATACTTGTTAGTTCAGTCACTTAACTTTGATATTGTTAGCATTTTCCCCTTTTATGTTTGCCAGTTTTTCCCATAAATTCTTTCATTTCAGCTAAACATATGCACAAACACCAAGCTATTGCAGAGTCTCTCAATTCCAAAATTCCATCATTAGTCATGAATTCCTTTGCATCCAAATGTATTTTCATTCTCTATTGAGATGCCAGCGCCCTTGGAAAAGGTGATGTTTCCAGCTAGACTGGCAAAGGTGCTCTTGCCACCTCCCTTCCCGCATGAGCCCTTGCCAGAGCTCACTAATGGATGAGGATCTTCCTCCCTGCAGAGTCCAGATGCTTTTGGGGACACAGTGCTCCAACATCCTGCTACCAGCTTTTCTCGGTTTGCCCTTCAGCTAACACCTCTTTGCCTTCCCTTCTTAAGACATCACTAAGTCAAGATAAGAATGGGAAACTGACCATTGTCTGCCATGTTTGGGTGGAAGCCATCAAGTCAGTATTTCTCAATCAGTCAAGTTGTTCAGAACAGACCAACACTGTTAAATGTAAGGGATCTCAACAAATCTACAAGACCTTTTTTGTGGTAATGACATGACAGAATGCAAAGAATCAAGAGCCCCCAGAACTTGTGATCATGGCTGACCCCTTCCTGAGCCAGCCTCTCACCCAGAGCAATCAGCTGTCTCTCAGGCTCGCTTGAACCTGAAATTGAAGCCCACCACAATAAGGTTATAATTAGATGTATACCAGGGAACAAGGTCTGTCTTAGCTGACCCCTGAGTTGTGAGGTTCTGGTAAGCTTCCCTCATCAAGAGGAGACTCCCATTACTCCCACATGGGCTCTTGATCCTCTCCTGCCTTCCACATGACAAGAGCTCTCTACACTTTCTTCTTTTCATATAATAAAGTCTCTCTAAACCTTACCCTCTGCTCTGTGAATTTTAATTTATTTTTATTTATTTATTTAAAGCGACAGAGAAAGAAAGAGGGAGAGAGAAAGAGGGAGAGAGAGAGAGAAAAAAAAAGAGAGAGAGAGAGAGAGAGAGAGAGGATTGGCACGCCAGGGCCTCCAGTCACTGCAAACAAACTCCAGACATGTGCACCCCCTTGTGCATCTAGCTAACATGAGTCCTGGGGAATCGAGCCTTGAACCTAGGTCCTTAGGCTTAACAGGCAAGCACTTAACTGCTAAGCCATCTCTCTAGCCCGAATTTTAATTTTTTTTTAATTCATAAGACAAGAATCCAGTGTACAATAAATTGGTTGGTGCATTATATTGTCAAAGAACCTCAAAATTACCATTTCACATCCACATACAAATATGCACCCACATATACATGAGCATGCATACACATGCCAAAAGGAGAACATTCAACTTGGAGTTTTTAGTAAGGCTTATGAATGAATGATTTTCAAATGATAAGTGATTCATTACTATTACTATTCACTCCTTACTCGGGGACTTGTTTAGCAAACATAATATTCCCTTCCAGAAATACAAGACAATTGGAAGGAAAAGGATGAGAATTAGATAACAACCTTTGCCACTGGAACATTTTTACCTCCAGCCTTACCAGACATTCTGTACGCTCCATTAATTCTTCCTAAATTTAGCAGCTCCTCGGTGTGTCCAAATCACTACGTTAAGTGCTAGCAGAAAGAAAGAAGATGGAGAATTGCGTCCTTAGGGAGCTTACATCCAAAGCGGAAGGTGCGTGGTTCAATCGGCATGATGTATCTGAAAAGATAACAGTTTCTTTATGAAAGTGCACTAGAGACTTAGAAGAAGGAGACAGTAACACTGCCACAGACAGCAAAAGAAGGTTTCTGTAAAGACGAGACCAGTACACGAATTAAGACCCATCTAATTCCTTTCTGTACTGAGCAGCTTCAGGAGTTTGATCTTTCATCCTTCAATCAATGGCCTTGAATGATGGTGTGTGAAATACCACTTCGCGACTGTCTAAAATGTCAATGAAGGAGACACAGAGTTTCTAAAGCTATCACACAGTGAAACTCACAGAGCATTAGCTGACAAGTGACAAAATGTGGTCTCGTGACCCTCACTGTAACACTGTAAATCGCTCAATTAACATCACAAGAAATATGTGTTTCTAACATGTCATAAACTCCCTGGTCTTCATGTTCATCATATAAGAGCAGAAATAACTACCATCATCCTTTGCTCTTTGGCTACAGGAATCAAAGCATCACCGAGTGTTACCATGATGAGGAATAAAGGAAGTTATCAGAGAAGAGAGACGTTGATGTGACTCAAACCCTGAGCAGGGAGCATCAGCCTGAATGACAGCAAGTCATGAGAAAACCGATACAAAGTTTGGAAAGTTGGCAGTAGGCTTAGATAAGATGTTTCCTGAAGTAACTTGTGGGATGAGATGCTGTGTGATTAGAAAGGAGAGATGAGCATGTTTTTGTTGTGTAGGTGATGTTACTGGGTGCACTTACCAAAGGGTTAAAAGAAAGAGATGAACTCCAGATAGAACTGGATTGGTTGCAAGTTGTTAAATGGGAAACATAATGTTTGAAAAACTGAATGTTCTAGACTCTGTTAAAGATGGCATATAGGGAGGTTTTAAGTGAAAACGGTGCTCGGTAAAGCTAACCATGGGACTAGAATGATGCAGGTAAGAATCAAAGTTAATATGACCTACATACTCATTGTTAAAATTTCCAGAATTAGGGTATGCCATGGAAAACATTACACAGGGTGTGGCCCACGCATGTCCTTACAGAGAGCTTTCTGGAGACAGAGAGGGGGATGGAAGGAGGGGGAATAAAAGATAAACTTAGCTTATAAGACTTCCAAGAGTGTAGGTGATTAGTACATGGAATTTATTGAAATCAAATTTTTATAAAAACCTATTTATTAAGCACTGCAAATAGTTGTGGTGGTATGGATTAGGTTTCTCACATAAGCTCATGTGTTTCGAGTGCTTGGTCCCCAGATGGTGGCAATTTGGGAGGTAGAAACTTGCTGGAGGAGGTTTGTTATTGGGGGGTGGGCTTCAGGGTATAATAGCCAGCTTGTCTTTATTAGAGTTCAGCTCACTCTCCTGCTACTGTTCTCAACCTGCTGTGGCAGAGGTCCCCTGCCATCATGAAATTTCTCCTCTAGACTCTAAGCCAAAATAGATCTCCTCCTCCCATCAGCTACTTCTATTCAGGTGTTTTATCATAGCAATGTGAAAGTAGCTACAACAATAGTTAAATGAAAAAAAAAAAAAAAGAAAAGAAAAGAAAACCTAAGACTTAAAATGCTCCTGCCGTTGCTTTCAACTACCTGCTGATAAGGGAGAGTAAGATAGTGGCACAATTCAGAGGACCCAGACAGGTAGCAGAAAGGCAAAAGCCTTCAACGAGGGTGTCTTAAAAGATTTCAAAGCAAAGACAAGTGAGCCTCCAGCACCCATACTTCACTAGTTCTCTGTACCCAGAGGCAGAAGGTATTAACTACATCAGGCCTGATGGGTTTCTGAATTCCTCCTGGGCCTCTCCCAGGCTCCATCTTGGAAGTGGAAGTGTTTGCTGTGTTATTGGCTCCCTGTCCAATCACTATCCATGAGGGTGTGTTCCCAGAGGATAGGCTGTGTCTTCAGAAGAGATTCCAGGAAGCTCAGCTAAATCTCTTTATAGCCTCATAGGGTGATTGCCTTAAGGCACAGGGAGAACTGCACTTTGAACTAAGTGCTTGGTCCTGGGTATCTTATAAGCACAGAGCCATTTACATGTGTTGGGATAATACAACTAAAGAGTCAATGCTGACTAGTGGTAAATAGAATATAGTTACATGACTTCAAGCCATTAAGAAAAAAGTCTCCAACAAGTGAATTTAATATTTACTGCACACATCTAGATGTGTCCAGCTGAAGCCTCAGAGATGTTGGAGAAGTGATAATATAAAGACATATTTTAAAATAAAAGTACCACTTGGGGAGATACCTCAGTGGTTAAAGGCTCTTGCTTGCAAAGCCTGCCAGCACAGTTTTGATTCCTCAGACCCACATGAAGCCAGATACACAGAGTGGTATAAGTGTCTGAAATTCTTTACAGTGTCAAGAGGTCCCACTGTAGCCATCCTCCTCCTCCTCCATCTCCTCCTCCTCCTCCTCCTCCTCCTCCTCCTCCTCCTCCTCTTCTTCTTCTTCTTCTTCTTCTCTCTCTCTCTCTCTCTCTCTCTCTCTCTCTGTCTTTCTCTATCTCCCTCTCTGCTTACAAATAAATACAATATTTTTTAAAATACCAATATATAAAATTTTTGCTCCTTGTCCTCCTTTTAGATAAAATCAGCAATTGTGTTGTTTGCTCTGCAATTTTTTGGTGTGGCAACAGTGATGTAATTAAAATATATGGTAAACAACATGCAAATTTTAGTAATTTGAATATAAAAGTGCACAGTATGTATATTCTGGGGAGTTACTTTTCTCGTAAGGAACTTACTTTTTTATTAAAAGCAATAAGTGGAAAATAAAAATGAAATGTTTTAGTAAAATTATAAGAATATTGGGCTAGATGAATGGCTTAGCAGTTGGTGCTTGCCTGCAAAGCCTAAGGACCCTATTTGACTCCCTAGATCCCACGTAAACCAGATGCACAAGTTGAGGCATGCTCCAAGTTTTACATGCACACAAGGTAGAGCATGTGTCTGGAGTTTGATTATAGTGGCTGGAGACCCTGGTGTGCCCATTCCCTCTCTCTCATAAAAAACGCTAGTTTGGGGCTGGAGAAATGGCTTACCAGTTAAGGTGCTTGCCTGCAAAGCCAAAAGACCTCGGTTCGATTCCCTAGGACCCACATAAGCCAGATGCACAAGGTGGTGCATGTATCTTTTGCAGTGGCTGGAGGCCCTGGCTTGGCCATGCTCTCTCTCTTTCTCTCTCTCTCTGTTTCTCTCTCCCCCTCTCTCTCTATCTCTCTGTGCCCCTCTCTTACTCTTAAATTAATAAATAAATAAGACCAGTCTGTTGGGCTTAACCTCAAAAAAAAAAAACACAATTATTTATATGTACAAAAATTTTTAAATCATACCTGTTATTTTTGGTTATAAAAAAGACCACTTACAATTCCAACCATAAATGTATATGTATATGGAATCTATATTTTACGCATGTATTAGATGAGGTCATGTGGCCAAGCAGTCTAAAGTGCTGTGTTAAGGCTACATTCTCTTTCTAGAGGAGTTTTATGCCTGCACACGTACATATGTATACACATACATGGCATGAAATTAGAAAGGATACTATTGGGAGAATGAAGCAGATTAAAGGCAGGAGGAAAGGGCAATAAGAAAGTGTGATAGGAAGATAGAAATGTGAATATTACATGCTTTCTTTTACAGTGGAATACATGCATGCATGTATGTACACAAACACACACACGTACAACACATACATATATGTGGCAGAGGTGGCTCTGTTTGGAGGAAGTATACCAGCATGAGGGAAGAGGGAGGATAAGAAAGGAATATATACAAAGTAAATTGATATACATATATGAAAAATCTCATAATGAAACCCATTGTATTGTTACTAACTAAATAAATTAGTAATAAAGTATAGTTTTCTTTAAAGTATAACTGTGAAATAGCATGGTGGTAGACATAAATAAATAGTGTAGGAATCATTCATTAAATATCATGAGAGACAACAGAGACTGATGGATAGTGGGAAAATACATCATTAAAGCTTTTTAATATTTTATTTTTATTTATTTATTTGACAGAGAAAGAGGGGGGGAGAGAGAGAGACACAGAGAGTGAGAAAGGGCACGCCAGGACCTCCAGCCACTGCAAATGAACTCCAGACACATGCACCCCCTTGTGCATCTGGCTAACGTGGGTCCTGGGGAATCAAACCTGATTCCTTTGGCTTTGTAGGCAAACACCTTAACTGCTAAGCCATCCTTCCAGCCCATCATTATAGTTTTATACATATTGAATTCAAACCCAGAAGAGATGCTCATGCATTAACTAATTTGTCTTTTCACCCCTACCTTTCATATAAATATACTGCCTTCTGACTACTGCCAATCTTCATCTTCATCTTCATCAATGCAGTGCATTTTCATGGGACATGAACATAGTTCTTTCCTTTATCTAGGCCATAGGGCAAAAGTCTCAGAATAGACTTTACCTCACGGGACCTGGAATGGTGTTAGTCATGATTGTGTGAGTTTAGAATTGTGATTCACACCAAATGTACTAAGTCACTGACCTTGAATGATGTTGGGAATTCTTATTCTTTAATAAGTGTATGGAGATCTCATGTTTTAACAAGGTTCTGTTCACTTGAAAGTCTGGAGCCAGGAAAGACATGAGTCCTGTCCAGATGTAGCGATAACACCAGTGAAATTAGGCTGTATAGTTCTCTCCAAACATGCATGCTGCGACAACTTTCCCAGTGCCCCCGAAACCACATTACATGTGACAAGCTCGGGTGGGTGGACTGTGGGCAGGTGTGTTGTGTGATGTTTCCGTGCCAAAACACCGCGGAGCTGATGGGATACCCTTCCACTTTCTCCTGCCACTGACACTGCGACACAGTAAAACCTCAGACCAGACTGAGGGGAAAGGGCCACCCTCCCCACTCATCCATGTCACACCAGTGACACAGTTCAGAAAACTTAAAAACTCCCATCAGTGAAAATCTTCTCGCATGTTGAAACCACTGCTAAATTCCACCTAACATTTAAAGAACAACTACCCACTAAAACTAAACTAACTACTGCAAGCAATTACAGAGGAGAGAATGTTTCCAGTATGGTTCTGTGAGAGGAGTAGTGCCCTGAGAGTAAAATAAGAAAGGATGCAAGAATGAAACTGGAAGATGGAAGAAGGGAGAAAGGAAGGGATGGAGGGAGGAAGGAAGGGAGGGAAGGAGGAAAGGAGGAGGAAGGAAGGAAGGAAGAAAAGGAGGGAGGGAGGAACAGAGGACCTCTGATGAACATAAATGCAAAAATCTTCCCCAAAATATTAGCAACCCAAATCAATGCCTAAAAAAACTCATTCAGGCTAATGAAGTGCATAAAATTTATCCTAGCAATGCATGGATGGTTCAGCATACCTAAATAACAAATGTGACATAAAAACTAATAGCATGAAGGACAAAAACCATATGATCACTTAAATGAAAACAGAAAAGGCACTTAATGAATTTCAATACATTTTAATGATAAACCTCTCAGTGAATTAGCAAAGAAAGGAATGAGACTCAGCACAGTAAAGGCCACCCACTGCAAGTCCTCAGCTAATACAGTAACTGCCGAAAACTGAAAGCCTTGCCCCTCAGATAGAGAGTATGACAAAGTTGTCCAGTTACGCCACTTCTACTCAAAGTGGTTTTGAAAGTCCTAACCATACACATGGGCAAAGGAAAGAGTAAAATGACACCAAATTGGAAGTTAAAATTACCTTTGTTTGCAGAAAGTATGATTATGTGCATAGATCACTAAAAAGATCCTATAAAATAGTTAGAACTAATTAATTCAATAAAGTTTCAGGGAGGATATAAAATCAAGCAAAATCAGGAGCATATATATGTTCTCTAATAACATGCCATTGAAGTAAAAAAGTGAGGAAAACAATCGCATTTACCATATCTATAAGATCTCTTAGCCATAAATTTAACCAATAAGATAAAAGATCATGATAAGAATCATAAAATATTAATGAACAAAATTGAAGAAGAAACAAAGAAATAGGGTCACAAACCATTTTATGAGTTGAAAGAGTTAATATTAAAATGTCCATGCTAAACCCAATTTTTACAAATTCTACACAATCTCTATAAAAATACTAATGAAGGCTCAAGGTGCAGATCAATGGTCAAATCCATGCTACTTAGTAGATGCTTTTCCCAGGTTCAATCTCTAATACACACACACACACACACACACCACACACACACCCTTAATACTATTCTTGAAGTAAATTTTAAAAAGACCTAAAATTCATATGAAACCATAAAAGACCCCAAATAGCCAAAACTGACTTGCATAAAGGTAAGTAAGCTTGGAGGCATCATGCAATTTCAAAAGTAAGTGATCTCAAAAATTTATGGCAAGCAAAAAAATAAATAAATAAGCAAGGCGTGGCTGCACATGCTTTTAATCCCACTTGGGAGGCAGAGGTAGGAGGATCGCCGTGAGTTCAAGGCCACCCTGAGACTACATGGTGAATTCCAGGTCAGCCTGAGCTAAAGTGAGACCCTACCTCGAAAAACCAAAAATAAATAAATAAATAAAATAAAAGCCTTGTCCATACCTAACAAATGTTTCATAGAATAATGGAACAGAATGGAACCAAGGAATAAACTTATTCAATTAATAAACAACTGACTACCAACAGTAGTTAAAAAGACACAATGAAGAGAGGGCAGATTGTTCAATAAATTACATTGGGAAAGCTGGACATTCACAAGCAGAAGAATGAAATTAGGCTCACAGATCTCAGGCAACATATCAGTTCAGCATGGATTGTAGGTCTCTACACTATGAAGTTGGTAAGAAATAACATAGAGGGACCATACCATAATGTAATTCTGCGCAAAGATTTTTGGTTAATATCTCAAAAGCATAGGCAATAACAAAAAATAGAAAAAAAGGGATTTTTTTTTAATGAAACTGGAAAGCTTTTGCTCAGCAGAAGAAACAAGGAATAGAGTGAAGAGACAACCAGGAGAAAATATTTGTGAATCATACACTGGATAAAGAGGGTTGATGTCCAGAATATATGAGGAATACGAGCTACTCAACAGTAAGAGAACAGGCAATTTTGTTTAACAATTTAATTTCAGCACTGACTCAAGAAGTGAGGTAGGAGTTGAGGCAACCTGCGACTAAATAGTGAATTCCAGGTCAGCCTGGGCTAGAGAGAGACCCTACCTTGAACCCCCCCCCCAAAAAAAAAATAGAGAAAGGGCTTGGATATATATTTCTTAAAAGAAAACATGTAGATAGCCAACTGGTACATTCAAAATGTCCAACACTACTAATCATCAGACAAAACTAAATTAAAGCCTTGGCAAGACATGATTCATCCCTGTTAGATTGGGTATTATCAAAAGGATGAAAGATGACAAGCAGGAGCAAAGAGATGGAGAAAATTAAAACGTTATATACTGTGGTTGCTAATATAAATGAGTACATATTTTTAAAAATAGCATAAAGATTCCTCAAAAAGCCACAGTGATTTTAAAACCTAGAACGGGTACGTTAATTTATGGATTCCAAGGACACATTCAATTGCAAGGTATAAGGAATGTGATTTGATTTTCTATTAGCTTACAAAGAATTGGAGTTCGTTATGGCATTTCCATAAAAAGATTTTGTTTCACTCTCCCCCCCCCACCTTTTCCCATCCTCCCTCCCCCTTTAGCTCCTTCCCTGCTTTCATATTACATCATGACTTTCCCTCTTCTCATCACCTCTTGTTCTCCTCCTGTGGTCTCCTATCTACAGCATGCCTATACTCATTCTCACATTACCCTTTTGACATAAATACAAACATTATTAGGAGGTAAAAAAAAAAAAAGCTGTCAAAGTGCATGGAGTGGGGCGGAAGGGATGGAGGAGGAACAGGAGGACGGAAGTCAAGGAAAAGAACACAGTGAGAGAAGAAAGGAGGCTTCGTAGGCTAGTAAGAGGATTCTTAGGAAAGAGTGCAGAAACACCTTCAGTGGAGCTTTTGTTAATCATCTGCCACAAAGAAATGTACAAATAAATCATAACATCCAAAAACAAACGTCACGACAGGGGTCTGGGGAGACGTCTTCACTCTTGCCGTGCAAATATGAGAGCCTGAGTTCCAGCTCCAGCAATCACATAAAAACGTGGGTGTGGCCACTCGTGCCTATAACCTTAGTGCTGACGGGAGCAGAGACAAGCATGTCCCTGGGTCTGGCTGGAGCTAGAACAGCTGAAAAATGGAACGTTCCAGGTTTAGTAAAAGAATCTGTCTTGAGCTGGAAAGATGGCAAGAGGCCCTGGCATACCCATTCTCCCTCTCTCTCTCTCTCAAATAAATAAATATATAAATAAAATATTTTTAAAAGACTCTCTCTTTAGGAAATAAGGCAGAAGAACATCCTTCTCTGGCATCTGCCTGCATGTGCACAGTGTGTGAATATCTACACACATATAGAGCATGCACAAATATACATCTGTCTGAACCTGTTTCATGTAATTTAATATACCTTTATACACACACACACACACACACCAAAATTAATATTATCAAATATATAGGACTTGATTCATCAGGAGGAAAGAATGATGAACATGGATGTGTCAAAAAATGAAGATTTATAATATATTAAGTTGAACGTGATAGACTATAGGACTAAGGAATTGTACTACAGCAAAATTTCAAGACACTTCCACTCAACAATTGATAAAATAATTGAAAAGAAAAGTCAGTAAGGAGTAGAAAAGTTGAATAGCACTATTCATACTTCATCCTATTTAGTACATGCTCTTTCAAACTGTGCGTTGAAGATTGATCAAGGTAGACCAAAACTCAGTAAATAGTAAAACAGTGGATAAAAATAGGGAAAGCAGGGCTGGAGAGATGGCTCAGAGGTTAAGGTGCTTGCCTGCAAAGCCTAAGGACTCATGTTCAAATCTCCTGGTCCCACATAAGCCAGACACACAAAATGATGCAAGCACACTAGGTCACACATGCGCACAGGTGCCGCACTTCTCTGGAGTTTGGTTTCAGTGGCTGGAGGCCCTGGCACGTGAATTCTCTCTCTCTCTCATAAAAGAGGCCAGTCAGTTGAGCTTGCCTCAAAAATAAAAACAAGAAACAAATAAGTGAAACAGAATCTTTACAAGAAAAAAAAAATTGAGTTGTAATGGGACAGATATTTCAAATATAATACTTTTTAACTATATTTTGGATTTAGATATTTAAATAATTATAGGAAATAGATGGAAGCATGTATTGAAGTAATATGCTTTGTTCTGGCTAAATAGATTAAGTTTTCAAAAACAAACTCAAACATATTACAAGATCTAACAATAAGCTGTGGCATATACGCCCTTGAACAACTGCCTAACTACCCAGGTTTGATTCCCCAGTACCCACATAAGCCAGATGCACAAGGTGGCACATGTCTCTGAAGTTCATTTACAGTGGCTGAAGGCCCTGGCATGCCCATTATCTCTCTCTCTCTCTCATCTCTCTCTCTCTTTCTCTTTCTCAATAAATAAAATAAAAAATCCATTTAAAAATAAATCAGTTTTGGCAATGAAACTATGGGATAGAATTTGGAAATTTCCATCTTTCTATTTCAACAACATTGATATTATTCTAGATGATTTAGAATAACTAGTGGGTTCAGAAACATTCATAATATGTTAAAATGACACATATTTTGTAAGTTCTGTGTAATATATCTATTTTTTAATTTTTTAAATTTCATTTATTTATTTTATTGATTTGAGAGAGAAAGAGGAAAAGAGAGAGAGAGACAAAGAGACAGAAAGAATGGGTGCACCGGGGCCCTCAGCCATTGCAAACAAATTCCAGACATATGTGCCACCTTGTGTGTCTGGCTTACCTGGGTCCTAGGGAACCAAATCTGTGTCATTTGGCTTTGCAAGCAAGTGCCTTAACTGCTAAGTCATCTCTCCAGACCTATCTAATATTTTTAATAAAAACATAACAGTATCTTCCACAAATTAACATTTGTCTCTTTTAATAAAAATCAGACTCTATGGCTTTCTTAGTAATAGATAATTGTGTCAAAACCTACATGAAGAAACAACCTTAACATGAATTTATGACCAGTGAGGAAGAACAGAGAAAGAAATCTAGAATATTCTTTCTTTTTCCTCTAGTGACATATTGGTCCTAAAACAGTAGAAGAGTACCCATGTCTGAGTTAGTTTCATGGCAGATAATGGACAGTATACTGTCAATATCTTAGACCCAACAGGCTGCTATAAAAAATGCCATTAGCCGGATGGCTTAAAATTAGCAGAAATTGATTTCTCACATTTCTAGAAACAGGTGTCTAAGATTAGTGCCCTGATATGGTTAGCTCTCATAAGGGCCGTTTTCTAACTTCTCATTACCTCCTCACGTGGCAGAAAGAGGGCAAGATAACTCTCTGGGATCTTTCTTTAAAAAAATATATATGTGTTGGGGCTGGAGAGATTGCTCAATTGTTGGCAGTTGCCTGCAAAGCCAAATGTCCCAGGTTTGATTCCCCAGTACCCACATAAAGCCGGATGCACAAAGTCGTACATACACCTGGAGTTTGTTTGCAGTGGCTTGAGCCCCTGGTGCACCCATTCTGTATGTCTCTCTTCTTTCTATGCCTCTCTATTTTCAAATAAATAAATAAAAATTCAAAAAACGTATGTGTGTATATTCACACATATATGTGTGTGCATGTTCATACATGCGTTGTGTGTGGATGTTAATCCATGTATATGCATGTGCATATAGAGAACAGAGGATAATCTCAGGTATTGTTCTTACCGATGCCATAAACCTCCATAGAGACAGAGTGTCCCATTGACCTGGAGTTCCCCATAAGGCTAGATTAGCTGACCTATGAGCCAAAGGGATCCACCAGGCTCTATCTCTCCCCAGGACTGAGCTAATACATATAAGACACTGTGAATGACATTTTACATGGGTACTGCGTATCACACTCAGGCCCTCATACTTGTGAGACAATATCTCACCAGCCTTTGGGTTCTCCTCTCCTCTCCTCTCCTCTCCTCTCCTCTCCTCTCCTCTCTTCTTGTTCTCCTCTCTCTCTCTCTCTCTCTCTCTCTCTCTCTCTCTCTCGTTTGTAGGTTTGTGGTGTATGCATGAGCCCTTGAATTCAACTGCATTGGATATGCTCATTTGCTTTGGCCTGAACGGAACACTGGATGGCCCATGTTCCACTCCACCACTCCATTACTCTTCCACCCAGTTTTTTTTTTTGTATTTCTTAATATTTTATTATTTATTAGAAAGAGAGAGAGAGAACAGGTGTGCCAGGGCCTTTAGCCACTGCAAACAAACTCTAGATACGTGTGCCACCATGTGCATCTGGCTTATGTGGGTACTAGGGAATGAAACCTGGGTCTTTAGGCTTCACAGGCAAGCTCCTTAACCACTAACCCATCTCTCCAGCCATATTTTTATTTCTGTACATAGGTCTTCTATCCCTTCTCCCCTGGTCCTCATTTTGCTGAGAACAATCTTCAGTGGGATTCTTGGTGTTCACTGTGGGGTTTTTGATCCTAAGTCTCTTACTGATCCTCAAGCTTTTTTTTCCGTGAGTTCTGGTGATTCTCAGGTCTCTGCTCCCTATGAGACTTGGGTTACAGTTTTAGCTTGGCCATGTTCAGCTGTTTACATGGGTCCAGGGGATTAAAAACAAGCAGCCCTTCAGTCCTCTTCAGGCCTTTATGCTTGCACATGAAAGTGCTCTTAACCACTGAGCCATCTCTCCACCCCCGAGGCACAAACCTCACTCGTGCTGGCTCCTCCCTCTTGATCACCCAGCTCTACTTTCTACAGCACCCTGTACACCCTCAGAGTGCACACACATTCAGCCCGCCGCAGCCAGGAAGAAAGGAATGTGTAAGGAACTTTAAAGGCACCTAGTTTTTGTAATGCAAATTTCATTTGTCTAATTGCTTATGAGTGGCGCCAGAGCCTCTTGTCACCCACATACAGGGCACGTGCCAGGAAGAAAGCCACAGTGCCTGAGCTGTCAGCTTCAATCTGGAGTGCATTCTCTAACTGGTAAGGAGATATTATTGAAAGGTATTATTCTTTTTTTAAATATTTTTGTTTAGTTTTCATTTGTTTGAAAGTGACAGACAGAGAGAGAAAGAGGCAGAGAGAGAGAAAGAGAGAGAGAGACAGAGAGAGAGAGAAAATGGGCACACCAGAGCCTCCAGCCACTGCAAACGAACTCCAGATGCGTGTGCCCTCTTGTGCATCTGGCTAACGTGGGTCCTGGGGAATCGAGCCTCAAACGGGGGTCCTTAGGCTTCACAGGCAAGCGCTTAAGCACTAAGCCATCTCTCCAGTCCTGAAAGATATTTTTCAATGTATCTGTTGGGAAAATTTTCCATTGTAATTATTTAAGGTTAGGTACCAAAACAAACGTCAAACAATCTTCAGTGGTGTTAACGATAAACGACAAAGGGTGGATAGATGGCTTAATGATTGAGGCACTTGTCTGAGAAGCCTAACAATGCAGGTTTGACTCCTCAGTGTCCACCTAAAGCCAGATGCACAAAGTGGTGCATGTATCTGGAGTTCATTTGCAGTGGGTGGAGGCATAGGTGCACCCATTCTCTGTTTGTCTCTTCTCTCTCTCTCTCTCTCTCTCTCTCTCTTGCTCGCTCTCTTCTTGCAAAAAAAAATAATATATTTTTTAAATGAAAGACAACTGATCAGTGACTCATAGTATTTTGGTGACACCTTAAAACCAACTCTAAGCCTTTCCATAGCAGAGGCTGTGTACGGTGCCCCTGGGTGCCCTGTGCTGCCTCTCCCTTTAAGAAAGACAGCTGACATACAGCTGTACTCCCTGCTGGTCTCCAGCCCCTGCAGTCACATTCTCTTCCATTTTTACTCCGTTGTATTTTAGAATTGGACTCCACTGGACAGCTGTCGGGTGGCCACAGCAATCTCTCCCAACTCTGTCAGTGGACTAATTGGGAGAATTATTTTTTTTTTATTCTTTGCATAAGGTCAAACTTCTTTTTGTTACTCTGTGTATATGACACGCGTGTGTGTGTGTGTGTGTGTGTGTTCATGTGTCAGCGTGCAGGGCTGTACAAGCTGCAGTGTACGTGTGGACGTCATAAAACACCTTCAGGTGTGTTTCCTTGCCATCCATCTTGTTTCTGGCAGTGTCCACTGCCGTGTTCCACAGGCTAGCTGTCCTGTGAGCCTACCAGGGATTCTCTGGCCTCCAACTCTCTTCTTACCATAGGTGTCTGGGGATTAAAGACACTTGAAACAGTGTCTGGTTTTATGTGGGTTCTGGGAATCCAAACCTATGTCCTCACACTGGCACACCAAGCGCTTTCTCCACCGAGCCGCCTCCCCGGTCCTACATCAAAGCTCTGTACGGACATCCCCCCACCCCTTGGCAAGTGCAGCCATTGTATTTTTGAATTGTTCCATGTCTATTTCTCTGTAGTCCAAACACTACTTCACACTATATCCAATGTGCCCTATCCCAAGGTGCCTATAGTTTTCTGTCTCTTTCTCACCTCATTTTGTCCGGTAGCTCAGAACTGGAACAAAAATAGACTTTCCCCAGCTGTTAAGGGGAGAAGTTGCGAGTAGTGTACATATCTTCAGGCTCCTGAAACTTTCAGCTGTGGTGAAAGTGACTGAAGAGGCTCGTTGTTCTAATGTCTTCCCTTTGTACCAGTTTTATTTGTGTTTCATGTGTGTGTGTGTGTGTGTCTGTGTGTGTGACATGTGTGCACATATTCATGTTCATTCATGTGTGTGTGGGGGCACATATCTGTGCAATGGCACCTGTGTGTCCTTGCATTTGGAGGCCAGAGCACCACGTTGGTGCCATTCGTCAAGGATGCCATCCACTCTTTCTTGAGGCATGGTCTCTCAGTGGCTGGGCACTCACCTATTAGGCTAGCTAGCCACTGAGCTCCAGGTCTGCCTAATATCATCAACACGCCTGGCATTTGCATGGGTACTGGGGATCCAGGTCATTTTCTAGTGCTTATAAAGCAAACACTTCTCAACCAGCTTATCTCCTCCAGCTCTCTCGCACTTTTCAACTGAATTATCTCTCCAGCTCTCTTCACGCCCATTTTTTTTTTTTTTTAGATCAACACTGGGACTTTAGCACTCCTCTGCCTAAACACCCCTTCAATGATCTCCCTGTGCAGATTTTGCTCAATATTCTTAAGCCTGGATCAAAATTCACTCAGCAGATGCACGTATCATTTTGACTCAGAACTGCTCTTGTTGTCCTTGCAGGCCTGTAGATTCTGGACGAGTTATACACTTAATACCGTTTTTGTTTGTTTGTGTTTTTCCCCAATCATGACTTCTCCTTGATCATAACATGCCTGTGGGCCAACATATCTACTTATGCTATATTCCATTTATTACTAGGGTCCTTCCACTTAGGTTCTCACTGATATACATACCAAGTATCCTCCACTCATGGCCTTTAGTTGCTGGCTTCATTTTATTTAAGCAGTCCCCGCCATCGTTGAGGAACTTGCTGTGTTCTGTACTGAGCAGGACAAGTTTCTCCGAGTCAGGTATCTCTTTTTGTATGGCATGCCACACTTTTTTGTAATGGTAGCGGTTCTCTCCAAAGATGAATCCTTTAAATTTACTTCTTTTCTTCATACCTATTAGAAGAAGGAAGCCCATTAGAACATAAGAAATTCAGATGACTAACACCAAATAATTTATTCTAAAAGCCATTGGAAAATGGTGATATCTCAACAGTATGGCTGATGAGTTGAGACACGTAGAACAGATCACTGCACTATTCAAATATATGGTATAATGTCTCATAATCCCTGAGCCCAAAGAAGCATTCTTACCATTTATAGTGTTTTATAATTAATTAATTTATTAATTTATGAGAGCGGGGGCATGCCAGGGCCTTATGCTGCTACAAATGAACTCTGGCTTTACATGAGTACTGGAAATTGAGCCCGAATCATCAGACTTTACAGGCAAGTGCCTTTAAACACTTAGCAATCTTTCTAGCTCTGCAATGTGTAGCCCAGGCTGGTCTTGAACCCCTTACCCTCCTACCTTCACCTCTTCTGCAATTTTCTATCAGCATGCACCAACACAACCGGCTAATATTTTTTATCTTTAGCAAAAAGATCAGATCAGATTTTATCTACCCTGAATTATTGACCAGATGTAATAGAAAGTGAAAAAAAAAAAAACTTTCAGAAAGCCTGAGAAGTGGTATCTGTTTACTTATATTTAGTGAAAGACTTTTAAGTGCTTTTCCTGCCATAAATGCCAAAGAGCCACTAGGATGAGTGTCTTCTCATCAAATTTCACTCTCTAAAATATATCCAAGTCAGAATAGGGTAAATCAATACATGGTTGTTTCTCTAAGAAAGATTCTACTTTCAAGTGTCCTAGGAAATATGATGCATGTATTAAATTTAAAACTCAAAATGGAGACAGTGTTTGATAATGCAGCTCAGCCTACTTGATACCACTCTTCCATCTCCTCACCTCATCTACATTGTGCAAGGTGAAAAGGAAATCATATGGTTGTCTAGGCTTCCTTATGTTCAAGCGTCGTGATGGGACAGGGTTTGTAGAAACAGGCTGTTAGAACAACCATGGGGTGTCATGTCCCCCATCTCCAGAACAAGTCTGATGGGTGCACTTTTTGTTTTTGTCTTCCAGATCCACTTTATTCATTTGTGGTACCTGTGTACCATTGAGTCCTATTTCCAGTGTGGTTATGTGAGCTCCTTGTGATCTGTGCTGCAGAATAAACCCCAGGAGATATGGCGAGTCACTCCTTGAATCAAAAGATAAGTAAAGTGGGCTACCAGCTTGGGATCCCTCTCAGCTCAGAATTCTTCTTCTCGACTTTCACTTTCTGCCTTACTTTTTCACTTTCTTTTCCAATTAACCTGTGTTTAATCAACCCCTCCCTTCCCAAATAAAAGAGCAACATACATGGAGTTAAACATTTTCATGGCTTATAACTGGCCAAGACTCAGAAGCCAGCCTTGGGTGATGATTAAAACTTGACTCAAAACACCATAGGCTTGGTTACCTCTAAACTTGGCTGAAATCTCAGCCAGTCCGGACCCTAGATGCATCAGGCAGAATGTGGGCTGTCCAGTTAAAGAAAACCAAATAATCAGAAATTTAGCTGCTGATTTTAAATACCATGTGCAGGTTGAGCCCATTCATGTTAAACATCTGCTAAAGCAAAAATATCAACACCAGGGGCTGGAGACATGGCTCAGCGGTTAAGCGCTTGCCTGTGAACCTAAGGACTCTGGTTCAAGGCTTGATTCCCCAGGACCCACATTAGCGAGATGCACAAGGGGGCGCACGCGTCTGGAGTTCGGTTGCAGTGGCTGGAGACCCTGGCAGCACACTCATTCTATCTCTCTCTCTCTATATATATATATATATCTGCCTCTTTCTCTCTCTGTCGCTCTCAACTAAATAAATAAAAATGAACAAAATTTAAAAAAAAATCAACACTAGATCTGGGGAGATGGCTCAGTGGGTGAAGCGCTCACCTCTCAAGGAGGAGTGTGTACTGCAGATCAGTCTTCAGACACCAAGTAAAAGGCTGTGGTGGGCTTCTGTAGTCCATGAGATGGAGGCAGAAACAGTAGAATTTTCTGGAAGCTCCTGGGAACCAGAGCACAGAACAAGAGCAGAAGGAGAACCCAGAGAGAAAAATCCTGCTTCAAATGAGGTGGAAAGGCAAGAAAGGTCCTGAAGGATGTTCTCTGCTCTCCCCACGCTTGTCATGACGTGAATACACATTCACACGAACACACACACAAACACACTCACACTCAAATAAATTTTTTAAATTAAGAATATATCACCAGTCATAAGACCAGAGTATTAATAGACTAGTTTGTTAAAATATTCACTCAACTCATGATACAATCCAAGATCAATTGATATAAGATGTGCACAAAATATTTTCTAATCTCAATAATTTAAAAATGACATGAAGGCTTGCCTCCAGATAGCTTCAATATGGAAATTAATAAATAACAAATCTAAAAGGGCAATCCCAACTAAAATAATGAGAGAAATGAAAATGTGTTGCAGTGAGAAATAAAATATGAAACCTGAGAAAAGAAATACTACTTTAAGAAGAAAAAAATGGAAATTTCAGAACTGAAAATTAAAACCTACAATTTAATCTAATATGAAGCCCAGGCAGGGGGAATGCAGAGTCAATAATTGAATGAGGAAAATTTTCAAAACTAATGAAAAGAAGAGGCTTTCATGTTAAATAATACAGGTCTTCTGTAGGATAAATAAAAACAAGTCTACCAAATTCATCTTGAGGGTATATTTTAAGAGACATTTATCTACTCTTAAATGAAGTGTGACTTTAATATAAAGACTACACAGTTTATCACAGGTAAAATTGAAATGAATGTAATATACATGTTCAAGCTTGTTGAAAGAAGTTATTTTCTGTGTATATGAACGTTGGGCAAAAATATAACTTGTAAGGAAAAGGCATTGATGGACATGAAAGCATAGTTACTTATTAAAAAGAATTCATGAATAGTTATTCATAACTTTGTTAAATAAATATCCTCCATATGGAGAAAGAGAAAAATACAATAATCACACAAAAATTAGCAAGACTTTAAGAATAATAGATCAGAGTAATGCATATTTTTCTCAGAGGCAGGGAGATCAATGTAAACAGAACTGATAGGAAAATAACAGTTTATGAAGTAATATGAGTGGTTAAATTTTACACAGCTAACATAACAAATGTACACAGAGCCCTTACTAAGGAGATAGGCATTGTTTGCCAAAACCTTGTGGACTGTCAACAAAAGTTGTTCCTATCACAGATGCTAGAATACAACTAATTAAAAATGTTGGTTATAATGAAATAAAAAATCTTTAATAAAAGTTGTGCACTCCTTCTCAAGAAAAGTGATGCTATTATGGATTAAATGTAAGAGTGTCTTCCCACATGTTTATGATATTAAAATTGTTTGTTATGTGAATTACAATGTACAAGCAAGTGATAAGGGACGTGTGTTATAAAGGCAAGGCATGCTGAGGTGAGTATCCACACATAAAAGGAAATAAATACTCAAATATAATGAGCTAAGTTTTCTCCTTAAGAGGCTATAAATGATGATATCTGAGCAAATTCTAAAATATTAGAAAGTGTAATAAAAATGTAGAAGTTGATGAAATATAAAGGATTGCTTTTAATGCTTTCTAAAAGACTAATTCTACAAATTCTGGAAATACTAATAAAATAGGTCACAGATGGCACAAAGAAATCAATGTAGGAATGAAAAAAAAGGTTATAACTACAAATAACATGTTCGTGTTATGAGGAGTATTTAAAACTCTAGGGAGGACTGGCAAGATGGATCAGCAGTTAAAGGCACTTGTTGCAAAGCCTGATGCATCTGGGTTCCATTCCCCAGTACCCATGTAAAGCCAGATGCACAAAGGGACACATGTATCTGGAGTTCATTTGCAATGGCAAGATGTCCTTGCATACCCATTCTCTCTCTCTCTCTCTCTCTCTCTCTCTCTCCTTGCAAATAATAGACAATATTTTTTAAATGTACAAAAAGTAGGAGAGTTTAATCAGTTTTTACCTGTTGAAAAATAGTAGAAAATATGATCAATGAAATCTCTCCTCAAGTGAAAATATCTCTAAGATGTTTTATTTTTTTTCATTCTATTCATAGGTGTTAAATAGAAGAGAAAGTGTAATGTGAAGATAGAGCTAAAATAATATTAACAAGAACACAAATGAAGTAGCACTTGGGACACACCAAGTTTTAGAATAGCATGGCATTGGTTTGGTGAAATCTTAGTTTCTTCAATATATCTTACCAGTTTAAAAATTTAAAAAATTGGGGCTGGAGAGATGGCTTAGCTGTTAAGCACTTGCCTGTGAAGCCTAAGGACCCTGGTTCGAGGCACGATTTCCCAGGACCCACGTTAGCCAGATGCACAAGGGGGCGCATGCGTCTGGAGTTCGTTTGCAGTGGCTGGAAGCCCTGGCACGCCCATTCTCTCTCTCTCTGTCTCTCTCTGCCTCTTTCTCTCTCTGTCTGTCACTCTCAAATAAATAAATAAAAACAAAAAAAAAATTTTTAAGTAAAAAAAGTGCTGAAGCTTACAGGTGGAAATGACTAGCTTGTTAAGTCTCACAGTGACTTGGTGACATATTCCCACTGGGTGCTGTTCACTACAGTATATGTTTCTTACATAATTAGACTAGAAAAACATTCATTAAGTCAGACATTTTAGCTGGGCTTTGGTAAAAAGCAGTTCCATTCTCAGTAGCCTAAACGACAATGGTTGTCCTTGCTTAACTTATCCATCTAATTGGGTCACTGTTGAAGTCAGCTCCACAGGGTCTCTCAGGGACCAAGGATGATTGAGTTTTTCTATGTCTGACCTCACTGTCACTGTGGAGGGTCAAGAAGATCCTGGAACTCCACAGGAGTGTCAATGTTTCTGTTCATAAGTAGAAAGCACCATGCCCATGATATCTAGTTGGTGAATCTGACATAGCACTGCCTGACCACAGGAAGGGTGGAGAATGTGGCTCCAGGTATGTCTAGGAAAGAAAGAAGATGGGTGTGGATGAGCCCTGGGTTACGGTTTCACAGAGCAGCATGAAAGTGACCACTACATTAACTGTTCAGTTGATGACTTGCTGATAACTGATGACTCTTCTCTCCTATGGAGACTTCCTTTTTTCAATGCAATACTAGGAGTTGGGGAATAATAAATACATCATGGTGGAAATCAAGTCAGCTCCTTTGACTTTAGTGTGATTAAATGATTGCGGGTGGGAAAAAGGAAGATTCTGATCATGGTTTGGATACTTATCAACTTATCCTAGGACTCTGTGTGTATGGGGGGTGTGGTGTGCATGAGTGTGTGTGCGTGGAGGCCAGAGGATAACCTTGAGTGCTGTTCTTTAGGCATCCTCCAACTCTCCGGTACTCACTAAGAAGGCTAGACAGGTGAAGACACCCCTATGTCCATCTCCCATCACAGCTGTGGTGTCAGAGCTATAATTTGATTCAAAAGTGTGTCTTGGGGAACAAACTCAGGCCATCGTGCCTACATGGTGGGCACTTTGCTAACTAAGATTTCTCCCCAGGCCAGAAGAAGAACACAGAACCTGAGACCACAAAATCTTAATTTACTGGCCAGAAAGTGTTCAGTCTGCTTCTCCACATTTACCATTTTATAGAGACTGGTGTCTGTGTCAAGGGGGGAAAAACAGACACAAAATAATAATCAGCGAACTCATAGAATTTGCTTTACTCTTTTCATAACTTTTATTGGCTTGTGTGTGTGCATTTGATGTGTGTATCTGTAAATTTTCATGTGTGTACCAATACAGGGACACATGTGCCCCAGTGTTTGTGTGGAAGCCAGAAAACAGCCTTGCGTGTCCTTGTTTGAGGTAGGATCTCTCATCATTCATTGCCATGTTCAACAGGCTGGTGAGCCTGAGGGCTCCTAAGCTCTCCTTCTAGCCCCACCTCCCTTCTTGTTGTAGGCACACTTAGAAATAAGGATGCTCATGCTACAGCATCCGGCTTTATTTAGGATCTGAACTCAGGTACTCACACTTGTATGGTAAGAGCTTTATCCACTGAGCCATCTCCCTATCCCATAAAATTGTTTTTGCCTTTATTTAAAACAATTCATTCAGACTGTACACATAAAGTATTTTTTAGCACTTTGTTTGCTTGTATATAAATGTATGTACTTAATACCAGAAAGAAAAAGGGTCTGTAAGCTTGATGTGGAAGATTATTCATCAAATGAAAGATATTCTCAAAGTGATAGAATATTTTCAAATCCATGATTGTGTCAACATGTAAAATATAGATACAATTTGGATCAACAATTCAAGTTTTAAGAATCTGTCTTAAAAGGGAAAGTCTCCCAAGTTAGAAACCATGCCTTTCAAAAGCTTTTGTTCATGTGTAAGATATATGCTTTCTGGATTTGATTGGCTACTGTGCTATTGTTAATATACTGATATAATCAAAGTCACAAAAAGTCCTCCTGTGACTTATTCTAAAGCAGAGAGAAGGTACTAAGGCAGGGGAGCTGATTATAAGATTACATATATTCTATGATCCATATGGACAAAGCAGATCTGTGGATTTATGGATATGTATGCGTGCATAGAGATTGGCTCAGTTCATAAGTGATGGCAGTTTGGGTGGGACTATTCTGGGAAAGTTTTATTCTGTTCTCTTTAAAATTTTGATATCCTCATCCTTTCTTTTCCCAAGTGCCTCTATACATTTTGTAGATGTACATTTATTTTTGAAAAGATAGAAAGTTTCTTTTAAGCGTAGCAATGAAGAACAAGGTGCACATTTATGCAGAGGTATATATATGTGCGTATTGTCTTAAAGATGCTGGATATTGGACTGCAGTTAGGGATCCAGTAAGACCTAAGTTCCTTTCTGAAATATCAACTGCTCACAGGCATCTCATTTTCAGATATGAAAAGAATAAATTATTTTTACCTATGCATAGGTGTGCAGCGTGTATGCATTTGTATGTGCGTGTCTGCGTGTGCATGGGCATGGATGTGTGGGGGTGTACGTGTGTGTGTGTGTGACACATGTGGAGGCCAGAGTTTGACAGCAAGTGTTTTCTTCAAACATTTCACACTTTCGGGTCTCTCGGTGAACCTGGAAGTCACTGGTTGGGCTCTGCTAGTGAGCCAGGGTTCTTTCTTTCTCCACCTCCCCAGTGCTGAGATTAAAGGCACAAGCTACCATGCCTGGCTTTTACATGGGTACTGGAGATCAGAACTCTGGTCTTCATGTCCACGTGACAAGCCCTTTATCCATTAAGCAATCCTCCCATCTTGGGAGAACACTATTAAAATGCAGATGTCTGCATGTCATTAGAGGTGGATTAAAGCCCCTTTATCCTAGCAGCTGGCTTATAGACTGAAAAATCATCCAATAGTTAAAAAAAAAACCAACGTTGGAGCTAAAGAAGATGATTCAGAGGATTAGGAGCTTGCCACACAAGCATGAGGACCTAAGTCCTGATCCCTAGCACCCACATAAATAAACATCTAGCATGCAAAAGGGCCCACCTGTTATCTCAGTACTCGGGAAGTAGAGTCATGCAAACAAACTGCCTAGCTAGGCCAGCTGAATCAGCGAACCCTGAGTCCAAATGAGAGACCCTGTGTCAAAACAGAAAGTGGACCGTGATCAAATAAAATACGTGACGTCAACCCCTGGCCTCCACATGCACTTGCACGCACATGTGTGAACACTCCTGCTCTACCCCTACACCACATACACTTAAAAAAAAAACATGGATATTTGATTCTTACTTCTAAATGACCTGGGTACTCTTGTATCCTTCTGTGTAAGAAAGGACAATGTCCATTTCGGGGAACTGTGACTTCAGGAAGGTATATAAGAGAGACAGATCACAGAGCAGACTTGACTCAGGTTAGGTCTCTGTTGTTCCTTGTTCTTCGGGAAGTGGGGGCGGGGATTATGGTCTCTCTTTCCCTGGGTATCTTATTAATGCTTCTGCTTTACTTCTACTTTTAATTCTGGGTTATTCTTATTTTATTATTTTTGTGTGTGCCCGGCCATACGTGTTTCGGTACAGTAAAGTGCATGCCATGTCACATGTGTGGAGGTCAGAGGACGACTTCAAGTATCAATCCTCATTTTCTACCCTGTTTGAGGTTGGTTCACTTGCACTGCTGTAGATGTCAGGCTGGCTGGCCCTTGACTTTCTGGGGATTCTCCTATCTTCACCTCCCACCTTGCAGTAACAGGTCTTGGATTTAATATGCTCCTTACTGTGCCTGGTTTTACATGAGTTCTGGGGATCTGAACTCAGGTCATCATGCTTGTATACCAGCTGCTGGTTCATAAACTGAGCCTTCTCCACAGCCCTGGGCTAGGTTACTTATTTTTAAAAATTCGGAAGCACATTCTGCGGATTTCTTGGGAGACTGTACTTTCTTGCAGAAAAGGTCCTGGAGGAAATCATGAGAAGGCCATCATGCCATTCCTACCCCTCCTCTGTGCAGAGAAAGACCTATTGCATCTGACAGCCCTGCCTGAGCTATACCAGAGCCTGGCATTTCTTGGGCTGTAGATGAGAAAGCACAGTGTTCTGGAGGCCAGCAAAGAAAAAAATAATAATAATGTAAGGATGCTTCCAAGTGATGGAACCTCTTAGCCAAAGGATGCTGAAAGAAATACTTAGCCAGCAGCCTTCCCTGTCTGATGTTGCTCACATCCTTCTGTAACAGTTTTCCCAAGCCTCTCTTTACTGGACTCCTCATATGTCTTTTCATTGCTCCTCCTCTGATTCTGATGCGGCTCCAGGAAAGTTCCAAGCACATTCACTTTTGAAGAAATGTGTTAGGCTGTATTGGCAGCCAAGCATCACTTGGTGGATGTTACAGTCCGGTGCTCGTGGCTCGTGGGGATGATTTTCTTACACTGCACATAGACAATTGTAAAGGAGACATAACTGTTACCAAGGGATCAGTGCCACCAGAACATGTGGTTTCTAGGCTCCCAAGTCCTCTTTGTTTTTTGATCATGACATTTCTTCACAGTCAGATGCATACGTGCTGTCACATTCTTTGTTGATGTTCTGAAATGTGTTTTGGAGTTATTTTGGCTTAGCACGAAATAAGAATGGGGTTCTCAACTTGGCTGGTTGAAATGTTAATCATGGATTTTCCCCTCTTTCTCCCTGCCATCCTGTCTTATGCATGTCTGTACAGCTTGAAACCCAAGACTGATATTTAATCAACCCTAGCCAGTTTTGTTGGAAACAGGGCAAATGAGAACTCTCCCTAGGGGATATGTGGGCCTTTAATGTGGAGAGGGAGTAAGCCCTAAAGTGGATTTCCATGCAGCCTAATAGTGAAGGAACGACGGAATCTCAACAGCATGGAAATTCTACTTCTCGCTTCAGCTGAAAAAGGTGCTTATAAAGGTAGCTGGGTTATTGTAGCAATTCACTTTATTTTGAAAATCCAATTTGAGAGCTTCATTTAAGGGCACTAATTTAGTGTCTTGGGGGAATATGTGTTTAAAGGAGCTTGTCAACAATCTTAGATGTTCGCCAGTGTGTAGGTGAGCTCAACTCCCCTAGCTGGGGTTACCTGGTTACATGCATGTTTTCTTTGTTTCAAACACGATGCCAAATAATCTCAGAGGACTTCAGACCAAGAAATAATAGTCCTTCTTGCATCCCCCATCCCCAGCTCCCATCTTTAATGTTGAAATGCTTTAAGAGTCACCATGGCCTTGTCATTGAGGAGATCCAAAACAGAAGATGATCACTAAATAAGTTTAATGGTAGTCAATATGTCAAGTAGAGAGTCTTAATTAATAGTAACTGTTTTAAGTCAGTTCAGGATATATATGCAAATGCCTTCAGAATGCCTAGAATAATAACATTGCTCACTCCATGCCTAATATTCCCAAGAGAATACTTCAGACCCACATTGGGAGACAAAATTTTAAAATTGGATGGCTGAATACTAATTAGCTTCATGGCCTCAAATAAACTTGAGCTGTCTTCTGCCACCAGTTGGTTGCCAAAATGCTACCAGAAAAGGTCAAAATGGCAGTTGAAGCTCAATGTTATTCTTCTTACGATGCTTCTCATTTTCAAGTAACGTTTTGAAATATGAAAAACAAATAAATAATTTTTTTTTCATGCAAGGTCTCATCCTAGCCCAGGCTGACCTGGAACTCACTACATAGCCTACACAAGGATTCTCTTACCTTGGCCTCCCAATTGCTTGGGTTAAATGTATGAGCCACTAGGTCATGCCAGAAATTGTGCCATTAAGTTTGTCTATGTATTGTCAAGATACAGAAACGTGCTGTGTTTCTCCTCTACATCATTCCTGGAGTTAGTACTAAGAATCCTGACGGAGTTCTTCTCCTCTTAGTCAATGGCTATAAATTCTAATACAGTTTATAAGAATGAGTGTTTTCTCTCTCCCCCCCCCCAATCTGTGTGTGAGTGTGTGTGTGTGAATTCCCAGAGTGAAACCTTATTAGTTATGGAAAAGAGTCTGCACTTAAAGCTAGCTGACAACGTTCCCTACCCAGGAGATGGTCTGCTGTGGTCCTGTGCAGAAGTGAAATCCACTGGTACATTTTTCCCCATATGGTTCTAGCTGTTTGATTTTATGACAAGACACAGCGTGGCACGATTTTCCCTCCAAGATAAACAGGGTTTTGTTTTCAGAACATGATTTAAGACGAAAGGAAGTGAAGTGATTCGAATCACTTAATTTTTTTTTTTTTCTGTTAAATTCCAAGTGACTGGAAAATTCTCACCAAATTGTTCTTGGAGATGAGAAAGTAGGAATGATGGAGTCACAAATCAAAGTGACTGACCTGAATGCCTTAGTTTTGGTTTCCTGATATCTCACAAGGAAGATTCACTCCAAGCCAGCAAAAACGCCGGCACAACCTTATCGTAGTCGCGGTACTTTGTAGAAATACACATATCACTCGAGATTTATAATCAGTCTCTTAGCATATGTGAATATGACCATACAGCTATCTGTGCAAAGCACATTTCTATAACAGTCCTAAGAAGCCACATCCTTTCATCGAACTCTTATAATGTTTCTCATTAGGAGTGGGTCTCCCTTAAGTGCAACTTATTCATGGGGTTACTAATTGCAGCTGGTAAGAGTGGATTTTGTTTTTTTCTCCTCTTCAGTGTATTGTAGGATGGGGCATTCATAACACCCAATCAATACTTATGCAGTACTTGTATTTCCAGAAGTCGAATGGCTGGATATCGTCAACATGAGCCTTGGCAATCCCATGCACAAGTGTACAACTATAATCTTGCCGAACATTAATAACAGCCTAGCAGAGAAGCCCTGAATCATATGTCTTGCTCTCGGCTGGGGGTAGAAAACTAGAGTAACCTATCTTGGCTGGTGACCTATGATGTTGGGAAAGGGGGATCTCTCTAGTCTCAAAGGAGGAGTGGGCGGTATTCCGGAAATTTATTCACTCCCCGTTACTTATACTCTATTTTTTTTTTTCCTTTTGGTAATGTGCTTTGAGACAATGAAAGAAAAAAAAAAGAATTACAGATAATAAAAATAGTACGATCTCAAAAGAAAAAAAAAGGGGGGGAGAACCAGCGCTTTTATTTCATCGGGTGTCAATTCTGCTTCTTGCCCCAGCCCTGCCCCCTCTGCAGCCCCGGGTGTCTGTTTGGTTTTGTTTTTTCCTCTTCCAGCCCATCAGAGGCGGGTGGCGGTCAGGGCTGTCGCGCACAAGGAGGACTGGGTGTCGCCGAGCACAGCTGGACTTGTGGTCTTGCCTAGCTAGGCACCAAAGCCAAGCATCCCTTGAGAGCTTAGGGCTGGGCTTAGCGCGGGTGGGGAGAGGTGGTGTCGCTGTGAGCTCCGTGTCTGGTCTCTGCACTTGGCCCCGCAGAGTACGGGGACCAACATCCAAGCATCCCCCGGGAGTGGAGGAGGAGGGACCACCTTGAGAGAGAGAAAGAGAGAGAGAGAGAGAGAGGTACTGGAGGGCTCTCGGGGCGGTGGCGCCGGGACGCGCCCGCTGGCGGGGAGGGAGAAGCGGGCGGGCGGGGTGGTGGGGCCGGGGCAGGGAGCCAGTTTCCCCACTGATTAATGATGCTCGTGCCGCCGCGCGTGTGGCTTCATGCGCTTTGTCTGCAGCCTTGGGGTGGTGGAGATGGAAGCGTCCGGGGGCACCGAGCGAGCAGGTGCCAGGGCTCAGCCCTGGTTCCCCAGCGTAGGACTCTTGCCAGTGGCAAACCTGTGCCCCGGGACACTGCCAAGCATCCCGCGGGGAAAGTGGAGGTGGGGTGGGGAAGACCACCTCGCGCACCCAGCGGAGGGTCAGTCGGGAACTGGGGAGGGGGAGTGTCGGGGGAGAGATGTCGGGTACCGTCAGTGGTGCGTGGGGGGGGGCACGTGCTGCAACCCCTCGAGGTGCTCCCCTCCCTCCCTGGAAGCTCGGAAGGGGACCGGAAGGGTCCGTGGCTCTGCAGGGAGGAGCTGGGAAGGCAGCCGCCGCCCGGGGAGCCGTGCCAGCCGCGTGGGAGGGCACGGCCGGGCGGGGTTGGTCAGGGGGGGGGCTCCAAGGAGGCTGCTGACTCCGGCGGGACCGGGAGAGCGACCGGGCAGGTGGAAGCCGCCGCACCACCCGACAGAGGGCGGACAGCTAGCGGCGAGAGCGGGCGGGCGCACTCAGTGGAGAGAGAGACAGAGAGAGAGAGAGAGAGAGAGCGCGCGAGCGCAGGGGTAGCGGGAGCCAGCCTCGTGCGCTCCATCTCTCGCAGCAGCCCCCCACCAAGGACCCGACCCAGGACCTCGTGGTCTTGGTCACAGAGTAGCAGAGACGCTGCGGGATCCGACCACCGGAGTCGGGTTCCCCCCTCCCCGCATTGCCGGTGCGACCGCGGGACACGGAGGGGGCGGACAGACGGGCTCAAGGACTTGTCCGGCCCGTGACACTAGAGGCTCGCAGGGAGGAGCGCGGCAAAGCTGGGCACCCGCGCGCGCGCGCGCGCGCGCCACCGGGCGCGGACACTGAGACAGACAGACCGACCGACAGACAGACAGGAGGCGGCCCGACGCACAGCCAGGAAAGGGCGCACTCGCTGTCGTTGGTCAGAGCGCAAGAGGCACCGGGGGCTTCGGAGCGTCCGGAGCGGTGACAGCCTCTCTTCCCCCCCTCCCCACCTCCCCAAACCCCTAACCCCTCCCGGGAGCTCAGAGCTGCAGCCAAGCCGACTCCACGGCGCTGCGCCTGGGCAGCGCGCGGGGACTCCAGACACACACACACACACACACACACACACACACACACGCCGCTCTTGAAGCTGTTTAAATACATCGACCCAACAACAACAAAGGCGAGCCACCAAACAAACTCACCCTGCCAACGCATCCGTTGAGAAACAATAATTATTAATTTACCCAAAAAAAGAAAAAAGAAAAGAAAAGAAAGAAGAAAGAAAAAGAAAGAAAGAAAGCCCCAGACGAAATCAGATCAGTGATCAGTCAAGGCACCAGGACGCTTGGGGGAGGGGTGGAAACCTCCAACTGTTTGGTCAAGGTAAATACTTGTCTTCCCACGTGGACATCTGCACTTGTCTTTTGTACGCCTCCTGCCCTCCTCCCTCATCCTTTCTTTCTGCCATGTATCTGTGTTACCCTTTTCGATTCTTTGTTGTTTGCATTTCTTTGCCGTGTTTGTGGACAGCTCTGCGCTGACTGTGCTGTGTTTCAGTGTATACCTGAACGATATGATGGATCGACATCCCTTCCCCCAAATCAGGTAGAAATTGAAAGGTGGAAGGAAACGGAACGGGGTGATGCTTTTCACGACAGAAGTTTGCAGTCATGTATGTAGGTTTCATGGTGGCAAGTTTGGAATGGTCTTGGTTATTTGAAAGGGACCTGGAGGCTGTGGGGAGGGGGTAGATAAGAAGTTATAATCACCTTGTTGTCCTGGTCCCAAGACATTTGGGGAGGTGGGAGGGACATAAAGATGTCTGTTTTATCCTTAGACTCAAAAATCTGTTCGATCACAGCCCCCAATTTCAGGTTATATGTCTCTGTCTCCGGTGGGAGATATGGTGGCAGATTTGGATTGAAGCAGGCAGGTGATTAAAAAGTTTCTGAGGATGAGGAAATGAGTGGAACAGTATTTGTGTATAGAAATGAACCTGGACTTGGACATGTCATTTGTGGAAGTTCATAACATAATCACCTTCCAAAGGCATCGAAGGTCAGAGTCAAAGTTTAAAAGGAAAACCAAAGAGAAAATTGAAATTTATAGAAATGGGAAGATGGGAGCTTTCATAAGAATGTGTTGATATAGTGTAGACAGTCATTTTGCTTTCTGATTTTTAAGGGTGTTAAAGGACACTTCAGTTTCCCCAAACAAGAATGATATTCTTCAAAATTGAAATGAACTGTATAAAATTTTGCTCAAAATGAAGAATAAATTCAAATGGCTTCCCACCTCTTCCTCATGCCCCTGGGAGATCAAAACTATTCTTGGTGCTTTAAGTAAGGAGAGAAGTGGACATGACAGGAAGTCATTTTTCATTTGGTGAAAGTCAGGGAACCTTTTGATACACACTTTGAAATAAATACACCCATCCCTTCCATCCACCCCATTTGTGTTACTACAGGGCTTTCATGTCTTGATAGGACTTCAACTCATGTCATTTTTTTTATGAAAAACAGTCCTTTTTGGAAGCCAAGACCTTTGGCTATGCTTTGTTTAAATAGAGTAATCTACTGTCTTTAACGCTGGCTCCTGCCGCATTCTTAATGTGGGGCTGCATGTGGGAGACTGTATGTGCACTCTTTTCAGATTTATAAAGATCTTCAAGGTATGTATCTGTTGTATTTGATTCTATCTATTTCCTTCCTCATCATTTCATCTTCTGTTATTCTGTATTACTTTAATTAACAGAATGCTTTTAATATTTTTTTGAGAATGAGCTTAAGTGTATATTTTTGAGGTATAGGGTTCATCACAAAAGATTGGAGAAGATAATTTAATACTCTTACTTATTAACACTGTTATGATCTGGTTTCAATGGAATTCGAAAGACATATCTTTAGACCATTTGGGATATGCCGCTTATTTTATCCTCCCTGCATATGATTGATGCCATTTGAAAGATAAAGTAACTGGTACTGTTAGGTGAATGCTTATTTAACTGAGCACTTTGTTTGGGTGAGACATATTTAAAGAAACTTGCACAGCTCTGGGTAATGACTTTCAGCTTCTCGACTTAATTTCACTACATGCTGATTTCTTTTCAACAATACTCAGCTCAGACCCAGACAGGTTTGTGTGTGCTATTACATTTGCAAATTGCTGATCTCCCTGTGACTTTTTGTCTTAGATCCCAATTGACTGTGGTTACCTTGAGAACGGTGGCATTATCCCGGATAGAGCATACTCCACCAGGGAGTTCTTTGCAGTCTATTTTTAATGTTATTTAATGAAGGAGCTAGCGCCTCACTCTGCAATAAAAGAAGCATGGGGAAAGACAGAGCAGTGAGCGGTTATGGATACTGCAGAAGGGTATTTGGAAAGGTAAAGACAGATTGTTGATATGGCCATTTTAATTTGAACCTCATATTTTATAAGTAGGATTCAATTGCTTTTAATGTGAGAATTATACATAGATTTATGGACTGGGTTGGTAGATGTTTCCTCAATCTCTTCATTAGTTCTTAGAAAGAACACTCAATAATTTGAGTTCTTTAAAACTTGAAGGAGGTACTAATCAAGGAGCTCCTGCATGTCTACTATTTTTAAACACAAACTGTGAGAATCTTAGGTAGTGGGTAGAAAGAATTTCAAATTCCTGAATCACTATTCTATTCTAGTAGATGAGTTGGAGCTTTTGAAAAAAAATTTCTGGGAATAAAATAACTAACATCTTCTTAACATATGATAGTAACCTGACGTTCTGCCTTGTGAATTGTTGAAGATACAATGGTAACCTGACTTTCTACCTTGTGCGTTGTTTCATTTTCTGCTATGAGCTTGGAATTTGGGTTCAGAATTGTGGCAACTAAGTGAAACGGGAAGTTTTGCATAAACCTAATAGAATATTTGGGTTATTTTCTTTCCTTAAATTTGAGATAAACACCACAGATTGTCTTCCCAAAGACTAGAAATGTATGAATGTGGGTTGCATAGGCAGTACTTGGTAACTTTTGGAATGTGATCATTAGGGGTAAAATAGCTTCAGATTATTGCCTGTAAGAAGCAGGAAGCCATCTGCCTGTAACATTATCCTATAAATGCAACACCTGTCTTGAGTTAGAAGGTGGAAACATTCCATCAGAAAGTTCTCTGTTGCCCATTTTCATATTAACAACATGCTATAATCAGGTCACTCCTTTTTTTCTGAGTAAAGCTCATTAGATAAAAATGTTTAAGTAGTTTGAAAATTAATAAACATAAGAGAATATGAGCAGTTTATCTGCAAAGGGAATCTAAGTCACATAATTGTTCATTAATGATGCTTTTAGAACTTACAAAGTCCATCTGGATTTCATCAATAAAAAATAATCTAACAAATAAATAACCAAGGATAATATTTTGCAAGATGATACTCCATTTGTTTTTGTTGTTGTTGTTTGTCTTTTCAACCTGGTACTTCTAAAGAGGGAAGGCCACCCACATTGGCTGTAATATGTTCCTGATGGCTATGCCGTCTGCAACACAAGGCTGATGTGTGTCTCAACCATCTCAAGACAGAGGGCATTCTCATCTGAATTCACTGCGCATTTTGTCTTTGGACAAGATAATGATAAGTTACATGAACAGAGCATAGAATGAGTCAGCCGCTGAAGACTCAATGTACAACATAGCCAGACATGCATGTGATTGAGAATTCCATAGGGTTGGGAGTCAGTTAGGGTTGAAAGCTGCAACTTAACTATTTGTAAATAAGTCAGTTTAATTCGGATCTGGTGGGTGACAAGGTTAGGAAAGAATGTGGGGTATAAAAGTGCTGCCAACAAAGAGAGCCATGTCTTCGAGGGTAAGTACTGGCATCCTAACTGGTACCACTCTGTGGTAGCGAGGTTCGGAATTTATGAATCTCTAGTCATTGAAAGAATGGTATTCTATAAAAATATGCATCGTATCACCTGGGAAATTCTGCACATATTTTAAGCCTATAATGAGGTATTTATAAAACATCTACTTCTTCTCTTAAGACAAAGGAACTTTATTAATGTATACTATTAGGAATTGTGTGATTTCAGAGGCTCTGCATTCCTGTGGACTTTGCTTCCTTGTATTGCCAACTCTTAACATTTTATGTTGAATATGAAAAATGAGTTTTAAGCAGAGCTATAAGTACATGTTGAAGAATTATTGAAGGTTCAAAAGAAGATTTTTCTAGGAAGATGCATGCATGACTAGATTTATTTTTCTCAGGGCAGCTTTGCTTTTAAATGCTACGTTTCTTTGAAGGTACTTTTGTGTTAAGTTCTAATAAACTGACCTTTTCTTTCAGAGCATCAGTCTTATAATTACATCAATTTGTCTCATTTGGATGATTGTTGGCCCTAGATATTGAAGTATCATTTATTTATGTTTATATCACAGCTATTTCATTTCTAAGAGGATTCGATATGAACTGAGATAGGAAATATGTCATTGTATACTTAGTAAGCTTGATAAATAATAAAGAACTTAAGATACAGTGTCAAATTCATTCAGCAGGTTTCAAGGTTAGCAATTCTGTTGTGGTGCAGTCTCAAATCTCTTCTGTCTGGGATATGTTCCTAATACATAAGATGCGAGCATAACATCTTGAGCATATTACTACTGAAACATGCATGTGCCTTGGGAAAAAGAGACGAAGGCAAATCAAAAAGGGAATTGAAATAATTACAGGGGACAATTGAAGTGATATTGAAATAAACAAAGGTATTGGCTTGAATATACCAAATCGGCTTTCTACATTCAAACTGATTCTTCTAAACATGACACTATGATCCTCTTTCCAAGCTGCCTGCATAGCTCCCAGCACTGCCAGGGGAGTAAAGAATATTATCTACTATCTGTAATCACAACAAAGCAACATTTTAAATTATTCTATGCACTTTCCCCAAGAATATCTCTCCCAGCAATTTTTTACAATATCAACTTGATATATATGTCAATGCAACAGGTTTGTAAGATTCTTAAATTTTATAACCAAAATGAAGGCAAAATAATAATTGTGACTTATCAAAATGCTAAGGAATTAATCTAGCATTTTTCACTGAGACAGGCATCCATTATTATTCCTCAGTTATAAATCCATGACATTTAAAAGGATTACATTGGTCCTCATAGTTAACAGTGGGTAATTGTTTCCTTCTTTCCAAGTAAAGAGAGATGCATTAGCTTTACCTTCATATATCTTATACTGCATCAAAATGACATATTTTTTAAAACATTAGGAATCATTGGGTATATCATTACAAAATATCATATTTGTTTTAATGGAACCCCATGCTTCTGTACGTAACATTGTTCTAAAGATGACCGCAAATAAAATTTAATTCCAGTTTAAAGGAAAGATTCAAGATGTTCAATAGGACAACAATTATATCCTTTTTAATTTCAAATACTTTGGTAAATTATGGTTACAGGTTTACTTGACGTGTTGTGTATCACGTTTCTACAAAGAATAACAACATGGTGTAATATGGAGTCATCTCTGCAGCATTTTTTTGTTGCTGTTGAAACTAACTCACAAAGCTTATATACTTAAATGAGACCAGACGTCTCTACCTAGTTTCTTGTGGTAGGGACAATGAAAACAGCTCGTTGGCTCCACAGCCAGATTTGATGCTGGAGTTCTCAATAACAGATCATCTGTTTATTTTTATTTTACTTTTATATTGTGGGTTCCTTGCTTATTACACAATAACTAATTGAGATAAGAACAAGCATCATCTCCTGAGATGTAAGCCAAGTAGAATGGTTTTCAGATACATAACAGATTTCATTTTTGTTGCCCAGATAACAACACTTACTTCAGAAGATCACAGTCCATATCATCATATATTGCATAGGAAAAGAAGCTAATTCATCCTGACATTTTGGTCTAGTTGATATGAAGAACTGACATGAGTGAGATAAAATACTTCAGTATTTAAAAAAATAACAGCATGGAAGATCAATATCTAAAAGTTTCATAGGTCTACAAATTTGAATAAATTTGCCCTTGACATTTAAATCCAGTGGTTCAGAGGCTATCTACTTGTTCTATATTTCAAATTGTTTTCAAGTTATTTCCCTAGTGTTGTATGGATCTAGAAAAATCAAGACACTGGGAAACAAAAGTTTAAGGAGGGGTGTGTGAAGTCATTGAAATTCAGAGAACATTTATAATTGTTTAACTTTCATTCACCTATAAACTCAATAAGAAATAAAACATTGTAAAAATCTATTTTCTACAAGTTATTATTTCTGAAACCACAAGATAAAATCCTCACACAAAATTCTAATATTTATTTATATGGAAATATGCCAGAGTGATAATCTTGCTTAGCATTTTATTTATCAATAGGTATAGTTTCTATGGGAATCCAAGTGTTGCTATCATCTGATTTAATGTTCTCATCAAAAAGAGAAAACAAGCAGATTCTGTGTATGTGACAGAATTACTATCTGCCATTTTTTGCAAGCTTTAAACTACTCATTGCTTCTTGAAAGCTAATTATTTTTTATTCAGCATTAGAAACTTTTAGTTGGAAATGGTACACTTTACATATTTCCTAGAGAAAGATTAGTTACAGGCTTTAGTCAAAAAATGACTCCCTACTCCAGTGAAGCACATAGTTGTATCAAAATTGGTATTGAATTCTGCCAAATTAATTACTTGTGAGGATTAATTACTTGTGAAGGTATACAGGTATACACATAATCCTTCTTCTTTTATCACAGCCTACAAGGTATGACTGGGATAACACACTTACATTACCTAATTCTATGTTTTTGTATTTTACTTACTATAAATTTACTTTAATATGCCAGTGTTGGAAGAATTTTAGAAAGGCATCAGACCACGAGTATGGTATTAGCTTCTGAAAATCCACAGTCAACAACCAACTGATGTTAATAGTTCTGTATTATTTATGCCCTGGCCCCCTCTAATCTTGGTTATATCACATTTCCTTTGTGAAGACTGAAATCTCTCTTCAACCCTGAGTTTTTCACATGTTTTTGAAATATATAGAAATGCGGTACATGATCATGTTGGGGGAATAAGCTGCAGAGCTGCAGAGATCTGCTTACCCTGGCCTTGTTATACACATTTTTAGTAATGGAATACTGTATTCTCCTGGAATTATAAGGGATTTAAATTTTTGTACTTTCTTTTCAGTATCTAGGGATTCGAGGTTACAGGAGATTATATATGGTTAATGTATCCATTTGTATATCACAAAATATTTATATGTCTTCTGGAAGAATAATGCGAATAACTTCCCAGGAGAGAATTTTTTATTCCACAAATGGTTGAAATATCTGTGCGGTTAGGTGCTATATTGGAAGTTCAAGACAAAAAATATTTTGTATTCATTGGAGGTTCAGATTAAAATTCAGTTTATAAACTAATGCAGGGGTCATGGACCAAAGGCAGACCAGGAGCTTTTCTGAGAAAGAGCAGGAAACTGCTGTCCGTGATGAAGAAATGCCTCACCAAGAAAATGTGGGCCTCCATGAGATTCTTTAGATTAGAGAAATGCACAGAATTTTCACTAAAATCAAAGACCTGGCAAAATAAGGCTAAAATTCAACTTATCTAGATCTTGATCTCCATATCTTGCCTCCAGAAATATAATATTCATCACCTGAATTCATATTTGTTCCTTGTGGCTGCCCTCTGGATGTGAGAAAGTTACTACAGAGGGATTGTAGCAAGGGTTTAATCTTTCTTGCGTCATAGTCGCTTTGTGCAGTAACACCAGTCAGTATCCACTCTTAGCTGTAGACCAGTTACGTGGCAAGTCATTTGGTTAACTCCTCACTGTTTCCATCTTCTCATGTACAAAGTGGACTAAGACCTGTCTTACAGGATGAAAGTAACTGACATAAAAGTGTTATCTACTATAAATAAATCTTTAATATTGCATATCAAAACTTTAGAGGTCTGGAAATATGGCTTAGCGGTTAAGCACTTGCCTGTGAAGCCTAAGGACCCTGGTACGAGGCTCGAATCCTCAGGACCCACGTTAGCCAGATGCACAAGGGGGTGCACGCATCTGGAGTTCGTTTGCAGTGGCTGGAGGCCCTGGCATGCCCATTCTCTCTCTCTCTCTCTCTCTCTCTCTCTCTCTCTCTTGCTCTCTCCCTCTTTCCCTCTCTGTCTGTCGCTCTCAAATAAATAAATGAATAAATAAATAATATTTTTAAAAACTTTAGAGATTTATTTTATTACATAAATAAGACCCAATTCTCCTTAAGAAAAATAATCTTCTGTTTATAAGTAATTTAGAGTACATTTCCCTTCTATTAATAGTGAATTACAAATTTCAGTTATGTTTTGTTTCTGAAACAGGGTCTTGCTCTGTAGCCCAGGCTAGCCTGGAACTCAGAATCCTCCTGTCTCAGCCTCCTAAATGCTGGGGTTACAGGAATGCAATACCATGCCCAGCTTCCAATACCAAATTGGATGGTTAAAGTTGGTTACCAGCTTGATTCTGTGCCTATAATATATCAAAGACCAATGTAGTGATGAATCTCACAGATACTGATCGTAGAAGGACCATGATCCTTAATAAGGTCCTATCTTCAATTAGTTACCGATGGAAAGAATATTGAATTCAGAGTTGTCCTAACATTCTAGTTTTCCAGGACGTTTTACTTGTAGAATTTATAAAAGGGGTGGCCAAATTTACAAATTGCTGAACAGGTGATAATTCAGAGGGCTTTGTGAAGGAGTAACTTTGCATTCTGGCCTAGGTAGTGACAGTCAGTAAACAGAGTTGGGGTGACTGGAGGGACAGAGTTATTTTTCTAGTGGACATTTGTGGGTACTGAGAAGCTCCTTGTCACAATCACTTTGGCATCCTGTCTCCCCAACTCAGCGCATTGTCTGGAAAGAGCAGCAGAGTTGGCCTCTGCTCCTGAAGTGTCTGCAGATAAATTTGCTCCATGAGTCAGCACTATGCCAGTGAGCATGCCAGGGGAGGGAAGAGGCTGCTCTCAGGGTCTGGAGTTTTATGCTTGCTTCCCCCACCAGGAAATGGAGAACCACAAGTAGTTCTCAGTATAGGAGCAGGTGACCCACACAGAGCAGTAAGTGCACGAGATAATTGCATTTTCTTTTCTGTTACAATTTAGATGCAGACATTCTTCAAGGGGAAAAACTAAATCAGAAAATTACCAGTGAAAATTCTTATAGGATAGTTATACTGACAGGACACTTACAAACCTTTGCAATTGCAAGATTCACCAAGAAATAAATAATAACCAAAAATACATATAGGGTTAGAATCAACATAATATATGTATCTTTAGTCTCTATGATACTTTTTCACTGCCTTTAGCAGTTCTTGATTAGGATAGTGAGTACATATGAAAGATATTTAATCAAAGTTTATTGATTAAAAATTGGCCTTTTATTAATAGCATCTAATATTTGGGATTTCTAATCAGTTCTACATAAAGTTTTAGTTTTATTTTCTCCTGAAATTTGAGCTTAAGTGGATTTGACAGCTGTCTTTCTGAAAGAGAACAAAGAGACATCTTCACATGTAGAATTATAACTGCACTAGAGATGATTTTTGCCTTTTCAAGTAAGTTTCTTCTTCAAATCTCAGGGAAGAGATTTGAGTTTTATGGTAATAACAAATCCCCTCTAACGTCAGTCTGTTTAAACTGAATACGTGTATCACATTTCCATCTATGTGCAATGGAGTTACAGTTAATACTCAGTTAATATGGTCTTGGGAGACAGAGTGAGGCAAAGACAAGTACACAATTTCCAAATCATTGGCACACAGTGTTGGAGACATCTGGCCTTTCCCGGATGTCGGCCTGTGGAGGGATTAACTGCGGCAAAGCAGCCACAGCATGTGGGGGAAGAGTCACCCATAAGGACTGGGCAAGCGGGCAGTGATGAACCAGAAGGCAGATGAGGGCGAGTAGAGCAAAGAGCACCAGCCAACTAGGGTAACCTTAAGGAGAAGAGCTATATCCAACACACCGGAAAGTTCTGATCTCTTCCTGACACATGAGAAAGACATTAGGGCCTAATACACCCAGGACCACCGACAACTGGATAATGTCTCATTCCCTTCTGTAAAAGCAATATTAATATATGTGTGTATGTCTTTATATATGTTACATGACCAAACACACATACATACATACACAAGTATATGTACATATACACACTCAAATTTTGCCTATTTAAAATATAATTAAAATGTACATTTTTCTTTTCCTCTCATATGCATGTGTGTATCTTTGTGTGTGTGTGTGTATGGATTTGTGTGTGAGGATACACATATGTGTGGGAGGGCATAGGACAACATTGGCTGTCCTTTTTCAGGAATGTCATACACCTTTTTTTGTTGTTGTTGAAACAGGATATGTCATTGATCTGGGCTTTGATGAGTAGACTACACTGACTAGCCAATGAGCTCCAGAGATTCATATGTTTCTTCTTCCTTTGTGCTGGGATTACAAGCCCACACCACCATGCCCAATAATTTTACATGGTTCTCAAGTTCAAACTCAGGGCCTTGAGTTTCTGAAGCAAGCACTTTCCCAACTGAGCAATGTCCACAAGCCCAAATTATTCTTGAGGTAGATTATTCATTGCCTGCTTTTCAACCCATGTATTTGAAAAAAAGAAATTGGAAAATTGCCCCAGAAAACAAACAAACAAAAAAAACAATGTTCTAAATGTCCTCAGTAGATGAAAGCCTACTGTTTGTGGTTAAAAGGAGGTGGAATTATGTAAGTTCTGTAGGGCACCTTAGAGGACTGAGTGTTCTGATGTGTGGGCCACCTGAAAGATTATTTCTTGCTTGATGTTGTTTGTTTGCTTGTTTTGGTTTCCTCCTGAGAAATTCTCTAAATCAGACCTTATGATCATGAGTTATTAATGTGAGGAAGACCAACAAACATAGGGAGTGACAAGAAAAACTTGTAAATATATGAGCACCAGGAAATAATCATTGGAATTGGGAATCTTGAAAAATTCTGCTGAGAAAAACCCTACTTTTAGAGGTGCCTATAAAGTAGTCCCCACTGTACCAGATGAGTTCTGAGATCTTTTACAGTTTATAATTTGCACGTTCAGTTGCGTTTTTATCTAATGATCATGAATTTCTTCATTATTGTATCATTCATGAGATTTTTATGATGCTTATTTCACCTTTAGCTTTGAAAATAAGCACTATAACAAAAAAAAAAATCAATGTAACAGTGAGGTGTTCCTATCAATAATAGTTAGCTAAGAAAAGCAGAACATGGGGGTCCCAGACCAGGGCTCAAAGATCTGTAGATCAACTTTACAGTTTAATAGTGTATTTCCTAAACATTTTCTACTTCAGGCACCTTTTTTTTTTTTCTAAAATAGCATTGCTACAAGAATTAATTACAAAGTGCTTATCCTAATTCTCAGGGTTAATTAATTTTTTAGTGGCACTAATAATTCCATGTTTTGCTTTTATCACTGTCTTTGTTTGATTCTATCTACCTCACATGAACAAAGCTTCACTGCAAAGTCCAATCCAGAGAATAGCAGCATGCATGCCACAGGTTTGGTGGAAGCTATTTGTGACCATCTGTAGTTCAGATTGTCTTTCTACTAGATGCCCTTTGCCTGGACAGCAGAGCTAGCCTGTGCTAAGCTGTCTCAGCAGGAAGAGCTTGAAAAGAAGAAGATTTTGGTGCAGATTGAAAATTCCCCAGCACTGATTTCTGTTCAGCATATTGCTTCCTGGTTGGGTCCTTGTTAATGTGACTTCTCTGGGGTGAGATTGTGTCTTCTTGGTGATTTCCAAAGAAAGAGAACAAGGCTTCCTGCTAGACATACCACGTGATAACATAGAGTTCATTCCCAGTACCCGTCCATGAGCAATGTGGAACTGTTATCTAAGAAACAGAAAAGGTTTCAAATGGCAAAGAGTGAAACGGTGACTTATTCCAAAAAGCCCCGTGACTCTGTCCAGCATTTGTGTAATCAGATTTGCATATTAGATTGAGTAAAACAAGAAAGCTCTAAAATGCTTTTTCTCCCCCTAACACCACCAGCGCCCATGCACCTGGTTGCTTTGACCTCACTATAAAAACAGAGGTTTTAAGAACAGACGAGAGGACATCGCTTTGTTTCATGGTTCCTTGGTGAGATCCTTCAGTGGAAGCAAGGAGTGAGCTGCTCTCTGGCTTTGCCAAGGTATGTGCAGCACTAAGAGAAGACCCCAACCTGCAAACTTCTAGAGTCTGATGTATTTTCCTCCAAGTCTGTGAATTTATACATAACATATTGAATTGACAGAAAGCTTGCAGCTAGGAATTCCTGATGAAATGTATCCATAGATCCTAGGAAGATCTAAATGAAAGAAAGGAAGGTGATGTTTTCTTTTCTGAACTTGTTAAGGGGAACTACCTGTGGCCACTTGTGGTGGAAATCTGTACTTATTTCAGTGTTGACGAGATCGTTAGTGCCATTTGTTCTGCTCTGTGGGAATTATTTCCCGTGGCCTTGTTCCTTCTGCACTCTGAATTACCTTGCTTCTCTAGGCAAAAAATCTCACCAATATAGAGAACCAAGATTTCTGTATTTCTGTCGGTGCCATTGGCTGAAGCCACATGGACAGAGATAAGTAAAAATCAGTATTTTTATATTGATTCTGAATTTACCTGTGGGTCAGTTGTGATCAAATCTGCTTATGAAGTTGTAACTTTGTAGAAATCACTGTCTTCGTGGTGAAAAGTCTAGCTGGTGTTTATTAACTGTCTCCTGTGGGAAAGGGACTTTGTGTACCTATGACAGGTCTGTACCTCTCTGCCTTCTCATTATGATCTTAGCAATCATAACATATTTGTCTAAGAAAGGAAAAGAAAACAATGTGTTTTAGTCTTTTACTCTGTTTGCTTTGTAGCATGAACTATCCTGTAACGTGTAGACATGAAAAAAAAAAAAAAGGGTAAAACCACCAACAAGTAAACAGTGTCATCTGGAAATACCAGATTGGCAATTCCAAGGTGGAGGAAGGTTATGGAGTGACACTGCCGGGGAGAAGGAAGGCAAAGAAACTCGTCTCAGAATGGGTTGACCCTTTGCCTGCACACATCCCAGGTCTGTGCCATGGCTGCCGTTCTTGGCCTGTGGACCTTTAGCTCATTACTTCATTTGGCCTGCTTCCACAATTTCTCCTGATGTTACGGGAAGCGGACAAGTACAAGGTCAAACTGGTCTAAATTTGAATTCCACTTCTTCTTCTTTTTCACATAGCAAAGTTGACCATGGCGAGCTTAGGGTGCTCTTCATGAGCTCTTCCATGTAAAATACTTGCAACATAATAGAAACGCTTGGACCCTCCTGCTTCCTGAGCAAGAGCTATCCATGAACACATGTAGCCAGGTTGGGCGTGTAGTTTGCGGATAAAGCACTTGGTGAGCATTTGTAAGGCCCTTGGGCCTCACAGAACAGAGGGAAAAATCTCACTGAAGCATGAAATAAAACATGTTGATGACATGACATATCCGTATTTTTGAAAATGCCATAAAGTTAACTCCATGGGAACAACAAAAGTGAAAAAAAAATGAATTTTGGGAGCAGTTAAGAGTAATGTTTTTGTCAGGGGTTAACAATATCTATGACATGATTAAGCAAAAAGATATAAAGGAGGAAAAGTGACTGCAGTGCCTCTGTCTTTACATTTCTACTGACAACACAGCTTCATGCAAAGCAAGGTGCTGCTTTATAGACATGTATGGACTGAAGAGTCTGCATGTAAAAACAAATAGTTGCCCAGGGAGTAAGGAATGAAGAGAAATTAGTAATATTTCAGAAAAGGAAAATTGAGAGAAAATGACAGAGACAAGAGGTGAGCATGGGTTTGTGGTTCAGCCATTGTAGCCAAACGATGGTGAGCTCTAGGTACAGTAAGAGTCCTCAAGTAAGGAAATAAGTTGAAGAAGCAATAGGAAAGGGCACTTGATGTATGTCTTCAGTTCACGGTAATGCATCTGCACACATACACAGACATACACCACACACACCAGATATCATACATGAAAGCAATAAAGAAAAAGTCCCTGTGCATCTTTTTTTTCAAGTAATTGCCTTTATGTGTCTGGCTTTATGTGGGTATTGGGGAATTGAACCCAAGCCATCAAGCTTTGCAACTGAATGTCTTTAACCACTGAGAAATCTTCCCATCCTTCCTATCCATTTTTTTTTTCCCACAAGGTTGTTTTACAAGAATGTGTGTTAAGATACCAGTGTTTGATTCTTAAGTTAAGGCATATAACATTAACTGTTTGGATGTGAATTCTGAGCTCTGCCTCTGTTCAATTGCAGAAAAGTTCTGGACTTTTCTGTCCCATAAGGAAGAATTAGTACCAGTGAGATAAACTTGTTTTCAGCCTGCCCTGCTAGCAACATCCATATGCAGTGTTCTGATATTCATGATGAAATTACCTATATTATCTGAGATCCTTCTCCTGACATTTTTTCCTCCAGAAAACTGAAACTAGGATTAGCCACTATGACTTTGCATCAGAGACTGTTTGTCCTAGGTTTATTTTCTACCCAGCAAACCCCAGACACCTGTAATGCTTTTCACTTGCATTGTACCCGGGCTTTTGCAGAGGGCAACCGTTGCCTCTGCAGGTGTTCGGGATCAAAACGCTATTTTTTTTTCTTATTTTTCTTTCCTTCTACCCTCAGGAGTCAGTTTCTCAGACAAAGGAAGTGGTGAGGCCAACAGAAGTTTCAACCTGACCCTGAAGTAAAAGTGAAGGGTGATTGGTATAAGAATCATGCTTGGTTATCCAAAGTAGTGAGCTACTTAAAACACAAAGTCATTTGTAGGCAAAGCTTAATTTTTACTAATTCGGTGGTAAATCTTGTTTCATTATCAGAATCAAACTGACAACCCCCCCCCAAAAAAGTCGTATATGTTTTCCCATTTAGCTAAGTTGAAGAAATGGAAAACTGTAAAAATATCATTTAAAGGAAAATAGATTTATTTGCTCTCAGTACTATTTGTAAAATGTACAAAAGCGTACTACTTCAGAGTTCTTTTCCTATCTAATTTATCATATACATTGGCTAGCATTATTTTCATAAACATTTGTCCAAGACCAGGGGCTTAACTTTATCACAGAGAAACCCTGTCTGAAGAGAGAAGTGAAAACCATAAAATAAATAAGAAACATCTTTGATAAATATATGTTTGTATGTTGACATATACATATTTATGTATAAATGCACATAGCTAGCAAATAAACTAATAACTACAATTGACTTATACATACACACATACAAATTGAGGTCTCACTATGTTATAAAAATATTTATCCTTGTGAGATCAGTGAAGGGGTGGCCCAGGCTCACTGGTTTTCTACTTCCCTTTCCTTCTGAATTCACTTATTCTACTACTAATGAACAATATCCCATTAGGGATCACATTATAGAGGAGAATCAATGAAGAGAGAAAATTTTTGCATATCTCTGGTTCCAGCCCATCAGGCTTGGTAAAATGACAAGATAGAAATAGAATGGAAGGTGTTTCGAATAACTGCTCTGGGATCTCTGTACCTCTGATTCTCGATTCTATGCCTCTGTCTCTGTGACCAAAACAAATACCATTGCCTGCCCTATGCCCATTGGTCACTTAGGGCCCATATTTTTATATAAATGCTCTAGCTAATCCCCAAAGGGGTCTCAGTACAGAAGGAAACAGGCATCCACTCTTTTATATCACTCAAGGGAAAACATCAGACTGTGAGGCTCTTTCACCGGAATCACACGAGAGGATTCATTCCTGGAACTAAGTTTCCCAAAACTGCACAGGCCTCAGCGTACCTGGAGGCTTTCATATAAGCATATTTTCTTTCTTAGTAGGTCTGAGGTTGGACTTGGATCTGCGCTCTTCAAGAGTCCCCAAATGAAGTTGGTGCTACTGGTCCATGGATCACAAGTCATGAGCAATTGATTTAAAGTGTAAACTTTCTTGTCAGAATATAGAGTTTTTATAACTAATGTTTCATAAACCCCCCCAAAAAATTAAAGGAATATTATGAAATATCAAAACAAATTAGCCTCGAGTCTGACATGGCGATTCATGCCTGTATTCACAGCACTCAAAAAAAAAAACTAAGGATTACCACAAGCTTGAGACCATTTAGGTCGACTTAACAATTGCAAGACCAACCAGGACTACATAGCAAGGCCCTGTCTAAAACAAATGAAAACAGCAATGGTAATGAAAGAGCTTCACAATAAATTTTAATTTTCTTCCAGTTAAGAAGGAGTTAATGGTTACGACACATAAATGCCAACCTTGCCTGAAGTGCCCCTCGGAGAGGTTTGTGTCAATTAACAATCCTCGTCTTCTCAGTTTTCCACGAGGTAGGAACTCATCGCTTCCATTTTAAGGAAACTGAGGCATGGAGCCAGTACCTGCTCAGATTCAGTGTTAGACTTGGTCTTCAAACCCTGCACATTCAGCTTGACATTCTGGACAGCTAACCACTGCACAACATTTCCTCCATTTCCCGTTTTCCTTTTGCCTATGTGTTCTATCACAACGGACCTGTGCCTTGGTTACGTGCTGTCTTTCAGGTTACCCATGGTCCAGTGAAACTGAGGACATCCATAAGCTCTTGTTCTGAGATTACCTTGTTGTGCCAGTGGGCATTCAAACTCTAGTGTTTGAGCCAGCCCAGCACATGGATTTACCTGAGTACCCACCTGGGAGGGCATAGCTACAGCCAATGCACAGGGAAATGCCTGGTACCTCCGAGGCACCATGCTTCTCTTGTGGGTGCACAAACTCCACATATGGTATTTCTAACCTTGGATACACTACTGATCTTGTAGGATCAGGAAGCCTCTCTCGGCTAGCTACACCAGTGTGCTCGCTCCCTGACAGAGTAGGAACCCCTGCCCAGGGGAAGCTGGCCAGGAACCTGCTGCTGATCTGGTATGGCTGTTTCTCCTGCATCACACCAGGTGAGCAGGGAAGGGCAGAGGCCTGGGGAGAAACATCTGTCTCTTTACTCTTTCTCTGACATATTTTGGAATAGCTGCGTATGACAGGAGCTATAATCCAGATGTTGGAATCAGAGAGCCTTCTTCAGGATTGAAGCAGACCAGAGCCTCCTATTGCACTGCGACTCTCCCTTATCTTTCAGAGATAGTTTACGTCCCCTCAGCACTAAGGGATGGCTGTGGGCTGAGGCAGCTCCACTTTAGGGCCCTCACGGTGATCGCCAAGCATAATAGTTAAAGTAAGGCTCCTTGAACCTTAGAAGAAAGTCTTTCCTCACGTGGGCCTGCATTTTGCCCTGGAGGCTATGTGTGCATTTGACTACATAGGGCATCTGTGGCTAAAACGCTCCTTAATGTTCACGATGTTGCAGAGTAATGCATGGCACACAGTTCTGTATTTTAGGGGGAATGCCTGAGGTAGTTTCACTGATGGTAAACAATTGCGTGTTTCCAGCTGGTGATTGCAGATAGGATAGCTTTTAATGATGAAAGACACAGGTGCTATGCGGTTCAGTACTTTTTTGGAGTAAGTAAACATGGCTGAAGGTTTAGCTGCTATATTCACTGGACAGTGGATGCACTGTAGCAGAGGGCAGTTGGACAGGTGCACTGATTTTCGGACCAGAGACAATGTCAACACCATTTGACCTTGAGCAGACACTCACCCTACCTTCCTTCCCTTCTTTCCCTTTTTCCTTCCTTCCTTCCTTCTCTCCTTCCCTCCCTCCCTCCCTCCCTCCTTCCTTCCTTCCTTCCTTTCTTCTCTGCTTCTCTCCTTCCCTCCCTTCCTCCCTCCCTCCTTCCTTCCTTCCTTCCTGCCTTCCTGGGTCCTTTCCTCTCTCCCTTCCTCCTTTCCTTCCTTCTTCCCTTATATCCTTCCATCCTTCATTTTTCCTTTCTTCCTACCTTTCCTCTCCTCGCTTCCTCCCCTTTTCCATCCTCCTTTCTTTAATACACATGAAAATGTAGTACTGGTACCAGGCATGGTGGTGCACGCCTTTAATCCCAGCACTCGGGAGACAGAGGTAGGAAGAGCTCTGTGGGTTCAAGGCCATTCTGAGACTACATAGTGAATTCCAGGTCAGCCTGAGCTAGATTGAGACCCTACCTCGAAAGCAAAGAAAAAATAGTACTGGAGATTAAAAACATTCCATATAAAGTCTTCCTTTTGGCATTTGACACATGAAATACATAAGAAGCCAAGGTAACTGTTAGTTTTACATTGAATACGTGTTTGAATTGAATTAAATACAAACAGCTATGGGAACTAGTGACTGTCGTGACTCAAATAACCAACTTTGTGATTCACTTTGTAAAAGTGATATGCAGTATTATTATGTCCTATCCAAGAAGATGGTCCCCAAGGTTCTTTTCCTGGTAAGCCTTGTGAGGAAGTGAAGTGATTTCCTTGTGAGTATGATTCCCATGTTTCCAGAGAGTATTTCATAGGGATCTATAAAAAGAGTTGCTTGTGGCTCAAAGAGCTGTCTCTCGGACAGGGTCTTTCCTGAGGTGGCCCTTCCTTGTCGGCAGGCTCCGATGTGTCAAGGTCGGTCTGCAGATACTGGAAACAGAGCCTATGGTGAGAGGATTACCAGCCGGTCTTCTGCAGCTGGGAGCTGCAATTAGCAGCTTCGTGAATTAGGGTCTCGTTTACACTGTTGTCCAAGATTGTCATCTGTTTGTTTTGACTAAGATGTTCTGTCTTCATCGGACTCATCAAGCCTCATATGTAAATGATAAGGCCTTTAAATCTCACGTTCGTGTTTGGATTTCACCGCAGAAGCCCCATCCCTAGAATGAGTTTTCTTTTGCTGCCTCTGGTAATAAGACATGCTGTATGTATACTCCATCATATCACACACATAGGAAAACATGCTGAGCACTATATCTCGGCGACTCTTTTTGAGACACAGACCTATTTTAAGGAATACTTTTTTTAATGTATGTTTTTCAGCACAGGCACGCTCACATTCACGCATGTGAACACACACCCACAAACACTGGAGCACACGTACATGAAATTAAACCTTGTGGAATGAATCATGACAATTCTTCCTGACTTAGTCTGCTCCAGCCAGCATCATCCTACATCTATTCCACTCCATGCTGTGTTCCATTTATTACATTTTCAAAATTCAACTTAACAGCCAATTACTTGTCTTTAAGACACATAAACATTGTCACACCCAGACTGGACCACAGTGACCCACATATGGGTTAACTTATAGCTGTTGCTTGGTTTGCAGTAAGAAACACTTCTGGTGTCCTCTTCATCTTCAGAAATAACCGATTGGAAAGCAATGATCAGACTGTTTGTTCCTTCCACTGAGCAAGCAACAGTCAGTACCTTTTGAAGGCAAGAACTACCCTTGGTTCACTCAATTAGTAATAATTGATGATACAGAAAATATATTAGGGAAATGGTGGCTGTAAGTCAATAACTGAATTACATTCACTTGTGCACCCCCGCCTTCAAAAAAAGGATTTCTTGTATAGGGTACTCCATGCATAGCAAATAGGCATTTCCTCATTCAAGTCGTATTCTTCAAGGATAATGTACCTGCTCAGATTATTTATGTCCTTCAAACTCATTTTAGAATACTTCCAGATGACTTTTAAGGAATGGAAATACAACGTCAACCACAAATCGTTAATATTATAGCAAATGAAAAGCAGATGGGGCCTTCCCGGCTTAGGTGGTTATCTAACCTTCACAGAAGAAACTGCGAGGGGCATGCGTGTATGGTGTATGTATGTGTCCTATATGCCCGCGTGTGCTGACGTGCACACCCTGTGAGCACACATGTAAAGCCCAGCGGAGAACATCAGTTGTCCTCCTCTACCCGTCGCTTTTCTGCTCATTTTCTTTTTCCCACTGGACCCGGCTCCACCACTTTGTCCCCCTTGATCTCCATCAGAGTCGTCGACCAGTGAGCCCCAGTGACTCTCTGTGCTTTGTTCAACATAGGTCTGAGGGTACAGACGGATGTGGCCATGCCAAGCTTTGCACATAGGTGCCCGGGTTAGAGCTCCTACCATCTCAAGCCCTCTGAGACTTTCATACTTATGTGGAAAACATTCTTACCCACTAACCCATCTCCCCAACTCCACAGAAGAAATTTAATTTTTTAAAGAAATATTTCCTATTAGATAGCAAAGAAGTTCATAGTTTTTATTATTATTATTATTATTATTATTGGCATCCAGAGATAAGCAAGCATGGTCTCCAGTCTTGGAAAGCTCACAGCCTGACTGTGGGTTGTCATCGGGGCGCTGCGGTCAGGGCTGAAGTAGAAATGTGAACCCTAACAGGAGCGTCAAGGACAACACCCAAGGCACTTGCTAGTGACACGGCTCCTGGGGTATCTTGTGGGTTGTTAACGCAGCTTCAAAGCAGTCACCTGTCACACTGTGTGGAGTGGCTTTCTCAGGCGAACAGAACAGTGGAGACTGGAGGTGGATGCGCTGCCGTTCCACTCAGCACAGAGCCGACATGCCTTCCGCAGAAGCCCTGCCCCCGTGCGGGGCAGTCCCATCAGGGCACCGGGTGGGTGCATGAGGACACCCAGGTGTGTAAGGACTCACATAAGATTGTGTCACCAAACATCAGATGGACGTGCATTGCTCCACCTGCTGGCAGAGGAAAGCATGAGACCCATCGCCAAGGGCAGCACAGTGTTCCTGCCCAGACGGGCCTCCTTTGGCTTCATGCTCAGGGACTTTTCAGGTTAGGACCTTGACTGTTTTTGTTCTACTGCGTGTAGTGTAAGATGTGGCTTAATAACCAACCAAGGCAGTATCACTTCCAAATGACTGAAGGGCCTATGGAACATTCATACTTAAATGGTCGATCTCATCTCTCCTGCAGGGGATGCAGGAGGCTGGTCTGTTCACACTTTAAAAAAAAAGGACAAGGTGACATGTATAGCTGGTGTCTCTCATATTTCTGTTGTGTTGGCCTCAGCTTCTGACTCTGGCCCAGCCCCTGCTGGAAGTGAGCAGTCTGAGCTCTCTCTGGCTGACCCTTTCCCCACACTTACCTTGAGTGTGCGTGCTAGCTTCGACCTTTTCCCTTGGCTCACACAGTGGGTGCAGCTTGCATCCTCATCTGCAAGCACACTGGGCCATCCCTGGAGAAAGGGTGAGGGGAAGAGACTCACATTTGGACTCCAGGGACGGAGAGGACGGCAAGATGGTTGCTGCTAACTTTTCCGTGTGTAATAACCAGGGTAAGACAGTGACTGCACTCTCAAAGTCAGCTTCCTGAGAAGATGCCCAAAGGAGACAAACTAACTCCTGACTGAGAATGTTGTGTAACTGTTTATATTACTGGAGGAGAGTGAGAGGATCTTTGTGGGGTTTTTTATTTTGTTTTGTTTTGAATCAGGAGTCTATTTTCCTTAAGAGTCATGAACTATATGATAAAGTTTTATTTGGGGTGGAGGCTGGGACGCTGCTTCAGCAGTTAAAGGTGCTTAATCGCAAAGCCTGCCATGTGGGTTTAATGCCCAAGCCACCTACATAAGCCAAAGGCAGGTCCTGTCTGACACACAGGCATACACCACACACCACACACACACACACGCAAGTAAATAATTTTTTAAAGATTTATTTAGAATTCTTTGTTTAGAATACTCACCTGAAAAGTGCCTGGAAATCTGAGTTGTATGAATGCTGTTAGCTTGTTCTTAGCAGATCATAAATTCTGCAAATTATAAAGACATGTGCCTTTCATAATTTCTTTTTAAAATATTTCAAAATTCATTTAAATTATTTATTTATTTGAGAGAGAGAGAGAGAGAGAAAGAGAATGGGCATGTCAGGGCCTTCAACCGCTACAGACGAATTTCAGACACATATGCCACCTTGTGCATCTGGCTTATGTGGGTCCTGGCAAATAGAACCTGGGTCCTTTGGCTTTGTAGGCAAGTGCCTTAACCACTAAGCCATCTCTCTAGCCCTAATAATTTCTATCAGAATGTCTTTCATAAGAGCTGAGTAAACAAATTCTTATCATCTCCAGTAAGATAATCAATGCCATAACCACTAAGCCATCTCTTAAGCCCTCATGATTTCTATTAGAATGCCTTTCCCCTCATAAGAGCTGAGTAAACAAATTCTTATCATCTCCAGTAAGATCATCAACGCCAGGATGGAGAAATGTCTTAGCGGCTAAGGCACTTGCTATGAAGCCTAAGGACCCAGGTTCAATTGCCCAGTACCCACCTTAGCCAGATGCACAAGGGGAAACATGCATCTGGAGTATATTTGCAGTGGCTAGAGGTTGTGGTGCACCCATTCTCTCTCTCTCAAATAAAATAATAAATCAGATACTTATAAAAGGTAATCAAGGCCTGCTTTTACACATGCATACACACACACACTCACAAAAAGAAATCATGTATAACTTAATTATTGAAAGAGCTAAAGCCAGGTACACCTCATCCCACATAAATACAATTCTACTCACGCTTGTTAAACAGCCCTCACTAAACACTATGTATCTCCTGCTAGTTCACTGCCACAGTCAGAAGTTCAGTTCCAGTGAGAATGATGATTCATAGAGCTAAAAACTCCAGCACCCCTGGGAGTATCCACAAAGGCATGATTAGCAGTAGTTTAGTACAAAGAGGGGGACAGAGAAAGTCCTTAGTAGTGAAGTCATGGAGTAGTGGCCATGGGGCATGCTGTTTGGGCTGCTATTATGATTATTTAGACTGTTCCTTCATTAGAATTCTTCCATCCAAATACTAACCAAGCCCGACACTGCTTAGCTTCTAAGGTCAGATGAAATCTGTCACATTCAGGGTGACGCATCTATAGGCTCCCTTGTTGGAATTCTGAAGTGGTTGTGTACGGAGTACTCTGCATGGAATGATAAAAAGTTAAAATGCAAATAGCGCAGGGTAAACAAGATGCATTATTATCATATGACCAGCTATATACTCAATCAATAGTATCCAATCCTAGTTGACCTTTTGACGCCCCGCCTCTTCCTCAAGAGATTGTTTTAGGTAGCCAATGAAATGCCTTTCTCTCAGGAGGCGGTGGGGCACAGCTAATGTTTTTTTAACTTGTGCGATCTACCTTGGACCACTTTATTGGCCTGACTATGTTTTAGCAGCCCCTTGTATATAATGATCATAGTGGCAAGTAATTGTTAATGATCTCGATGGACTACTGGATAATTTTTATAAGCCATTTAACATATCATAGTATGATCATTTGTCTTCATTGCTGATTTGTCTGAATTTAGAATCACTAGGAGATGGAGGCACACTTCTGAGTGTTTCCACGCTGAATAAAAAGGGGAGGGAAGGAGAAAGCAAGCTGAGGACTGGCATTGTCCTCTCCCTGCTTCCTGGGCAGCCATGACGTGAACTGAACGTCTTAACCACACTCTTTCTGCCATGATGGACTGAACTCACTGAAGACATGAGTAAAATACCCCCACTTTTTTGTTTTTGTTTTTGTTTTTGTTTTGTTTTTTTCAAGTTAGGGTTTTGCTCTAGCCAAGTCTGACCTGGAATTCACTATATAGTCCCAGGATGGTCTCAGACTCAAGGTGATCCTCATACCTCTCTACCTCCCAAGTGCTGGGATTAAACGCATGTGCCACCACACCTGGCAAACCTTTCCTTCTATAATTTGTTTATCTCTGGTATTTTTGAAAGTATTTTTACTTATTTATTTGCATGGAAAGAGAGAAAGAGAATGACAGAGAGAAGGACTAGGCATGCCAGGGCCTCGCCACCACAAAGACTTCCAGACGCATATGCCACTTTGTGCTTCTGGATTTACATGGGTACTGGAGAATCAAATGAGGCTGCCAGGCTTTGCAAACAAGTACTTTAACCATTAAGCCATGTCCCCAACCCAATGTCAGGCTTTTTTTTTTTTTTTGTCATGGTGATGAATAAACTGCCACACATAGGTACTAATCTGTTATCCTGATATCTTGTATTTCTATTCCAATGCACCCTACATAGTATGGACCTCTGTTGGCTTCAAGTTAAGGATTTAAGCTTCCAACATATTTATAAATGTGTGGCCATAGGATTAAGTAGCATCCCATTAGTTTCTGATAGTTACAAGTTAACAAAAAATGAACTACAATCATACATCTAGAGGTTAGGATCCACAACTTTGGAGCAAACTATATTTTTTGTCTGTGTTCATTAAGTGTTCTATTTAGTATTTGATCTATGTGTTCTATTAAGTATGTGACCACATGATAAGAACAAAGGACCAGAAGGTCTGATCAACTGTTGTGTATATTTTAATGCCTTTATAAATATCACAGGATTTGGAGCAGACGTGATACCTCAGAGGTCATAGAGGTAATTTAGAGGAGTTGGCAGTGGCTTAAAGCCAAGGGAAGATTGTTTACCTGAGTTTTATTTTCATTCAATAGTGTTTGCACTTTTGGAAGGGGTGTGCTGGAGGGTCATAGGTAGGGCTCTAGGGAGAGTTTCGAAGATGGAGTTAAGTGTGTAGATATTGATTAAGGAGATTCTAGGGACCAACACCATAGAGTGACTATGGGTGGATAGTTGTTAGGTCTCCCTTAAAGAAAAAAAAAATTGGGTTATAGAATGTGGACCTGTGCATTTGGTTTTTGTTTGTTTGTTTGTTTTGTTGTTGCTGTGACAAATACCTGGCCAACACAAATTAAGGAAGGAAGGTTATATTTTGGGTCCACATCTTGAGGGTGTAGTCCATGATGGGAGGCATGTTAGTGAAAGAGGCTCTTCCTGTGGAGACAGGAGCGTGAGGCAGCTGGGTACATTGTGTTCAAAGTCAAACAGCAAAGAAAGATGAACGCTGCTGCTCAGCTCACTGTTTTTCCCTTTGCTTCTAAATTCAGTCCAGGATCCCAGCTCATGGGATGGTTCCACCCACATTCAGGGTGAGTCTTCACTCCTCAGTTAAAGTACTCAGGAAACACCCTCACAGACTCACCCAAAGGTGTGTCACCTAGATGAATGGAGTTGATAATGAAAATGTACCATTAAAACCACCCTAGGAAAGGGTGGCTTGTGGTGGCGTGACTCTATGCTGCTGAGGTCATTAAGAGGCACAAATCCTTTGTAACCTGAAGTCCACCAGGAAAAAAAAATAGATATATGATATATAAGTAGATAGTGGTCACATAGATAATAGATAGATAGATAGATAGATAGATAGATAGATAGATAGCCCAACCGATAAGTATGTATTATGTATGTATGTATTATGTATGTATGTATGTATACACACTAGATATTCTGTGTGGGACTAGCACAAGTGTATCTCAACCCCATGTTGAATAAAAATGCCTGTGCACTGTTGCTAGGAAGAAAAACATTCGCTAGAGACCAGTGTTTCCATAGCAGCTGGGACCTCTGAAAGGTCTGTAAGCCCCTCATATTGCCCTTGGCAATGATCACTTCCTGTACATCAGAGCCCCACTTGTTGAAACTCAGTTTTGGCATGTGCCAGTGACTGAACACCAAAGAAACTTTTATGCACTACACTTTTTATGATGAGAAATTTCTGAACATGTACAAAAAAATAAAAAATAAAAAAGGTAATTGTGCTACGAGTTCCTGTGTGCACACTACAGAAGACAAGTCATTTCGCCCGTCTTTGCTGCAGATGAAATTTTGACAGTATAAAGCAGATCCCTTTGGGTTCGTTGGTGGTGATAGATCCGGGTGTGCCCTCGGAGAGGGGAAAGAATTTCCAGTGTCTGAAGTTAGGCCTGTTTCATAGTTGGACTGAACTGAGTGGGGCTGAAGCTGGTCGCATCACATTCTGGGAAGCAAGCTGCCCTCTCCATCACCACTGGAACAGCAAGGACCATCCATGCTCTTTCTATGGGTCTGGCTCTGCAGTGCTTATGAGAATCGCGTTGAAACCTGCTGATGTCTAAGGATGCCTCAATGTCCTGGACGGCCAAGACCCCATGCTTGGAATCCCAGGCCATGCTAAAGAGCAAGGCATCTAACATTTATATATATATATTTTTTAAACTGTACTGCTTAGCCGAGGAACCTCATGTTGGAAATTGGTAAAGACGAAAGTAGCCTGCACACCTTCATATGCATTGGGCAAGGCTTCAACCATTTTAAGACCCCAATCAATATTTCTCCTTGCCGGGGGGGGGGGGGGGCTCGCACATCAATATTTATTGTAGCACTATTTGGAGTTAATAAATTATGAGGTCAACCTAGGTGTCCAACAACAAATAGGGAAATATGACATAAAAACCATAATTTTTTTCAGTCATAAAGAAGTTATGTCATTGGCAAGAAAATGGATATGATTGGAGATAAATCATATTAAGTGAATTACGTTAATAATAGACAAAATAGTATTTTCTCTCATTTGTGGCTTTCAGATTTTATGGAGATACATAAGGTCATGTGTTTGTGTGTGTATGTAAATATGATATGAAAGTAGGAGTAAAACTCTCCAGGGGACAAATGAGGCTCAACAGGAGGTGGGGAGAAAATAAAAAGGAATGTTAGAGTATGAGGGGGGGGGGAAATTTCAACAAATGTTACGTGTATGAAAGATTGCATAAATAGGGTTTAAAAAATTATCCCAGAAAAAAATAAAAACAAGTAAACAATATTCTGCTTGGGAAAGGAGTATGTCATGGAAATTCTATGAAGAGAATCAAACACAGTGTTTGAAATCTGACATGAGTCCTGTGACTCGAACACCCAGTTCTGGCTCCCCGTTGTTCAAACCCCCAGATACCCGCCCAGTGTTTAAGACAAGCTCCAGGACTGTTAGGCCAGGATGTCGGGGCCTCGCTCTGTCCTCAGTGTGGCTGTCTCGGGCATGCCGGAGAGTAAATCTGCAGCTGCTGTAACTCCTGGGAAGAAAGCAGGGCGGTGTTGGTTGGTTGGCTCTGGGGCAGTGGCACCTGGGAAGAAAGCAGGGCGGTGTTGGTTGGTTGGCTCTGGGGCAGTGGCACCGGGAGCTGAGGCGGTTGCATTTCCTCTTTGAGGTGGGGGCTCAGCTGCCTCATTGGTCACGCGCCCCCTACTGAGTGCCTGGAGGAGGCAGGAGGCCAGGAGTACAGCTGAGACTCACGGCAGCCAACTCCAGGCAGCTGGTGCTCTGTTCTCAGAGCTGGAACTGACTCTAGGCAGCTATGTGGCCTGGTCTGGCATTTGCGTAGGGGCCGTCAGAGGACTGTGACTTGCATAATCTGACTTAATCCACCTGCCACTGTGTGTGTGTGTGTGTCCCCTAATGTAAGTGACACTTCTAAAATAGTTATATGACTTAAAAAAAGTTAACGGCATTGAAGGAAAAAAAAAATAACTTGCTTATTTTGGGAAGACAATGAATTCGCAAAATTTAACAGGATTATTATAAAAGATGGAACATTGCAGAAGAGGGAAACAGAAAGATTGTAAGAGCCACAGGGTGGTAAGGAGTATCCTGAGGTATTCTCCTTCCTGCCACAGAGACTGACCTGTGCATCCATGACCCCACAGTAATTACTGATAACCCCATGGAGGAGAGCCGTCAGTGGAATGGACGTGAGGAGGGGGGAAATAAAAGTATAACCTGATAGGAATGTGACCAATATACAATATGTTCTTACAGTAAAGGTCACAGTTAGTTTAAATAAAGATAAAGCTTAGCCTACTATTCTAAAGCAGAATGCATGGATTTAATATGAAAACAGCTTAACTTATGCTTTTCTATTCACATAAATGCAAAAACTACTTGGAAATGGACTATTAGCAAGAAAAACTGAGTCCTTGCTTTTTTTTAATCTTTTTTTCTTTCTTTATGAGAGAGAGAAGAGAGAGAGAGAGAGAGAGAAAATGAGCATGCCAGGGCTTCTAGCCACTGCAAACAAACTCAAGATGCACACACCACCTTGCACATCTGGCTTTATGTGGGTACTGGGTCCTTAGGCTTTGCAAAAAAGTGCCTTAACTAGTAAGCCATCTCCCCAGCCTGAGTCCTCATATTTCTGGCACCAAAGCACCTTCTACTCATGCTGTCAAAGGAAGATTAGGCTTTGGCTAGTAACCCAGTTGAAGGAAGGGCTAGAAACCTATTTTCTCTTATCCTCATGAAGGTCCCTGTCAACTTCAATAATGACATAGTAAAATTTTCAAGTCATATTATAAGCAGCAGAATCTTGAACTTTAAAGAAATTAAAGCAAATGGAAAGTTCCAAGCAAAATCTTATACATGGACACCTGGAAATCACAGAATCAGTGTGCACTTATACACACACACACAGAGATGCACACACACACACACACACACACACACACACACACACACACCCATGTCTAGATGCTCCACTTGGCAACAGGTGAAAAATCTTTTAAAATGCCTCTCCAGGGCTGGTGAGATTGTTCAGTAGTTAACTGTGCTTCCTCTACAAGCAGGAGAGCCTGAAGGGTCCCAAGACCATTGAAGTTTGATTCTCCAGAACCCAATTGAACAGCTAGGAATGTCCACACACAGCTGCCTGTAACTTCAGTTCTGTAGGGAAGTAAAATCCCAAGAATTGCCTGAACTTGTGAAAAAAAATGGCAAGGTCTGAGGTCAGTAAGAGTCCCTAGTTCAAATTTAAAAATTGTGTGGGAGGAGGATGCCTCAGCGTACACCTTCCCACCCCGTGGCTCTTACATTCTGAAAAAGTTTTAAAAAGCAAAACATTAGTAAGCCAAAAAGGAGAAAATAAAACAAAAAAAAAATGGATGGGTGATCAATGGGGTAGGACACCTAACAATCTGCTCTGACAGGACAGTGTACCCCACTGCAAGTGCACATACATGTACATACACCACACACACACACACACACGCACACACATCACATTATATGCATAGTCTCAAGTGCACATACGTATACATACAACACACACGCATACCATATTATGTACACAGTCTCAAGTGCACATATACGTACATATACCACACAACTCATTCAACACACACACACACATATCACACTATGTACATAGTCTCAAGCAAAAAAAAAGCCTCTCCATAGAATTGCTTTATATAATATTTACCTCAATTTGAGGTGAAGGATTATGCTAAACATTCGTGATTTAGTCACTTCTGTTTGCATGTGTATATTTGGGTAGTGTGCATATATGTACGTATGCTTGTTTTTAGCTATGCATATATGTGGAGGTCAGAGGTCAATGTCAGGTGTTTTCCTCAATCATCCCCATGTTATTTTTTCTTTTTTGAGACAGGGTCTGTCACTGAACATGGAGCTAACCAATTAGGCTAGACTAGCTAGCCAGTGAGCCCCTGGGGTTCTCCTGTCTCCACCCCTCCAGCACTGGGCCTACAGGTGCACACAGGCATACATATTTGCACACGTACACACATGCTTACACCATACACACTGCATACATACTACACGCGCACAATAATTTTTTTTCATTTTATTACCATCACACAAAAGTGTATTTGAATTTTTTTAGTGCACTCATACTTGCAATTAATGTTGACTGTTTTTAGTCAACTTGGGATGTTTGGATTTTGGTACTTATTGCACGCCCAAAACATGTTTCATGGTGATTAAATGTTTGTTAATTTAGTCTTGAGATTCTTTTGGCATTTTATTAAATTATTTGCTTTGTGTACATGGTGCTTCCCCTTTAACATTTCTTTCAAAAATGTCCTTCCATGAGACTAAATTCCTTTCCTTGGACTTAGTACATTTACTCTTTTTTTGGAATTTATTTTATTATTGAATTTATGATTTTATTTTATTTTTATTTTTATTTTTATTTTTGGTTTTCCAATGTAGGGTCTCACTTTAGCTCAAGCTGACCTGGAATTCACTATGGAGTCTCAGGGTGGCCTCGAACTCACAGCGATCCTCCTACCTCTGCCTCCTGAGTGCTGGAATTAAAGGCATGTGCCACCATACCCGGCCTCTCTTTATTTTTTAATTAGGAAATTGTTTGAATGGAAAACTTGCATGTTGGTCCCATTCACCTTGTTTACTCTCAGTATTAACTACCCTTTGCAGTTTCTCTACTTTTTTATATTTTAATGAAGTGGGCAATCTATTGCACCCACAAAAGTGACTCAGTGTGAAGTACACTGCAAATTTGTGCTCAAATACATTCATTATTTCTTAATATTTTATTTTTATTTATTTATTTGAGAGACAGAAAGAGAAAGAATGGGCATGCTAGGACCTCCAGCCACTACAAATGAATTACAGTTACATGTGCTACCTTGTGCATCTGGCTTATGTGGGTCCTGGGTAATTTAACGTGGGTCCTTTAACTTTGCAGGCAAAGGTCTTAACCTTTAAGCCATCTCTCTAGCCCATCCATTCATTATTATTATTTCTCAATCTTTGTTTACTTTTGCTGATTGCAAATGTAAAATAGAGTTATTCCATTTGAAAAGTCAGAAAACATGTGACTGCAGCTCTTCCCTGTGGGTCCCTGCATGTGAGTGGCACTGGTATCAAACATTTGGCATGCCTTTTAGCAGTCACGTGATAACTGTCATACTTGCTCATTCCAAAAGAGCATGGAGAAGTGAAGCACATGTATAGGAAGCAACAAGCTGTGGGTCAATACCCAAACACCATAAAGAAATAAATAAGGAAATAAATTTAAAAATAAAGGAAGCAAGTTAATGGACAATATTGTAGTTTTGAAACCAATGGCCAGGATTTCAACTCTGTTCCCCCACTCTTAGAGTTGAGTATTAGTTATGATACTTTATTTTCTCTGGGACTTACCGTCTTCCACTATGAAAGTGGATTAAGGGTGTAGTTTTTTAATTGATGTGTTATCAGGCACAGAGTGTGTACAGTAGATGCATTAGAACTGATTTCAATGAGCTGGAAAAATGGCTCAGTGGTTAAAGTGCTTGTTTGTAAAGTCTGCCTGCCTGGGCTTAATTTCCCTAGCACCCATGTGAAGCTAGATGCCAAATGATTGGTATGTCTGGTCCTTTTTCTTTTTCAGCATCAAGAGTCCCTGGCACATCCATAAGAACACACACATACACACATGTAAATAAATAAAAATTAAGGTTTTAAAAACGAATTTCTTTAATTTACTTACATTGACATTTAATTTTATGTAGAATCTCAAATTTCATGAACGTAAAGCTAGTTTACCAACTGAATTTATGGTGGTCATAATGATAATAGGTGCCTATTAGTTTGGGAATGACGTGATATTGGCTTTGCTATGATTAGGCACCATAATCTCATGAGTAGTTAATTTCATTTATTAATTCATTAAGTAATTCATCAAGCCACTACTGGAAGTCGGGCACTGTGAAAGGTGTATCAAGACAATAAATATAAGGATTGGCCTTGTTTGAAAATAACTTCTAACTGGGTGTAGTGGCTCCTGTCTATAATCTCAGCACTTTGGAGGCTGATTCAAGAAGATGGCCATGAGTCTCAGGCCAGCTTGAGCTACAGTTTAATATATGGTCTCAAAAATTATTCATTCATTCAATAAATCAATGCCAATCACTTCTGTGAAAGAAGCATAAGTAATTTTCTGATTCTTCCTTGACCAGTCAAAAGTTTACTATCTGCAGTGACTGTTGGTCACTGGTCTCCATTTGTAACAGAGACATAACCAAAAATTTCACCTACATTTTAAGGAGGGAAAGCAACAACAAACAAAAGTATTCCTTGTTTGTTTCAAAAAAAAAGAGAGAGAAAAGAAAATGTGTGAGCATGCTACATCATGCTACTCATAAGAGAAAGCTTCCTGAATCTTCTAAGCCAGTTTCTATTATGTTGACACGTCACAAAGTGTGCAAATTCGGGCTGCTCATTTGGAAGCAAAGGTATGAAGTAGATTTAGCTTAAACCAGCACATTAAAACAAAACAAAAAGCAGCTTTCAAAATGGGCTCAATTGAGCTCATGTGGAATGGTTCCAGCAGGTGGGGCACACTGATTGGTCCCACTTATTTTCAGTACCTCAGAGCAAGCTTAAATTTGGCATCTTGGTGACCCAGGGGGTCTCCAGTGGAGCTGATAAGCTGGTGCGCCCTGCTGGTGGCCTGTCTCCTTTCCCCTTACGCCTGCTGAGTCTCTGAAGGGTAGAGAAATCTTGGCTTGACCTGGACCTGGCATCTGTGGGCATTCCCAAGCCTGATGGCAAGAAAGAGCAACCTACAGTGACCCATGGGCACCAGCATTTGAAGAATTGGAAACGTGGCTTTCCAGGCTGTAAGGACAGTATTGGACCACATAGGGCTTCAAATAGTTGGGATTTTCTATTTGTATATTTATGAATGCCAAGGTTAAGATTCTTCGCAGATTTATACACACACCAAAATTTAAAATTAGTGCACCAACAAGGTCACATGCAGCCAAGAGTAGTCATCTACTGAGAGAAGTTTGGAATTCTTTGGTACTTTTCCATTCAAATTATTCCCCTTTATGATCAGACAGAATCCCATTGCTGACTGCTCTTCAGTTCCCTCCCCACTTACCGTCTTCATGGTAAACCTGACTCTTTAAACTGTTGGACACATTCTCTTACATTTGATACTTCAATAAATCCTTGAAAGTCTTCCTACTGTACTTTTATTATGTGCAGTCTTCTCTCTGCTAGGTACTGTCCATAAAGCTTGGAAGACTCTCATCATCGTCACAGTTTTAACTAAATTTGTGGAAATTAAATTTTGTTCAAAGCTCCCATACAAAGTCATCATCAAAATATTCTATATTGCACTTATTAAACAATTTAAATTTTTTAAAATTTATTTGAGAGTGAGAGAGAAAAAGAAAAAAAGGAAAGAAAGAAAGAAAGAAAGAAATAAAGAAAGAAAGAAAGAAAGAAAGAAAGAAAGAAAATGGGTGCGCCAGGGCCTCCAGCCAAAGCAAATGAACCACCTTGTGCATCTGGCTTATGTGAGTCCTGGGGTCCTTAGACTTTGCAGGCATGCGTCTTAACTGCTAAACCATCTCTATAGCACCACATTGCCCTTTTCTTTTGGTGCTAGTTAAATTCTCTTTTTTAATATTAAGCACATATTTTGTAGGGATAAATCATATGTTGGTACTTTTATATGTTAATTTCATGAGGACGTTTCTGACTGTTGTCCTGTTTATTTTCTTCTCTTTCTCCTTCCATTTTCCCTCTGGTCCTTCTTGTCTCCTTCACTAGCACTCCCTTCCTCTTTTCTCTTTCTTCTTTCCTTCTTTACTTATCATGTTTTTCTCATTGTATAATTTCCTCGTTGCTTAGACCTTGGAAATTTCATGAAGGAAACCATATGTAACAAAAAAAAAAATGACTCTTCTGAAAATTATCCATTATGAATGCAAACTGACGACTTCTTTCTTGCCCGTGTTCAAAATCGTGAAGGCTTCACAAATCAGAAAAGTGCTCAAAACTAAGCATTGAGATTGACAGATATTGCTTGTCTGTGTTGTATCAAATCAAAAATTTGATTCTTTGCTGGTTAATTTCTCCCTGGAAATTTCCATCTCTGCAGCCTGGATACACAATAGTGCAAATATTTAAAAGCAAAGTATCTTACATTTGCAGTACCTGGTATATTGCCAGGCACTCACCCCATCCCACCCCACCCCACCCCCACATGCTCTAGAGGCCAGGTTGTCCTGCCTCATTGAATAGGTGCTGGATCCCACGGGATTTGTGAGACAAGTTCACACATTCACAGCACTATTGTGGATGAGGTAGCTGCTTGGATTTCTTCCCAAAATGTCAGTTTGCATGAGGTTCATTGACAAGTTTCTTCCACTGAAGTCTCAAAGCATGAGTATATTTCTGACTATTGTACCTACTTTTTTATGCCACATGCATGACCCTTCCAGACCCTTAGTTTAGGCATTTGAAAAATCCATCACTCAATGCACCCCACGTCCTCAAGTTCATCATCAGAAAACAGAATTCTTGAACACATCTGCACCTTTTCCCTCAGCAGTCCTTGGATCATCCAGCCATATGACTGTCACTAGAAGCCTAAACAAAGGGTCTCAGGTTTGGGGACTCTTAAGGTGATTCCATCACAATGGGGGTATTATCATTCACTCCCATCTGGTGTAAAATAAAAGTGATAAAAAGATAAAGTAAATGCATTTGCAATGTGATCAAGTTTGGAGGAAGGCTAACCTGTCCCTTCCCATCCTCAGAGGAATTATTCACATGGAAAGAGGAAAACCAAGGAATACACATAAGTGGATTCAGCAGGCTTGTGGTCAGAAATCCAGGGAAGAGAATATGATGAAATTCTTCAGGTTTTGTGATTTCTATAGAAGCCCACTTGGTGCCAGAGGATATTTTCTGTTCCTAGCAGGTAATTTCAACCAGGAAATTGGAAAAAAAATTAATTAAAACTTAATTTCAAGCCTGGAAAGACGGCTCACTGGTTAAAGATGTTTGTTTGCATAGCCTGTTTCCTAGATCCAATCCTCAAGCAGCCCATGTAACCTGGATACAAAAATGGCATAAGCATCTGGCTTTCCTTGGTAGCAGCAAGAAGCCCTGAGACACACGCTGCACATGTACAAAAAAAAAAAAAAATGCCACTAGCGTCACACACTACAGGACCACACATTATTTTCACAGCCTAAGTCCAAGCGGATCTTGTGCTCTCTGAAACTGTCCTTGGTTTCTACCTGGTCCTTCATTAAGAATACCTTAAGAACCCACTTACACCATTCTTTTAGTAATAGTCATGCTAGGAGGATCTAGAAACCCTCAGAGCTGTACTCCCTTGCCATTTTACAAGATCGTGAACACACATGGATTCGTTCAAGACATGCCGAATCACAAAGAGAAAACTCTCACTTTCCCCTGACCCCAGCTTCTGGCTCCTGTGCAATGTTTGCATACAAGACTTCCACCTACAGTTGTTTCTGAGTTTGATCGCAAACCACTCTTGCAGGCAAGAGTGTCAGCTGAAAAACACTTGCTGCTCTGTGCCCAGTAGCAAGGAGATGGAATGAGCCCAGATTCTCATCAATAGATGACTAGATAATGAAAAAGGGGGACATGGGCACGATGGAATGTTCCTCGACTATAAAAAAGAAATGAAGGTGTTTCAAGGAAAATGGATAGATCTGGAAAGAATTATGTTAAGGGAGTGACTCAAACTCAAGAAAGCCCCAAACCACATGGTCTCTCTCATACGCAGATCCTGGCTTTTAATATTCATACGTATGTACATAACAGAGGCAGACATGGGTAAAACCTAAAAAGCCAGAAAGATAACCAAGAGAGGGCAAAAAAAGAGACAAGTGAATGAAGGAAGGGCAAAAGGGCATGTGTGGCATGTAAGCAGCAAGGAGGGGGGAGGAGAATACAAAGGAAGAGAGGGGAAATTGGGGGACAAGGAGATTCAACAAAAGCAAATTGTGTTTGAAAATGCTATAATGATACCTAATGATTTGTAAGCTAATTAAAAAAATGAAAATTACATAATGACAGGCTGGAGGCAGAGAGGGTATGATGTCATCAACCTTCTAAGGAAGTATTGTCATCTGTTTACAGTTAAGACACTGTGACAGAGGAAAGGCCAGTTTTTACTTGCAATTCCTCTTTTTCAACTCACCAACCAGACGGCTCCTTTGGCTTTATTTCCAGTCAGTATCTCCAAGGATCGCCCCACTGTTAAAGCACTGCCGAACACAAACATATCACTATTAGTATCTTAGGCAGGAAATTATCTTCTGGTCAAGCTCTGGACACATGGTGACAACCTAAATGTGAATCTCCTAGAAACATCTTCCTTACATGGATGTATCAGCTAGTCCTCTCTGAAGGAAGTTAGCAAATTTTCAAATTGAACATACTACTGCTGACCACCAAGAAGTCTGCCTGGAGACTGCCCGCTGCTATCTAGATAACCCCAGGGGAGCCAGGTGCCTGGCTGGCTATCATAGAAGAAAGGAGTTCAAAGAAGTTTTCTTCCTTCACAAGTGCTAATCCTCCTTCCCTCTCCCTGCCAACGTGACCCTAACCTTCTGATATAAATGTCCTTGCCAAATGTTGTACCCACACCTTGAGTTCCCAGAGTCCTGACTGCTGAGTTGCTGAGTTGCCCTAGGACTCGCCTGCAATAAAGTCTAATTTCCTTGTCATAGAGATTCCTACTCACCTCGATCTTTTTCTAACACTCTCCACAAACTGGTATCTGTCATGATCTTGCTCTACGTCAAGAAACCCCTTTAGAGGATGTGACTTTGCCAGAGGGCCACCTGTCCAAAGAACTTAGCATCCGGTGCCCACATTCGTCATTGGAACATTTTATTAGAACACTTTTATATAAAGCACATCCGACTAAAAGCCAGGCCCTCAATACTGTAGAAATAAAGGCTTAAAGACATTCTCTTACATATCTGCTTGAATAAACTGTGCATGCGTGCCACCAGAGGAGCTGCATGTCCTCCCTCCAAAGACGCAAGGCTCGCTTCCGTGGCTGCTGTCCTTATCTTCCAGGATAGAGGAGTAAGATGCAATGCAGGCTAACCTTTCCTTCACACTCGAGGTCATGTACTGGACATTTCCCTTTGATGAATTCACATCCATTCTCTGTGAGCTCCATTGTGACTCCTGTGCAGCTAGTATCTGGGTAGACTTAGAGAGATTTAAACTGTGGTGGGGAACACCCACATGAGGCCCTGCGACTGTGAGACTCCAGAGGAATGTCATACAAAACTGAAGATGGCTGAAGAGATGGCTTAGCAGTTCAGGCCCTCGCCTGCAAAGTCTAAGGACCCAGGTTTGATTCAGTAGTACCCATGTAAGCCGGATGTACAAGGTGATACGTGTGTCTGGAGTTCATTCGCAGTGGCTGGAGGCCCTGGTGCCCCATTCTCTCTCGTCTTTCTCTCTCTCTCTCTCTCTCTCTGCCTTTTTTCTCTTTCTCTCTCTCTCTCTCTCAGATAGGAAAATAAATAAATAAACAAACTGAAAAGTGCACAACTCAGAAGGAGGGATGTACTGCATTTAGGGATTTTTTTTTTCAACTAAAGATATGAGATGTTCAGGCAGTTTAATATAAGTAATCAGGCCACCCCTGCCACAGGAGAGCTCAAAAAGTACCAGAAGCCTGAAGAAACTTATCTGCTTGGTTGGAGTTCAGCACCTTCCTTTTATCTTCAGCGAGAATGTCTTCCCCATTGCCCGTGGTCTCTGTTAGTTGTACAGGTTAGTTCTCTTAAGATTGGATTTCAAAATAAGCCTCCAAGAAGACTGGGAACAAACTTAAGGGTAACTTATTAAGCAGGTCATGAATCATTTTTTCCCATTTGTCTTTAGTCCTCTAAATAGTTTTGTTCTTCTTTCTTTGGTGCTTCTTCCCTTCTCAAGATCCTTTCCAGGGCCTACGTAGTACTTCATATAATAGGCATGCATGAAGTAAATGAACTTGAGTTCTTTTTAAACACATACACCCATATTATAGAGCTTTCCCAGTCCATGCATGGTTTTTCCCTTGAGTATTTTCCATTGGTTGTTGGCTGAACTTAAGTGAAATTTTTCTTTTGTTTTCGTTTTTTTTTTTTTTTTTTTTTTTTTTTTTTTGATGTAGGGTCTCACTCTAGCCCAGACTGACCTGGAATTCAGTATGTAGTTTCAGGGTGACCTCGAACTCACGGCAATCCTCCTACCTCTGCCTCCTGAGTGCTGGGATGAAAGGCGTGCGCCACCACGCCTGGCTTAAGTGAAATTTAAACCTCTGCCAAGTTACTTCCCAGGCCTCTGAGTGATCTGAAGTCTTGGCTTTAATTGCAGGAAGCAGAATCACAGTGTAGCTGTCTGGCCCTCACTCACTGGACTACACAGGGAGAGACTGGAGTCTTCTTTCATTCACTAAGTGAACAAATCTTACAGTGTGCCAAGCACTGTTCTCAGTATTGTAGTTGGTGGCAGAGGTAGACAAAAGGAGACAGAAAAACCTCATGTTTTTTTTTGGTTTATATAACAGTGGGATGAGAGTGATTTTACTCCTTGGTTTAAATAGTGAACTTTGTTAAAGAGTGACTCACTGGTATTGGAGCCCCAGGGGGATCCAGTGATAAAGGGATCTTTAGCCAACTGACTTAACAGCAGGGGCAGGCAGGATACTGTCTTCCTCACTGCAGGCTCTCAACAAATACATGTGGTTGATGCGAGGATAAAAAGTAATAAATATGTAAAACACTCTGTCTAAATTGCTCATTTAGGAGCTGGGTGTGGTGGCACATGCCTTCAATGCCAGCACTCAAGAGGCAGAAGCAGGAGGATCACTGTGAGTTCAAGACCACCCTGAGACTGCATGGTGAATTCCAGGTCAGCCTGGGCCAGAGTGAGACCCTACTTCAAAAAAAAAAAAAACAAAAAAAGAAAAGAATAGAAAAGAAAAGAAAGAAAGAAAGAAATATACCCATTTCGTAACATTCAGTAAAAGGTAGTTGTCATTCTCTTGATTTAGTTGCTGAATTTGGTACAAAGAGTTTTCTATCACGATGCTAACCTTAGTTCAAACCCCCCTTTTAGTGTGTGTGTGGTGTGTACTCCAAGGTCTCTGCAAACCCACTCCAGATGCTTGCACCACTTTTTGCATGTAGCTTGTATGTATTGTGCCTTGAGAACTGAAACTGAGCTGGCAGACTTTTCCACTGAGCTCTCTTCCCAGTTCCAGAAAGCCCCTTTTTGTGTGTCTCTTGAAACTCCTGGGATGACACATTGCGTCCATCTTTGCTACAATGCCTTTGACACGCTCTCTACCCTCTCTGGAGTGAGGCCTAGCTCTGCCTTCCGGGCATCTGTAACCATAGGCCCTTTAGATCCACACTTTACCGGTTTGGGGAAAGTACACTTCTGTCCCTCTGCTCCTTGGGAAAACTCACTGCCTTTGCTGCGGGGCAGAGGTCTGAGGTCATAGGGGACCTATTCCAAGTTCTAGTTGATTCTATTCTATGAGACTTAGAAACGGTGGCTTTGCTTTTCTTTCTCTCTCTCCCTCTCTCTGTCTCTGTCACTCTCTCTGGACTTTCTCTCTCTCTCTCTGTCTCTCTGTCTCTCTCTCTCTCTCTCTCTCTCTCTCAAATAAATAAATAATATATTTAGAAAAAAAGAAATGGTAACTGCTACTAATCACTCTCAAAAGCCACTTTGATGCATGAAACATGCATTTATAACACCATACACCTAAGTACTGAGTAAACAGAGAAATCTTACATTCTTCCCGAGTACGCATGTAGAAAAATAAAACATGACTTTTACAGTCATTTAAAAACTCCAGTGAAATAACAGCTCATTGTTTCCTTGAGTTTATTCAATTTATCTAAGTCTCTCTTCCGTTCTTCTGTGAGAAATGTTTTAATAACTCAAACGTTTAGTTCCCACCCTGGCACCTGCAACTTGCGTCACATTTGCAAGTCTTCATTGTTTTGACATGACAGGTGCCTTTTTCATTCTTGTAGGAAGGTAGGAGAAAAGAGTTCATGTCAGAAAAATTATTTTTAAAATTAATATTTCTTCTCCTTTTAAAAATGACATTCTCCTCTTTGTGATGATAAATTTTATCTTCTTGAACTCTTTAAATAAAACATGAATTTGATTGTGACTCTTTGTTCTATGACAAATTATCTCTAATACAAATAACTGAACATAAGTAATGGGTTTGCTTGCTTGGACTTCTACAAAAGAGGGGAAATTTAAATATTGTATTAAATTGGATTGAAAACAAAGAAGTCCCAGTGTCTGTGGGTTAAGCAAGTGTCATTCCACATTGAATTCATCATCACCCCTTCCCATCCTGAAGGTGATAAGGCTTGGTACAGGAGATCACAAACGAATGAGGCTTTCAGGAAAAACCCAGCAAAAGTAACCAGATGGTCTTCCTGGAATATCTAACTATTTAAGAATATACTTGTTTCTGCAAAGTTAAATGGTATCGTGCACAAGTCCTCAATCCTGAAGAATAAGTTCTTGGAAAATTTGTTTGTTTTACTTAGAAGAAAATTTCCCCCCAAGCCCATGGTCTTGGAATTTTGCCAAAAGATTAAGTTGACACACAGTTCATTTCTAAATACTACACGCTTTCTGGCCTCAATATAGATTCTGGTTAATATTTCATATTTAAAAATGGCCATGCTGCCCTGCAAAATCTGAGACATGTTTTATCCAGGAATCAAGCACACAGGTGATTTTCCTTGTGTCCTCTGAGCATGGAAGGGGGAAAACGGGCCGATAGCTCAGAGGCAGATGCTCATTTTTTTATTATTATTATTTTATTTATTTATTTCCAAGCAGAGAGAGAGAGAGAGAGTGAGAGGAGAGAATTGTCACAGTAGACCTCCAGCTGCTACAAACAAACCTCAGATTCATGTGCCACTTTGTGCATCTGGCTTTATGTGGGCACTGGGGAATTGAACCCAGGTTGTTTGGCTTTGCAGGAAAGTGCCTCAACCACTAAGCAATCTCTCCATCCTGTTACTCATGTTTTAATGCCTGTGACATACCCACTTCCAGGATTGTCAGGGACTGGCTGAGAAAAGTGTTTGGGAGCACAGACATATCTATATAATTTCGGGGATAAGACCAGGGAAGAAACACACTGTAATCAGGTATGTGGGCTGATGCATTGTTTGCTGCGCAGTGGTGGCTGGCTCATTTGCGAGGACAGAAGTGGTCCAATGAGAACAGATGAGTGGTTCTCTTTTGTAATAACCTGTGAATGGACTAATGTGATCAGAAAATATGGTCTAGATTTCTATGAGAGTCATTGTTAAAGGAACAAGAGAGACTTAAAACAAGTGCTGATACCCCAGTTAAAACTATTTTTGACCCAATTTATGCCACCAACTATGTGGTAAAGGATTCAGTCCAAGTTCCTGGGTTTGACATAAGCTTGAATGACTGTTCAGTCTATCTACAAAAGCTCTTTACACCTCTTTGGTTCACTGAGCACTGTCTTTTTCTGTTTTGTAATTAAAGCATACACCTGATTGGAGGTTAATGACCCCATCAAGGGACAGAGTATGCCTCCATTCTTAATAGAGTAGTATTAGAAATACAAGGGGATGTTGAACACAGATTATGGAAGTTGAGGCCATTGGAAAAATCCTTGGATACTCGATGCTCTATCTGTCAGACTTAACCACGCATCAATTCTGTGAGTCTTCGCACATTTTCTAACACATCAGCAAAATCATGAACCCCAGTCTCTGTATTATTGATTGTTTTTTGTAATAAGGAAAAATGAAAATGGGGAGAGAGAAAGGGAATATATGTGTGTGTGTGTGTGTGAGAGAGAGAGAGAGAGAGAGAGGGAGGGAGGGAGAGAATGGAGAGAGAGAAGATAAAGAAGGAGGGAAATGAATGCACCTGTAGTAGAAAAGCCAGAAAGCCTGCATATCATTAATTTTGATGAGACTACTCAACTGTGGACACTGACATGGCAAAGCTTCCAACCAGCTGTTCCATACCACCTCTCTCTCTCTCTCTCTCTCTCTCTCTCTCTCTCTGTCTCTCTCTCTCTCTCTCTTCTGGATCTGATACTGCAATGTTTATATTGCATTAAGACCACATCTAGGGTAGCATCAGGGTAGGAAAATGTCTTTCTCCATAAAAACTGGTTACTAGGGCCCTTCTGTCTCTGAGAGATCATGGGTCTACAAACGCTGGTTAGCAGAGATTCTCTGGCTGCCCTATTTTTGCTAACATAACCTCTTTGTCATGCAATATCCACAGTGCATGGATATATAAGCAAAACCTCCTTTCCAGAGGCAAGACTGATGAGATGATGAGGTAACTGATGAGGTGCCTCTGCAAATCAGGTTCTCACTAAAGCAGGTTGTATCAGACTGTTCTGCAAAGGTTTGTGTCACCAGTATGTCAGAGGGAATTTTGCAAAGCAGAATGCCAGGGTCCTCTCTTGTACCATCATTTTCTGCCTTTGATCTTTTGGAATATATATTTACTTGCTTATTTTTTATTCATATTATATTCAGGAAGGAATAAAATCATTTCAAAGAGACATTGTGTTATTTGACTTGAATATCCTGCCATCATGTACAGCATCTCTGTACATAATAGAGGCTCAGCAAAGTCTTGTTAATAGGATGAAGGATGGCTGGAGAGATGGCTTAATAGTTAAAATGCTTGCCTACAAACCTTAAGGGCCCACGTCCTTCTCCTCAGATCCCACATAAGCCAGATGCACAAGGTGATGCATATGCAAGGTCGCACATGTGCACAAGGAGGTGCATGTTTCTAGAGTTCAATTACAGTGGCTGGAGGCCCTGGCTTGCCAATTTCTCTCTCTCTCTCTCTCTCCCTCTCTCTCTCTCTCATGCACGCACACACGCACGCTCACTATTGCTCTCATTCTCTCTAATAAAAAAAGACCAGACTGTTGGGCTTGCCTCAAAAAAAAAAATAACAACAACAAGAAGAAGAAGATTGAAGGAATAAAATCTTTTCACATGACTTTTATTTGTTAGGTTTTCTTTTAATTTTTGTTTATTTATTTGAGAAAGCAAAAGAGGCATTAAGGAAGACAGAGAGAGAGAATGGGCATGCCAGGGCCTCTAGCTACTGCAGATGAACTCCAGATGCATGTACGACCTTGTGCATCTGTCTTATATGGGTACTGGGGAATCCAACATGGATCTTTAGGCTTCGCAGGCAAGTACCTTAACTTGTAAGCCATTTCTCCAGCCCTGTTAGTTGTTTCATTGACAATAGTCTTCCCTCATTTTTTAATGGCACTCACATTATTATTGAGTGTTGGCAGCCAATCTTTTTACTGTTGAAAATCTGGGAAATGTTGAGTGAGGTTATGTTTCTTCTCATGTAACTACCTAGGAGAAATGGTGATAGTCTACATAGAAATTATTTTTGAACTACAACTTAGAGATGTTTATATAAAACCAGGCCAGAAAAGGATAAAAGTTGCTATAGTTCCTTCAGTGGAAATCTTATTTTAATCATCATTCTAGAGATGATTGTTTAGCAAAAAAGCCATCAATGCAAGGAATCCATGGGAAACTGGTTAACAATGCTGTCAGTTATTTATGATGAAAAGTATAAATAAAATGATGGCCTTTTCACATGTTGGTGTTTTCTCATGTCTTAAGCTCGCTTTAGATAATTTAGATAATACAAATCACCAGCATTCTCTCATCTTTCATCACCATTAACACATTGTGTGTGTCCTAGTGTGTGTGTGTGTGTGTGTGTGTGTGTGTGTGTGTGTACGTGTGTGTGCCTTTGGGCATTTGATTTCTATAGGGATTTCACTCTCAGGACATAGTCATTTGGGAAATCTAAGTTGAATTCTACTTACTAGTTGGGATGATCACTTTATTATTAGTTACTTGTTTCACAAACTTAGATTAAAAAATAACACAGGGATGACTAGCCCGATCCTTAATCAGTATACATATTTAATGACAAAGCAATAGAGTAGAGGTGTTTATTTGGACCACTAACTGACTATAAACATTAAAATTTGATTAAAAAATATTAACAAAATGATGCAGAAAAAAAATTTGTAAATATACTTTGAGTTCTTAAAAAATGAGAATGCAGGCCTGAGAGTTGGCTTAGTGGTTAAGCCTCTTGCCTACAAAGCCAAAGATCCTGGTTCAACTCTCCAGGACCCATATAAGCCAGATGCACAAGAGGGTATATGCATCTGGACTTCGTTTGCAGTGGCTGGAGGCCCTGGCAAACCTATTCATTCTCTCTCTCTCTCTCTTTCTCTCTCTCTCTCTCCCTCTTTCTCATTCTCAAATAAATAAATAAGATATATTTCAAATATGATAATGCTTACAACAGACCAGTGTGGAATAGCAGTAGAAGAGTGAAGGTTTAGTTAGGTGAACAGAGAGCTGGAGTAGGGATGAACTCCTGGCTATGCTTTTTTAGCAAAGAGAACAATTTTAATCAGTTACAAAAATATTTGTGATGCATATGTTCCTCCCTGCTCACTCCCATATGCCCATATTCTCTTTTATCTCGGGAGATGATGACTTTATGATTCAGGCATTCAAGAATAATACCTCGCTGACTTTAGAGCTCAGTGCTATTTCAAAATGTGTTCTGGTAATTATACACACACACACACACACACACACACACACACACACACACACACACACAGGCTGTTAGCACTTTGAGCTAGTTATGTGAATCTGAGTTTATTCTTTCTTCATGGGAAGAATTATATCTTGCATCCTCCTACTGAAGCTGGAAGCTGAATCTGAGGCTCACATTTGAAACTGCAGTGCCATTTGCCTGCTAGATTAAATGCTCCTGAACAAATTTAAAAAAAAAAAAAAAAGAGGCAGAGGCTTGCAAAGATTGATGATAACTTCATTCGATTCAGGAAAAAGAAAAGAGAATACAAATAGCACTTGGTAATTCCATCTAACACTGTTGTTTATTCTAAGACAAATTAGATAATTGGCTTGTTAGTTAAATTGATCTTATTTGAAAACATGGTGACTTCTATTTAATGTGTGGTGTCTGTTTTAATAGCCATGGCAAAAGAGGTCAACATTGGAAAATTAAAACTACTGTTGATTAACAATCCATTTTGTTCTGAATGCATGCTTGCCTATCTTAATAGCCCTATGATTTTGTAGCAATGGATGCAGACCTTAAAGCCAAGTTAGCCTTCTTAGTAAAAGATTAAATCCAGAAATTATTGAGATAGGATAAGCCATTGTGTTTTCAACAGTTGCTTCCGAAAGCTTTGTGACCCAATGTGTTGTTACATAGGATGATAGCAAAGTCCTGTGAAGAATCAGCCACCCACAGCTAAGCTTGCGGGGAGGGGGTGCTAAAGAATAGAGAGGGGGGCCGAACTTCAGAGCGAGGAACGGAACGCACCTAGTGTCTGCGGAGCCGGGAACAAGACAGGAGAGATGAGCTTGCTGCTGGAGTTAGCAGGGTGTGCCTCCAGGATACATCAAGTGGAAAGAGACTTAAGGCTTGCTTTGGCAAATGTTATTAGGAGTTCCACCCTGTGTTAGCATTCAAGCTGTCTGGGCCATGGCTCCTGTAGAAGCTTGTAAGAAGACATGGTGCAAGTGATATAGCACTATTGTTTGCAGAAGGCTTGGAGGTTGAGGTTGCGAATCCTCGGTGAGTCTTCCCTCGCTGTCACACGGGATGCCCAGATGGCAGAGCTCTCCTGATGGGGAGGGAAGAATGTGGAGAGATCATTCACAGGCTGTTTATAAGCAATTCTTTCGAGCTGTTAGTGGCCTGAATAGTGCTCTCTCAGCCATGCTATCGTGAAACTTTCTATTTTCCTCTCTCTCTCTCTCTCTCTCTTTTTAAAGTTTACAGACAAAGCTTTTAAATATACTTTACAGAGGTAACTTCCATAAATGTGTTGCAGAATCAGAATTACAGCCTAGCATAGGGATCTATAATTTAGACAAAGGTTTTGGTTATAATACAAGAGGTGAGCCACGTGGGATGGCACAAGCCTTTCATCCCAGCACTTGGAAGTCACAGTAGGAGGATCACTGTGTGTTCAAGGATAGCTTGGGACTACAGACTGAGAGTTCCAAGTCAGCCTGGACTAAAGTGAGACCCTACCTCAAAAAAAAAAAAAAAAAAAAAAAAAAAAGGTAAGTCTTTTGCTCATAGGTGACTTTAATTTTCATTTTCATTGAAGCAAACACACAAACTTGTTTTTTTTAAAAAATTACAAAGTGCGAAATTTCACTAAAAAAGGTTAAAATTGAAGTGAGTAATCTTCGGTGCATAATGCAGTGTTTAATTTTAGCTTCTTGCGTGGGTGTCGCGCTGACTTGAACAGCCGGCTGTAGCCTTCATTAGAGAAGAAGCAGACAGCTTGGGACAGGTGGAGCGGGATCAAGCTGGGAGCCTGCTTTGCGGGAAGCTGGTCATTAGTGTTAGAAATCCAGTCTTATTTATTCTGTGTTTCCCCCGACCATGATTATTACCACTGTGATTTACTTTGCGTCTTTCTTTCAGGTTGACGACCATGTGTCACACTGTGTGAGGGAGCCGCGTGGAGATGGACATTCCGCGCTGTTAATAGGGACATGGGACGCCAGTTGTCTCTGATCTCTTGTGTGGATTTTCCCTGTGCGGAAGGACAGACGAAGCCAATCAGTTGCCTAGACCTACAGCAGGAACTGTGCGTGAAAGAAAGGTAAAGGCTTTTGTCTTGATCCATCTCGTCTGTATTTTAGTATCGTTGTTATTACATAAACATACTTCTCTGCACGGAACAGTACACCAAATGCAACCCCTCACAGCCGGGACTCATACCAGGGACGCCGTTAGGTTGTGCTATGAAAAAAAAAAAAAAAGGCCAATGTCTTTACTCAGTTTTAAATATCAATCATAATTAGCTTTTGTTTTGAACTGAAATGCTCTGACTATGGAGTTGGGAAACAGAAGTTCCTTTTTCTTCCCTTCTACCCACTACTTAGCGAAAAGCAAGCTGTTTGTCATTGGCAAACAGAACTTTAATTTTTGTCAACCACACACACGGTATTTCACTGATAGAAGAACTTTGCCCAAAGGCTCTGGGTCCTAAAACCTCCCCACCCATTAAAGCATTACTCATCAGACACTTACGGACTGGCAGTCCTGTCCTTTAGGAAAGCTTTGCCTTCTACATTCCCACAATCCTTTGCCAAATAAGCCTGTACACTTTATAGATGTTGTTGTAGCCCATCTGCTCCGTCATGGTGGATTTTAGCAAATTTTCAATAAAATTTGCTGTGGTGTTTATGTTTCCCTTGCTTCCTAGTTCCAGTTGAAAATAAAGTTACTGAGTTAGTAAATGGTAGTTAAGCCACACTCAAGGAAACATCAGAACACTGTTTTGTCAAATAATAATTGCCACTGTCATGACTGGGTGTAGGATAGTCATTGCTTGCAGAGATTTTACAAAAGAACCTACCTTCTAAGCTTTCTTCCTTTCTTCTTTCCTTCTTTCCTTCCTTCCTTCCTTTTATTCTTTTTCCCCTCCTCCTGCCCTTCCTTCCTTCCTTTAATTCTTGCCTTCACTCCTCCCTTTTCTTCCTTCCTTCCTTCCTTCTTCCTTTGTGTCTTCTTTTCCCTCCTCTTCCTTTTTCCTCCCTTAATTTTTCTCATACTAAGAACAAATGAAGAGGAAGCCAATGTTAAGTTATTCACACGCTTTCTTTGACAACACATTAGAAGAGGAAGAAATGTCAGGGGGTTGATAGAGATAGGAAGGGAGAAAAGAAAGTAAGAAGCTTTAAATCTACATGGTCTTGTCTTACGCATGTAGTAGTCCTATGTAGCAGTCCAGTGTGAGCGTGGGGTGGCAGAGGGCAAGGCAGCGTGGATTTTAGCCCTGTCACCCGGCCTCCTTCCTCCAGATCCCACAGCGCAGGCACCTGACAGAGCATGGGAGGTGGCTGATGCCTTTTACAACGAAGCTGTCGGCTTGAAGCCTGGATACATGAACCTCAAAGTTTACAGCAAGCTTACATCTCACGTTTACACTGAATTATTGCCCCTTCAGTAAGGTGTGGGCTTTTATGGAGTATACTGGATTCCTCATCACCAGCGAAGCGTTTCTGTGGTTGAAATGTTTTTAAAAAAATACTATTTGAGTCATCTTAGAGATGCACCTCATCATCACTTCCCAACTCAGATTTGAGGGTCATAGATTCACAAGTCAGCAAAGTAGTCCCGTGTTTTTCTTCCACTGTGTAGTGGGATGCGGGAACTGGCAGCTGAGTGGGGATAATGAATTTCTATTAAGATTGGTTGATTCATTTTGATGGAAGGTGTATTAGCAAGAGTGTAGGCTTGCGTGTGTGCGTGTGTGCGTGCGTGTGTGTGTGTGTGTGTGTGTGTGTGTGTAGAGGCAGTGGATGACGTGATGAACCTGCTCCCAATGTAGGGATTGGGTTCTTGTTGCCATCTTACTTTATCCACCTGTGAGTGTAAAGTTGGTGGGCATGCCAGAGGTGTTCGTGTGGATGCCAATGCAATGGGAGGAATGAGACAAAGTCTCGAGTGTAAGCGGAAGCCCTTTCACCTGCACTGACTTCATTTTCTGATATCACAACATTCTAGGGCCTGAAAACTTGCTTTACTTTGCATCTGGGAGAATGTCTGAGCAAGGAGACCTGAACCCAACCATAGTGGAGGAAGGACGGATGGAAACAGAGTCCGCGCCAGAGAACGGCATAGTCAAGTCGGAAAGTCTGGACGAAGAGGAGAAGCTGGAACTGCAGGTGAGTGGAAGCCGCATCTACCCACATTCCTTCCTTTGTTTCTAGACTACTTCGAGGTTTGTTTTACTTTGTTAGTATGTCTCTACTTGAACCTTCTTCCAGTTGTCTTTTCTGAATGAATACCGACCCTTTGAAATGAAAAACAAAAAACAAAAAAACAAATACCAATAAAAAACACATTTAATTGCTATGTTTTCACACAGCAATTCTAATACCCATGGCTGACCATGCTGAGTGGAGGGTGTAAAGGCCTGTTTGTGGACAGCTTCAGCTCTCAGAATCTTAGCATGGATTTAACATTCCATGGACAGATAAACTCTCAACACTTGGTTCAGAAAAGTGGAAGACACGCATGGGCTCTGTTGACTGTCATGGACATGCTAAGGTCCAGATCTTGTTATCAAACAAGCCCAAGTTCAAGAATCCCCAGCCAAAGAGTCAGGACACTAAAGAGGAAGTGGTTGGGTGGGAGTAGGGACTAAGAGCAACTGAGGGGGGCAGGCAAGTGGCATGGTTAAATATAGCCTGGGAGGAAGTGCAGTCCAGGGAAGGCAAACTGAACTTGCAGAGAGACGCCATTAATTTTCTTTGAACTAGTCTAGAAACGTGTGAGTGATTTCCATTGACTATTGGTTATCAAAGGCAGGTGACCACATACTGACCAGAAACCAGTCAGGCTGTCAAACTGACATTTCTCATCTCCTGTAATTGCTATAAGGAGGGTGGGGGGGGGGTGGTGACAAGGTCAAGCATTTGGACATTAGACCAGGAGAGTGTTCTGATCCTCTACCAACTGACTGCAAAGTATTGATAACGTCCACTCTTGATCATTCTACTGTAAATGATAGTAACGCTGCTTTCCTTTTCTCTTCTTTTCTCCACTCTTTTGCACCTCTCTCTCCCTTCTTTTCTTCTCATTCTTCACTCTCTCTCTCTCTCTTACCCTGTCTTCTCTTTTGGTTGCTTATTTACTCTCAGAGGCGACTGGCGGCTCAGAACCAAGAGAGAAGAAAATCCAAGGTAAGATTCTACATAGAACTCGTACCATGGCCATATATTGTTAATTGCTCACTGGAGCTTAAGAATGTCCCCATAGCTCAGACGCTGGCTGGGTCCTGGCTGTCTGGTTTCAATGTAGTCCTGTTCACAAGATTTCTTTCTCACATCTACGCTTCTCCACTAAAGCGCCTAGACTCTGAATACTTGTCAAAGTCTATACATTTGGTCCTGTTTTCATGCCGGGAGATTTAGTGGTCCTTAATCTTATCATGACATAGCCATGTGTTGTTGGTTTTTGTTTTTTTTTTTTTTTAATTTTCAATACAATTTTGAGAGGATATTCCAGCCTCTCAGATGATTTCCAGCTTGAGATCGGCAACACTGTTGAGTACGGAAAGCCACTTCTCAGTTGAGTTACCTCTAAGTTTAATTTTAGTGGAAGTTAATTTTCTTTTTTTTTTTTTTAAGTTAAAACCAGTCTCTGCGTTAGTCACTTCACTTCAGGCTGTGTGCCCATCACCACGAGCACAGGCTTTCCCCCCCCCTGTGCTAGTGAACCATGCAACGCTGTAGATCCTGCACTGAGCTGTCTGATTCAGAATACCATGCCACAGTGTAAATGCTCTGACAGTCTGAGGGTGTTTTCTGTTTCTGTTCTTTTTCCATCCCCAAACCCCAGTCAGGGGCAGGAAAAGGCAAACTGACCCGCAGTCTTGCTGTCTGTGAAGAATCCTCAGCCAGACCCGGAGGGGAAAATCTTCAGGACCAGGTATAACAACCCCTTGGTGTGATCAGGGATTGCATGAGCTGGGCCTGTCTCTGTGTGCATGGATATTCACTGAGTGCTCAGCAGTATTTTGGGGGAGAAAACTATAACTGAAGAAAGATAGGAGTTCTCTTGCTTCATCCCCTGTGTGTGAGACCTTCTAAAATAGTTTCAAAGTTTATCACAGAGTGTTACATTTGTTTTTTTTTCCAGACTCTCTGAAAACTGAAAATGGAAAGGAATTCAAAAGAATTTAGATTAAAACTTAAGTTAAAAGTAAGCACTGTAGTGCTGAATTTCCATAAAGGCTCTCACTCTTGAACCAAATATAGTCCAAAACATCCGGTCTCCTTCCTTGTTGGAGACAGTTTACCTCTCAGCTCCCCAAAATGCACTTGCCTATAGGAAATACTACTGTTGGCTTCTTAAGGAATAGTGACTGAGGTGCATTGAACTTTGGAGAAATATCCTCATGGCCTTTGGTAGAAATTTTTGACTACTACTACAAAAAGAAAAAAAAAAAAAGTGTTGCCAGAAAGGAATCTGAGCTGATGGTGAATTTGATTTAAAAAATTTTTTTTTCTGTGAATCCTCACTTTCATTTATGCTTCTTACAGCAAGATGATTAGGCTCTAAAAATTTAAGTTCCAACAAAACTCTTCTGTGACTGAATGGAAAACTTCACCTCATGTTTTTGTTTGCCTTTCAAGCATCATATTAGCTTCTAGAAAAATAGTCTTACTGCTATAACTCTTCTATTGTACCAGAGGCTGAGCAGTAGAGACAAAAGTAAAATGATTTGTCTGAGCCCAAGGGAAGGAAAATTGATTATGAAATCATTATTTTTGTTTGGATTTGTTTTGCCTCCCCCCCCCCTTTAATTGAAATCCTCTAAAATCTCTTCACTGATATAGACAGCATTGAGAGCACTTTCTTTAAAAGGACCAAAAATAAATTCCTTATAGATTTTTGTCCTAAGAGTATTTTTTTCTAGTCTCATTTTCTTAACGTGCCACTCATGTCAAGAGGCACGGACAGGCTATCATTCTGTGGCCATTACTATGTTCCATATACATGCTTTTTTTTTTTTTTTTAACTTGGGCTCTGAGAAATGTGTGGCTTTTTTTCAGCATTTTATATGTGCTTCAATTTTTAATGGTCGATGGAAAAGGGGAAATGATGTGGATATCACAGCTTGTATTATTAAATGTGGATTGATGGCTTGTAATGTACTGCACAATGACTATATATATAATGAATATATATATATATATTCTGAAGAATGACACATCCTGGGAGAAGTAATGACCCAGCTGTCCTTCACTCCTAATGCCAAGCAGTGGATGGAGGACAGCCTCTGTAGAGTTAATCTGCTCTTTGTCTCACTTAACAAGATGCAGGAGGGACATTTGTGAAGGGGAGGAGGGGTCATCTGCATCCTAGTGCCCATCCCAGACACAGTCTAGTACCTCCACACAACTGGTGCCAAAGGTGCTTTGTTCCTGCTGATTATGAACTCAGAAAGCAAGACTAGCTCTGCAGGAGAGAATGCAAGCTTTTCCTTGGCTAGCTGAGGAGTGAGAAGGAATAGGCGACAGGTAGAGAAGAACCAGACATACAGATAAGCAGGTGGCCGTGCTCCTTTGTTTTTTTTTTTTTTTAAGTGAATAAAGAACAGATCTTTGAGGTTATATGCAATGCCTTCCTTAGATACCACTGGCACTTACAAAATGTGTGGACTGAATCCAGGGAACAGTGACAGAAGTATATAATGTGTGGAATGTACCGCTTCCCCAATGTATGTATATTCACAGTATTTGGAAAACTGCCTTCATTTTCCTGTGTGGGGGAAAAAAAAAAAAAAAACTTTTGCTACCTGTATTACTTGACCTCAGACCCGTTTTGGATGGTTCAGTCTGTCCTTGAGTTAAAGGACGTTTGCTTTTCTAATGTTATACTATTTACTTACCAGTGTGTTACTGCAACTTGAATCATTCTTTTACTGTTGTTGGATATAAACTTATCCTGTACCAATGTATTTATTAACACTTGTATTTTACTATTGAGCATATCAATAAAAATATTAAAAAATAACAGATTGTTTTTTAACTACTACAAAGCACTTTTGTGTGTTCCTTCAACACCATTAATGTACAGTTTTGTGTATGAAATACATTTTTTAAAAAAAATCTGAGTGTGATATTTGTTAACACACAGCATCAGATTTGCATTTTTATGGAGTGGACATCTTTAGCTTCTGTTCTTGTGCTTATATGTCCAAGCCTGATGACTTTAGGTTGAAGATAAGAGGCTGGATGGTTCAGTTGGTTTTGAAGAAGCAATGACCCAGGTGCCCATAGTTTCCCACTGAATCAACTGACAGATTGATTCTTCTTCACCACATCTCTGTTTCTTGGCCAGAAATGGCCCAAGATTTTCCTGAACAAGCAAAATCAAATAAAAACCATAGATCCTGCCTGAATCCTTGTAGATTAACACACTTCTGCCCCAAATCATGTGAACCATAGGTTGAAAGACTCTACAATCAAATTACACTGAATTTTACATATTTGGGGTAGGTGTATTCCAAAGATAACCTGGTTGAAATGAAAACATTCAGGCTAGTAAAATATTTCTGATGAGAGGATGTTCTATCTCATCCCCTTGAATATTATTTCCAAGCACAGTGACTTTACTGCAGTCAGACATTTCCAATGGAGCCTCTCCCAAAGAACAGAATTGGCCTTGAGATAACTCCTTTCTTCTTTTTACGCTTGTTGGATTATCTACCTGGGTACAGTTGAGGACCAAAGTCACCTATAACAAATCAAATATTCATCAATGTCCGTTTATTTGAGAGACACAATTAATTAGTTACTGGGAGTTTTCTCCCCCAACCTCTCTCCTCGAAATATGAAACTTTCACACTGAGTGATCTCTCACGTATGAACAGACCTACCAAATATTGGTTAATTTTGCAATAGTTTTAATCATAGATTTTTTTTTAAAGCTAAAAGCACAACAAAGCAAAACATTACTGGCTCATTCTTCTTCAAAGCAGTGAACATACCAATGATATGGCTACGGGTGATTGGAAACTGATCTGTTTTCAGCTCAAAACAAATCAGGCAAACGTAGACTCGCCTCAAATACTGCACTCTTTTACCCAGCAATGATTCCAGAGAATCATATATTCTGGAAAGGATTAAACAACACTCTTTAAAATTAATATCTATGTAAAACTTGCAAAATACAATTGTGTGTTTCCTAAATGTCAATACTTCTCCTAACGCTATTGAGTATCTATTAGCGAAATTTGCAAGCAATGATGATGTAGCATACGTGGGATTCCCCTCAGCTATAGAGTTTGGCTTTCTTAGAATAGACTTCACTGTTGACATGGCTGGACAGTAGTCTGTCTACTCTAAATTAGCTGTTGGAGAGCTTTCATTAAGTCTGTCCCATCTGTACTTATGAGTTGTAAAATCTGTCTGTCTGTGCGTGCTAGTTTCTCCTTATAAGGAAGCCTCTAGAAAAACTACAGAAGCCTTTTTAGGCATGACAGTGTCTCTAATGCAAGATAATGGATAATGGAATTTTTTTCCTAGGCATTTAAAAATAAGCCTGTAGAGAAAATAAGAGTTGTGATCTACAGGAACTTCATATTCATGAGACAAAGTTTTAGTGCCAGCTATATCTCATGACCTCCCTTTGACTTCTTAAGTTCAGTTCACCTTAAAGGGCATCTATATTTTTTCTGACAAGCTTACTTTTTTTAAACCATTTAAATAAAAGAAATCTGCATCTGGCTTTCATTTTTCCTGTACTTAATAACCTCTATGCAAAATGGAAACCAGGCAGAGCTGATTAAATCTGGCCCTAAATTATTATATTTTTTCCCCAACAGGAATCAATTCATTTACAACTTTCCAGTTTTCCCAGCCTGCAAGAGGAGGATAAATCTAGGAAGGATGACTCTGAGAGAGAAAAAGAAAAGGATAAAAACAAAGATAAAACCTCTGAGAAAACCAAGATCAGAATGTTATCAAAAGGTGAATTGTGAACATGTTTCCTTAACGTACTCAGTGTGGGCACATGAGTAGCTAGTGGAACTGTGTGTGTGTGTGTAAAAGAGGCGCCCGTGACTCTCCTTCTGTTCATGTTCCATTATTTCTAGAGCTACAGTAGCTATTTTTAAAACCACATGTACCTTTGGATCCACATACTATTGTCCCATTTTCGGTGACAAGCTGGCACAAAGGAATAAATCCATATTTGTTCTTACATTCAGGTTCATTGTCAACCGACTTGGATTAGTGAACAATAGTGATGCCCGGTTTTAAATGTTCAGGCTCATGCTTATCTTAAAAGAGAGACAGCAACACGCTTAGTAACTTTCCCTCGGAACGATATGGTCTCAGACGAACAAGTGTGAATGTCTGCCGAGTACCTGACAAACATTTCACTTGGCATGGAGGACTCTGGTCTCTGCAACCATAACTGTCACATAGTGTTCCATTTATATATATATATATATATATATATATATTCCAATGCAATAAATCATTTTTTTTCCAAAACTAGTCATTGCTTTGAAAAACCACACACCTACAGGCTTACATTGTCCAACTTTGGCTGTACCTATTGTTATGCAAACTAGAACTGAGTAAACTTATAATGAAGAGATCTATGAATACTTGGCCTGACAGGAGTCTGGTTTTTAAATACATGGAAAAGAATCAGGTATCCAATTATCTGAGGAACCAGAGCCATATTTGATGTCGTATTCTGCCACCACATTTCTACTTACCATGGTTGCCTCTGTGTTGAGATGCATACCAAAACTAAAAGTGTGCAGGAGGAAAGAAGTCCCGATTTCTAAAACCATTATAGAAATTCAGCTTTGTTCAGTATCAGAAGGTCTGAGAGACTTCGGAAAATGTATTGCCCTCTTGTGCTTTGTACCTAGTTAGATCATCTTATAATGCAAATTTTATTTGTTCATTTTTTTCACCTCCTCTGTTTTAAGAGAGAAAGGGTGTCATGAGATCTTCAGCTCTTGAGGTCTCTGTGGGTTGGAAGTACCTGTCTTGTGCAGACTGTGCCTGTGCTGATGTGTAGCACATAGGGAAGATATGATATATATATATATATATATATATATATATAAAACACATATATATTGCTATGAGTTAGCTTCATCTGAAATGTACTTGAGTAGGAAAGAAACCAGAAATGTTGAACACACCATTCCCACCCTGCCTGCCCATCGCCATTCTTGACAACTAAACCACTACCTCCTTTTCTTTTTTTTTTTTTCAGATTGCAGCCAAGAATATACGGATTCTACAGGCATAGACTTACATGAGTTTCTGATTAACACCCTAAAGAATAATTCCAGGTAAATTATAAAATAAGCCTCACATTGAGAAAAGGTTCAAATAGAATATTGAAATATTAATAATTGAAATACTTCTAAGAAGTCAGGTATAAAGTACAGGTAGACCTTTCCTGATGCCTCTCTTATACTTTTTGGTTTTTGTTGGTGGTTTGTTAATGATTTGATTGTAGATAATCTTAATATGTAAGTAGTTGCCTACTGAATAAATGATAGTTTATTTGTCTTACTGATTTTTGGTCCCAACAAAATATTAGCAAAGAAGACAAAGCATGAAAATGATTAATTTTTAATAAATCAATTATATACTAATGCAGTTATATACCCATCTACTGTAATCATGTGAATTGTGTTTCATTCATTTCCTGTTAGTTTAAAAATATTCATGGGTTATATTTTATGATTCAGAAAATTTTCATGCCATGATTAGCATTAAGATCAGTCAGTAAGTGTGATAAAAATAGTATTGATTATAAAGACACGTTATTTAAATATATGGTCAGTATGTTCCAAAGATAAATTGCATATAGGTTTGTAATGACATCCACTTAGATAATCTTCTCCTTACACTTAGTAAACTAAGTAGCCCACTGGAAAGCGAAAAGTACATGAACTTCTTTGTTTTAACATTTGTTTTGCAGGGACAGGATGATACTCTTGAAAATGGAGCAAGAAATGATTGATTTCATTGGCGACAACAAGTATGTGAAGTCGAAATGCTGGCTCAAGTTATAATGCGCCTTAGTTCAGTATTTGTGTTCAATTACCCATTCTGGAAAAAGTTAGGGATCAATAAAGGATTGTTTAATATTTTCCTTAATTAACTGAATTGGGAATGTTCCTGGATGATGGAAACTGTTGTTTTGGACCACATACGTTCCTACTTGTTAAGTCTCTGACAAAATGTCCACAAACAGAGGGTCATAGATTAGCACAGAGTCGTTGTGACAAGAAGCGACCCTTTTGTTTTTATTATAGTTTTTTAATGGTCTCCAGCTGGCTGCAGTCAGTTATGCTTGGAAATCACTGACTGAGCTGCTTTCAGCACAAAACGGGTAATGACGCATCACCAGATAGGCATTGGCAATCTCACACACTGTGTCATGTCACTCCTCCCTTGCCTGGCTCTGTTGATAAGACATCGTGGATTAAAAAAGAATACTTTCTAACAGAGGAAAACAACGTGAAACTATGAAACAATGATACTTACTGAAGCTTAATCAACATTAAGTGCAAATTTACCTGCAAGGGTGGGATGTGAACTGAGATCAGAAACAAATAGGCTTAGTGTTTTGTTTGAAAGCAAGCAGTTCTATACGCATACCTGTAAAATATACTGTGGGAAAAAATTCAACATGCTGATATCATCTTTTTTATAACTCTGTTCCAGTAATCACTATAAAAAGTTCCCTCAGATGTCATCGTACCAGAGGATGCTAGTCCATCGTGTGGCAGCCTACTTTGGATTGGATCACAATGTAGATCAAACTGGAAAATCTGTCATTATCAACAAAACCAGCAACACCAGAATGTAAGCCCCATCAGTGTGCGTGCTTAGTTCTGTAAGGAATTTCATTTGTAAGAGTGCGGTATAAAATTCAAAGTACATAACATTTAAAATGTGCAGTGTTGTCTTATCGGAAGTCTTACCAGAAGTAGTGTGGCACTTATCTGTAGATGATTGTCAGAGAACTAAGGTAATCTGTAAAATTCAGGCAGTAAAGTGAATGGATTCCTTGATTTTCTTTTTCCTTTTTTTTTTTTTCTTTCTAGCTCTTAAAACATTTTTTTTTCTTTCCATCAGCACTGCATGAGATTACAAAAAATATATGGGAAATTTCATGTCAAAATATAATTGAGTTGCTTGGACAGATATTGGCCACTTTCCCCTGGTAGCTCATGTAGCACCTTCTAGCACTAAATGGACTAATTGTCTAGGAACTTGCCCTCCTTTGGATTCCATCCAGGCAGGGAGGAGGGAAAGGATGGTACCAACATGTGCTGTTTATATAGAAAATATGTCCATATCTAATAAAAATTTTGCTTAAAAATATAACTGAAACTAACAGACTTTGGGGGTATAGCTCAGTTATGGACCATTTGGCTAGCAAACAAAAAGCTTGCATGTCCAGTACCACAAGTAGATAAATAAGTACATACCTAAATTAATAAACACGTTATGCAAAACCAAGCATGCTATCACGCATCTACACCCCCAGCACTCTGGAGACTGAGGCAGGAGCATCATGAGTTTGAGGCCAGCCTGAGTTACATGGTGAGATTCTCTGGGGAAAAAAAAAATGATAAGAAAGGACAAAGAATAAAGGAAACCTGGAAATAAAAGGAAGGGAAGTAAAAAAATGGAAAGAAAGAAAGAAAGAAAAGACAATATTTATAAAATGTCTTATGTAGGGTAACTGCCCTCATCTTTTGCCTTCTTCTTGTATTTTGTTGTGAATGGCAGAGTCATGAAGAGCCTGGATATAGAAGTCCAGCTTTTAAAGTCTACCTACTGATGACTATGTGACTTGACATGGGTCCTTTCCTATTTGCCACCCCAATTTTTTTCACCTGTAAAATGAGATTCATGAGCTTGATAATACCCAAGTTTTAGTTCTAAGATGATCATTTTTCTCCACAAGACAAATGTTTTTTTTCAGCCTAATATCATTTCCTTGTCCCACTGAGTCATTAAAAAAAAAACATAGTAATTAGAATATTATTTTACTTTGAAACTCGGGAACTGTCTTCCTTGAGCCCATGTAACTTTTGAATACAATGCAAGCCACTTCTTTAAGAAAAGGCATGCCAACCTCAGAAGCTGTAAAACCATCCAATGGTAGCATTTATTTCCCATGGGGGTGCTTGGTGAACTGTAAACTGTAGGGTCTTTAAGCTGTGGACTAGTGAAGGGAGTTCCTGTGTAAAACAAGGAGTGTTGTGAACCTTTATATTTTCTGCTCACCAAGGGGTTGGGACAAGTGGGGTGGCCACAAAGCTTCTTATTCTCCTTGAGGATCAGTGTGAGCCCGGCAGAGTCAGAGGGACAGATCAGAGGAGGAGCACAGACTATGGGCCTAGGGCTAAGAGTGGTTATTATCTCGGGGACGGTGAGCACTTCACTTTCAGGTTTCAAATTGCTTATATATCTGCAGAACAGTTTGAAGTGGATCATGTTTAAGGGCTCTTGAAACTCCAGCATTATTGGATCCTGTGGTTGAATTCTACTTTGCTGGCAAAACACATTTTAAAGTTTACCAGCTTTTCCACTTTATCTGATTGTTGACTTGTGCGCCTTGTGTTTTGATGGTCATGGAAATTAAAGGTCACACTTCTTTAATCCTTCACATCTTGTTCTCCACCAAATACTCTCAGTTGTCATTGTTGAATTATGATTTGTGGGTGTTTTCTTTTTCATTTTTAATTGCAGTTTTTATTGTGGCTCACAGATTTCCATAAAGCTATGACATGCTGATTGCAAAATAGAGACACAATTGACTGCTTTTATTTGTTTTTTTTTTTTTCTTTAGAAAATATACAGGAGCCCATAGGTTAAGTGATTTAAGCTTGGTCGAGCTGCACCTGGTAGATTGTAGATGGATTTATGGTTTACACCAATGTCACTCTCGCATAGTCATAGATATTTATGTTGGTAGAAGAGTTTGTGAGGATGCTCTCAAGCTCTCGTATTCACTGCAGTATCTACATGTGCACTTGAGTGTGCATCCTCGTGTGTGCACAGGTGTGTGTGTGACACAATGTGTATGTGAAACTCAAAGATCATCAGTGTTGGTCTTCATTGTCTACTTTGTTTGAGTTGTTGTTTCTCGTTGTTCACTTTTGTGTTCACTGAGCTAGCTGGCTTGTCTCTGTCTCCCTTTGCTCCTTAGACACACTGGGATGCCTGATAGTCATTGCAGCATCTGACTTTATACATGAGGTCTGTGGATTTGGGCTCAGGTATTCCCATGTAGCTTTACTCACTGAGCCATCTCCCCAGCCTACTATTTGCTTTTTTAATTTAAGCTATAAAACTTTCAATAAAGGGGCTGGAGATATTGTTCAGCAGTTAATGTGCTTGCGTGCAAAGCCTAATGACCACGTAAAGCCAGATGCACAGAGTGGTGCATGCATCTAGAGTTCATTTGCAGTGGCTAGAGGCCCTGGAGCTCCCATTCTTTCTCTCTATCCTCTCTCTCATTGTCCCTGTAAATAAGTGAAATATTTTTAAAACTTTCAACAAAATTTGAACTCTAAAATGTAGGTTCTCCTCTAGATCAGGCCCATTTCAAGTGCTCTCATCAGGCATAACACGTCTAGAACTTTCCTATGATTGCAGAAACTATACTTCTTCCTCAAATCACTGTGTTTCCTAAAACTTCCTAAACACCACAGTAGGATATAATCTGTCTTTAAGATGGTAATTTTCATATTACTACAAGTCTCCTATTGAAATAAATCAGCAGGTTTTTTTAATGGCCATTTAAAAATCGATTCTGTATGTTCACCCCTTCAAGGAAGTGGTCAGTCAGGGACTTGAGAGAAGGCTGCACAAGCACAAGGGCCTGAGTTGAGATTGCCAGCACCCACATAAAAGCCAGGCATAGTGGCTGTAATCCCATCACTGGGGTGGTACACACAAGAGAATGCTTAGGTTTCACCCCCTAACTAGATTAGTCAAACTCATGAGCTCCACATTTAGCAAAAGATCCAGTCTCAAAAGTGAAGATGGAGAGTGACTGACGAAGAGCCCCAACATAAACCTCAGGCTCCCATGCCCATGTGCCTCTGCACGTTGATGAAATACATGCACAATTTGTAATCACACCATATACCCATACATGTGCAAAAAAAAAATAATAAAAGAGTGAATATTTCTTGGAAGTATGATTACTGCAGTTTCAACATGAATTCCAGCACTGAGCCCTGCTGGAAACCCCTGATCTTCCCTGACAGCCTTCATCACCCTTCCATGAGTTAAATCATGTATAATCCCAAAAGAGAGTGGAGGGGCTGAGGAGCTGTCTCCATGATCCGATGCCCAGAAGCCATGTCATCCAGATGCAGTAGGTCATGTTCTGTAATCCTTTGTTGCACCTATTGCCAAGATGAGAGACACAAATAGGAGAATGCCAGAAAGGTCATGGACTAGCTTGCCTGACATAGGCTGCAGTGAACAACACAAGGTAGGAGGCCTATCTTGATACCCCAGGGTTGTTCTGTACACATACGCTATGGTATGTGTATCCCAATACACAAGCACATTCATACACACACACACACACACACACACACACAACACACACGAGTTAGACTGTAGGCCAAGGACTTTTGGGGCATTTTCAGGCAAGTCAAGCTCAACCAAGTTCATCCGGTGCTACCCAGTCTTCCTCCTCCATTTCAACCCCATTGCAGATCCTCTGTCATGTAAGTAGCTCTGGGAGGGCAAAGGTGATGGTGGGGAAGGCTGAGGAACGACTGATACTTTATAGGAAGACAAGAGAGGACAAAATTAAAGGCTCTGTCAAATAACAACGGGTTGCAGCTTTTAAGGCCTGGTTCGTTGTCTACAGTTCCAGTGAAAAGAGATGTTAAGTTTGTTTTGTGAAAATTTTAAGTATTTTATTTTAAATGTCTACTGCCATATTCTTTCAAATTGAAGTTAGAATAGAGTGTTCTCTTCATAACATTGAGTTTAAGATCTAGATGTCTTGGGCTTTTTCTCTGAGGTTTCTGCTACTTTTTGGGGGGATGCAATTGATGGTCAGTGGGTACCATGTTAATCTAGACATATTATTGGATGAAAGTATTTATTTTTCACTTATATAAAGGAGACTGCCACAGTGAGAATTCCTCCAAATGGGACCCTCTTAGTTTTGTGCTTGGAGTATTACCCTTCCAGTGTGCACAGATTTATTCTCCTCTAATTGCAAACACAAGGAAGTTCCCATTTTACATGTCATTGTGGCTTGAGAGAAAATGTGCAAAATGTTTGAATGTGCATGTGATTGTGAACTAAAAACACTGAGGCAAAAAAAACCATTCTTTTATTTGCATTGGTAATTATTTTCTTCAGTGACACTTACTGTTATGTAAGGTGCTCCTGTGGCATAGATGCATTAATAACTGAAACTAACGGCGATGTATGGGCTGAGATTCATTTCCTTATCTCAAGTCTTTCTCACTGAGGGGCAGTTCCAGTCATTCTAGAATGTGTCTTGAAAGTGTGAGGGATATCATAGACAGAAAATAGTTTATATAAATTTCAGAATAGTTAGGCCATAAAGATATAATCAGTGAAGATTGTGTGTAGGCACATCTTTGTGTGTGTGTGTTTGTGTGTGTGTGTGTGTGTTGTACTGACATTTATTCTTAATCATATCCTTACATCTAATTCATTTGTCCTCCCATGATGGAAAGATTATTTTCGCAGGGACATGCTTCCCAGTTAAGTTGTATCATCTCTTACCAATAATAATAGCACCAACTGTTTATTCACTGTACAATATGTTTTATCTCTTGTCTCGTGTTTCATCTATATTATTATAGTGAATCTTACAAACATAATTGACTATCGTAACGTCATCTTAACTACTGAGCAGTCCTTAAGAATTATCCCTGGACTGGATAAGGATGGCAACTCTCTAAATCCTTCGTGGTCTGATGAGAAAAGGTGGTTGAATGACTGTTACTGTAGTTAAGATATTTTCAGAGATGAACTTGGTGACAAAGATAAATAACAGGATCTTTGCGCAGTATGATAGGCCTTGCTAGGTTCTCTGGTTGATCACTGATAGTATGTAGGACTTGAGGGCATATATTAAACTTGCCTCAGTCTATTTAATTTTACTTTAAAAATTTTTTTTAAAATGAAAGGTTCGTGTTTATCAATAATATTAGTGCAGGAAATGAACTTCTTCATTGTGTTCCCACAAAATAAGTACATGTGCCACATGCATAGGAACATCAGCATGTGGGAAACACAGAGAGAAGAGGACAGTTGGAGTCAGGTCACTAGAGTTCTGTGTTAATACACTTGACGGTCCCAATGGTACTGTGTGACTTGCTTGCTTTTTCACACAGAGGTAATGTTCTTGAGGTCCTGCAACAATGCACCAAACTGTCAAGACACTGGAAATATTACCTGCAATGATAACTCCCCCAAAAATCTATATCCAGCATCTAAAACTGGCTCTATGGTGACACCAAAATTCCAAGACTAGATATGTATCATCACAGATCTTAGATATTGCTTTTAATAATAAACTATCATCTTAAAGCCTGAAGAGCTTAATGCAACTATTTGTGGACCCATAATAGTCACCTAACAGTTGACTCGTGAATGGTTATAAGATGAACATCACCCTATTTCACATGCTCCATAGGAAAGACCAAGCAGGGGTCATAGGGTCTATGGGTCACCCATTTCATGGCTCATTTTATGCATTGAAGGAGGCCCTGGGAAAAAAAAAAGCTAATGTTCAAATAAATACAGTGAGGATGTATTCACTGAACACTGGCATGTCAGACATAAATACTTTAATAATAGTCTGCATTTATGGTGTGGTTAGTAAGAAGAGCTGGGCTCTCTGCAGAGATAAAGGCATCTAGTTCTCATGGTCATCCATAAAGCTTTCTTGTTTTTAAGTCATTATGGTTCCCTTCCAGTAAAAGCATTCTGCTAAGAGGGAATGGGGACAGTCACCCAAAGTTATGTGGTCACCATTGAGATGAAACTTCCAATTCTGGTGATGTGACCTCAAACACAGGGACTTTGGAACAATTCTTTACATCCCAGAGGAACCCTGAGAGATTGTACCCTTGTCAGGTTCACTGGGGTGTAACCAAAGATTGGAGGAGATATTAAAGGCAGGCAGCACATGAAGCTTTTGAACTGCAGGGGCTGCTAAGCTCAGTGTAAGACTTTCAGAAGAGCAGCTGGGTGTGCACAAGTAAGATATAGTCAAGAGGGAAAAACTGATGGGGTAGAAAGGTTTGGTAAAGTGTGGCCATCTCCAAAGCATAGAGCTGGATCTACAACATCCGGGGGTAGCGGGCAGCTACAACTGGGGTCTTGTGGGAGACAGTCAAAAAGGGTTCTGGTGCACATGAAATAATTAGTACATTATTTTATTTTAAAATATTTATTTATTTGTTTACAAGCAGAGAGAGAGAGAGGGAGAAGGTGAAAGAATGGGCAAAATAGAGCCCCCAGCCACTGAAAACAGACTCCAGATACATGTGCCACTTTGTGCATCTGGCTTTACATGGGCACTGAGGAATCGAAGTTGAGTCCTTGGGTTTTGTAGGCAAGCACCTTAACCTGAGCAGATCTGTGGACTTGCTGGGTCCCAGAACTCATCATCAGAGGAGAACAGGTGTGTTGAGGTGACCCTTTGTGCTCTAGGCACACTTTCTGGTCCATCAACTTGGTCTTAGTAGCTTAGAATGCCTGTCCAGATTTTCTGCATTTTTCTTGGAAGAACAAGTTCCATCTCTAAGATAAGGGGTCTGTTGTCGTTGATGTTATTTGTTTGTTTCACCTTCACTTATTTCCTCTTTAGTATTGTCTAATAATCTTTATAATGTACTTGCTGCCTAGAATTTTTATTTTTTTTTGCTTTTGTTTTTTGATTTATGGGATTTTGGAGAGAACACAGCACCTCATACACATTACACAAGTACTCCACCACTGAATATAGCCACAGCTCAACCCATTTCTTTAGTTTTTTTTGTTTGTTTGGTTTGGTTTGTTTTGTTTCTAATCATGAGACAAGGTTTCATTATGTAGCCTAGACTAGAGTTGAAGTTGTGATCCTTCTGCCTCAGCCTCCCAGGTACCTGGAATTACAGGCATGAGCCACCTTGCCTGACTAAGAGGTTTTTGACATTTAAGATTGACACTAAAAATATGAAAGTGATTTTGTTAAAAATGTTGCTTTACCACAAATACGCCTTTTATATAAGGAATTTCCGTGTGTGTGTGTGTGTGTGTGTGTGTGTGTGTGTCCCTCTTTCTGTTCTTCACTTTCACATTTCATTAGTTGTCTCTTTATTGCAAACAATTTCACTTTTCAGTGCTCTTTCTTCTGGTTATCTGTTCTACTTCTCTCTCCTTTTCTTCATCCCAGAGAAAGGAAGAATACTTGGGCTTTGACTTTTGGAGACTGGAAACCATCTTCTCACATTAACATTTTCCAAACATCTAAGATTAGCCACAATCAGTAAAAGCCCATGCACATCTGAATACTTAAAACTTGGCATAAATTAGAGCAACTGTTAACTTGTCCCAGATAATTTTCATGTTAAAAGGTTGTCATCTCTTGAACATTTTTTTTTCTTTTATCTTTCACATCCACCCACTCTCCTTACCTTGGATCCCCTACCCTCAAGAGTACAAAGCAACTTTATTGAAGTCAAGTACCCATAACCTTCCCAGACTGAGCCAGCAAGACTGACCCAAAGGCTACACCTTAGGAGTCAGGAAGGTTGCTGCAAATGCAAGGCCAGCCTGCACTACACAGTGAGTTTGAGGCCAGCTTGGGCTACTAGGTTATACCTTGTCTCAAAAAAAAAAAAAAAATAGGAGTCACATGCCTAGGATTCAACTTCATGGTTCCTAAGAAGTGTGATCCCATGTCCTCTCTGAAGGGATGTGTGGTGTGGAATGAATACTTCAATTTGTTTATTCCAGAAGACATCATTTAAGGAGCTGTTTATTCAGTAAGCCAGGAGCATTGAAAGCCATGCTAGCGTGAGTGAAAACTTCCCTCAAGGTGAGGCAAAAAAAAAAAAAAAAAAAAAAAAAAAAAAAAAAAAAAAGATGAAGAGATTCTGTTAGTAATCCCTGAAGGGAGACCTCATTATTGCACTGAACCAAAGAATCGCCAGACTTCCATCTTCTCAGTGCATAGACCCAGAAGCAGAGGGAAGGAGCACACCCAGGTTAAAGGAGTTCTCTGCTCAGAGGCCCGAAACACAGAGGAATAATGTGGGGATCGTTTCAGATATTTTACTTCCTGCAGGTGATCTGGTTTATGGCAATGCAAAAACCAAAGAAGCCAAAAAAATAAAAAAAAATAAAGGCAAACATGCCTTTCCTCCCATATTTGTGGCATTGATTCTCCTGGGTATGGGACTGTGAGGGTGCTATAAACAAACAGGGCAGGGTGCATGCTCTGAGCTGCTCCAGTAAACGTCCTCTGTGGAAGACCCAGCGTCCGTTTATCTGAGTGCCTCACAGAAATCTATGAGTGGTTGTTTAGTGGCCTGTCATTTCTAAGCATGGTAAATTTACTGTGCACTTTTTATAGGAATGGTGCAGCAAAATCATTTGACTACAAGCCAGAGATTAGAAACCTGCAAATGCAATTGCTCTCAGAAAACCCCGAGGCTTATTGACTGAACACACACCAGTTACTTTCATTTCTCTGTTTGGCACACACAGTGCAAAATTTTGATACAAGGTTTAATGATGAAATATGAGTGATTAATTAGTATATTTATCCCTTTAATTGTTTGTCCTGCCTCTGTGAAGACACTGAGTTCTTTTAATCCTCACTTGGGCTCAAACTGAGACATATTTGTCAACATCGGTCAAAATCCATATCATTTCCCTCAAATATTAGATTCTCCCCACATTACTGTTCTCTTTTTCATTAGAGGATAGAAGACTGTACAGGAGAAAGAGAGAGACAAATCTCAGAAATAGGGGAAATAGGTTTGTTGTATTCCTTTCCCCTCTTCTGTGGTATATTTTAGTATTTAATTATAGAAATGAAGCATGAATATGTCTTCTATAACATAGTATCTATAATATAATTAAATGCTTTTATATGACATAATGGTGCATTTAAATATTTTAATTATCTAGTTATTTGCTTGCTTGGTCCTTTTGCCCATAGCATTCTAGGTACTGAAGCTAAACCATTTCATAAGAAAGAAAACTGAGGTTCAAGTTTCCACCTTACCTAGTGAGCTCACAGAAACTCAAAGTCAAAGGACATGAGCTCCTGCCTCTCAAATATGGCTTGTTTCAAAGGCTAGGAGAAGAAACACTATTAATGGAATCAATGCTTTTATGTTTTGATGAAAAACAAGAAGGAATAAAGCACTACCTTCTATATGTTGGTTCACTTATGAAATCCAAATTTGCATTTGGTTATTTTAAAAAATTGTCTCAGAGAACTTAATTAAAGAATGTTAATACCACTATGGATGGTAACACTATGATATAAATCAAAATCAAGACTAAACAAACAGGGCTGGAGAGATAGCTTAGTGGTTAAGACACTTTCATGCAAAGCCTAATGACCCTGGTTCAGTTCCCCAGTACCCACCTAAAACCAGATGCACAAAGTGGCTTATGCATCTGGAGTTTGTTTGCAGCAGCTGGACATCCTGGTGCACCCATTCTATCCCTCCTCTCTCCTTAAAAACAAAGAAATAAAATATTTAAAGACAAACAAATAGCTTCAGAAACACAAGACACACTAGATTGAAAATTGTTCTGACATACTGAAAAGTGAGACCGGAAGTGAGACAAAACCTTCTATGGACTTAAACTGTGTTAGGCAACAAAGTATTTCTCAAGTGTTCTATACTACGAGTACAGTGCTTTGAACTAAAGAAGTATATAGTCATTTTCTTTTTGCTTGAGAAGTCAGTTTCACTAAGACTGTGTACAGAAGTGTCTACATACACTGTGTGCAAATATAAGACTGTGTGTTAACATATGACATGTGTTATGTAACTTAGAACAGTAAGAGAAAGGCTCACCACACACATGCACACTACCTCCACTCTTGTCTCAAGTGCATGATAGTTCATAAGGGAGCAAAATTGTTCCGATTCTGGGCTCAACCTGCACAGCTGTTTTCTGTAGATAACCAAATGCGGCACTGGAGTGAGGGCTTCCTGCTTTGTTGTCAAACTCACCTACAGAGCTGATGTCCATGTTGGCATTTGTATCTTGGGAAGTTTGAGGGATGTTTGAAGATGAGAGCGTTAGTGTATAAGGATGTTACAATACTAGAGGCTGATGCCAGGTGCAACTCTCTTAGACTTTACCCTACAACCTGACCGCGTCCCACCTTCCTTCCAGATCCCACTATGTCACAGTGGCCCCAGGGAAGCACGTCCCTCAACTTCCCAACCTCTACTTCCTTCCCTACTTCAAGCCAGGATAGTGAAAGAAATAATATTTATTTATAATCTACAAAAATAGTAATTCTACAAAAACTACACTGCACAGGCAATTCTGAACCTAGTCTGTAATTTAAAAAATCATATTTACATGTGGGCTTCCATGGAATAAATTATATGCATTAAAATAGATAAATAAAAAGCCAAGAAACAGCATTGTACTTCACAGATTCCAAAGACGACATTACTTTCATAAAATTTCAACTACCTCACTGGACACTCATGACTCAAACCATTAGTTGAATATTATAGTACTGATTAGATCTACCATAATAAGCATTAACCCTAATGAGAATGAGAACAATGGTTCCATAATTCAAAAGTATGCCTTTGAATTATGACTATTAAGAAAACATATGATTAGTGTAGTGAGAGGTTCTATCCTGTATTGAGACCTTTACAGGGGCCTGAGAAAGGACTCCGTGGCTTATTTGGATGTCATGTCTATTTAGATTTCCCATGTGTGATAGGGCAAGTATTAAAACTTACCATTTTATACCACAAAGTAAATAAATAGCACGTATTTTAAGGGGGCTGCCTAAATTACTAAAAAAAGAGAGATGGAAGAAAGGAAGGAAGGAAAGAAGGAAGGAAGGAGGGAAGGGAGGGAGGAAACAAAAGAAGGCACAAAGTTAATAAAACATAGAACTGAAAAGATACAGCAATTATTGGTCTTGTTTCTCAGTCTTATATCTACATTTTTAAGATATTTATTTATTTATTTATAGTTTTAGAGACTGAGAGAGAGAGAAAGAGATATTAACAGAGACAGAATAGGGCACACCAGGGCCTCTGTCACTGTAAACAAACTCCAGATGTGTGCACCACTTTGTGCACCTGGCTTTATGTGGGTACTGGGGAACTAAACCCAGAGCATCAGGCTTTATAAGCAACCACCTTTAACAGCTGAGCCATCTCTCCAGCCCTGTGTCTATATTTTAACACCATGTTAATACTAAAGCAACTGCTATGTCAATTATATAGGCTGGCTCATGTTCATTTCATATGAGGCTTTTGGCATGTATGGCTAAAGCGCATTGATTATTTTAACAGAGTAGAACTTAGTCACACTAAATATATTAATACCACTATCGTTTAAGGCTCATGTCTGTAACTGAAGTTGAAGGATGAAGAACTTAAAGGAAGGGCACTGGTATTCTTGTCACCTTATTACCACTGGTGAGGAAAAAAAAAAAAAACAAACCTTGAAGCTACAAAGCTTTCAAGACGTCAACACACTACTGAGCTGTACAAGAAAGTCATCATTAATTCAGTGTTGGAAAAGAATGGAACTGGAAGCCACATGCTGAGTGCCATGCCTTCTGCCAGGGCAGCAGCAGAGCAGGAAGGAATCATGCACAGATTGAGCCCAGCCTCACATCAGCGCATTTAGATGAGATTATTGGTTCATAGATTTACTTAGAAAATACCACTGGAGGAGCTGGAGATAAAGGCTCGCACTTGCAAAGACTACCAGCCTGGGTTCTATTTCTCAGCCACCCACATAGTTGGGTGTTTGTGTGCGACATGTTTGACGTGTACACGTGCACACACACACACACACACACACACACACAAATAAAAATTTTCAGAAAATAATCATTAAAGAAAAAATACCATTATCATTTTTGAAACATGAGGAGCCTAATTTGTACTAGGTTAATTCTAAATTCTTAATCACAGACTAATCCTTAAATTGAAGATTTTTCCCAATTTTCTTTCCTGATTGTTTGGCACTTATGGGATAAAACTAGAAAGGTTTTTTTTTTTTTTTAATTTTTAAATACAAGACTAGTTATGTATTTAATGTAACCTGTGCATTTAAGAATAGAAATGCAAACTATTTCAGACACATTTCATGGAAGAACATCACTACTGACGATGTTTTCCTTTCTATACTATAGATTTTTTTTTTCTACGGTAGATTTTTTTTTTCATTTGTGGAAACTCAATTTATAGACACTTGAAGAGTTATGACAGTTCTGTTAAGTTGAATAGAACTACCTCATGTGTCTCTACTTGTTCTCTATGTTCCATACAGTTCACGAGTAACCTGCCTCACGGGCTAAAACAACAATCCCAGGTCTTAAGTGCATGTGATGTCTTTCCCCACTTTAACTTTTTAAAACAATTTTATCCTTTTTTTTTCTTATCCTTTTCAATCTTATTCTATATTTGGACCTCTCCTTTAAACAAGAAAAAAAAGATGGTCTTCTAGCTGAATGTTGCAATTTAGTTATTTTAATGTTGTCATTGGTAAATATCTATTTCTAGGCATATAGATTAAAAAAAATCCATAGTGGGGCTGGAGAGATGGCTTAGCAGTTAGGGCGCTTACCTGTGAAACCTAAGGACCCAGGTTCAATTCTCCAGGTCCCACATGGTGGCACATGCGTCTCGAGTTCATTTGCAGTGGCTAGAGGCTCTGGCACACCCATTCTTTCCCTCTCACTGTCTCTCTCTCTCTCTCCTCTGTCTCTCTCTCTCTCTCTTTGTCTCTAATAAATACGTAAAAATATATATATATTTTAAAGTCCATAGCCATAAGAAAGAGATTTTGTAGAAAGGCAGGGGCTTGGAAATACTAGAGGGTTTTAGCATGACATGCTGAACATAGAGGTAGGGAGCAAAATTAAATCTAGTATTTTTAAAAGTTGTAGTACAATAGAAAGATTAAGAATTGATTTGACAAAATAAAACATCTTAAGTGCCCAATTCAGCTGATTATAAAATATCTGCTATGAATACTTGCCCATAATCCAATGATTGCATATGAATTATCATTAAGTTGTTGAATTAGTTTCCTGTCTTTCTGAGGTAATAGCTCTCATTATTTTGTTGCTTTAAAATAATACTTGTTTGTCATAACAATCACAAATGCACAAAAAGGTTAGTAGTAAAAGCGTCTGTCATCTCACCATCCACAGAAGCTTCTTGCTAACAAGATTCCTTGGATTATAGACTATTGTTTTTACATAAAGACAATCAAGGTATACCTGTGCTTTTATAAAGGCCTTTTATATGCCAGTCAATTCTGTTTGGTATCGCTATAGGAAACATCCAGTTTTCCATAACAGACCTTAAGTTGCTTGCCCAATTCACTGTTTTGCTTTGTGAGCAGTGGAACTTGGTAGTTATTTATTACTCTTTCCTTTGAATTGACTCTTAGAAATGGGATCACTTTGCCAAGGTAAATTGTCATGTGTATACGCCATCATCCAGATAGCTGAACTGTTTGAAAGAGCAAAAATAATGACTTAAGTAAGAGCAGTCTTATCAACCCAGGTGGCAGGCAAGTGCCTTTAACCACTGAACCACCTCTCCAGTCCCCACTCACCCAGGTTGCCTAATGTGATTCATGAAGTCTATGGTAGAAGAGAGCCAGGCGCTTTGCCAATCTACCCGGCTCTGTTTACCTTCAAGCACACCACAGGAGCAGTGAAGAACATGATTTCTCAAAGGTGTGCAACTTGTGAACATGAGTTTGCAACTGCAAATAAACAACAAAAAAAGTGGTACGCTTCCACTTCCTGTATTATATTCATAAGGTACTGTCTCACTTAAAAGCAAATTAAGTGGAGAAAACAATAAGGGACATTGTGAAATGCACTTATTTGATGAGGACATAGAGCTTGCTTTGTTTATTTTCAATGAGAGAAGCACTGTTGTAAACATTTTAAATTGTTTTTGACACTTTCATAGATGTATACACTGTATTTTGACTTTTTTTAATTGAAATGTTCACACTATTAAAAAACTAAGGCCACTCAGGTTTCTCTGATATGTTTGACAATTAAAATTCAAGTGTGTCACATAGCCAAAACATTTGATCCCATCATGCATAGAAGTCTTTCTTCATTGAGAGAATTGTGCGTGCTGGTGCACATCTTTCCTTATTCAGATAGAAGTTCAGATGTTTTTGTTCCTGCATATTTAACAGAGTCCAATTCTTCATGTCTGTGAGGGGAGGAAGGGATTATTTGAAATAAAACTAGTAAGTTTGGTCTCAGTAAGCTAGCAGTGAGGTTAAATTACTGAAAATATTTCAAGATGGCTGGAGAGACGGCTCCATGATTAAAGGCATTTGCTTGCAAAGTCTGAAGACCTGAGCTCCATTCCCCAGTATCCATGTAAAGCCAGATGCACAAGGTAGCATATGCATCTAGAATTAGTTTTCTAGCAGCATGAAGCCCTAATATGTTCCTCTCCCTTTCTGTCTTTCCCTCTCTCTCTCTCTCTCTCATTTTTTCTTTTTTTTTTAATTTTTTTTTGTTTTTTGTTGTTGTTGTTGTTTGTTTGTTTTTCAAGGTAGGGTTTCGCTGTAGCTCAGGCTGACCTGGAATTCACTTTGTAGTCTCAGGGTAGTCTTGAACTCACAGCAATCCTCCTACCTCTGCCTCCCGAGTGCTGGGATTAATGGTGTACGAAACCATGCCTGGCTTTTAAATAAATAATCTCTAAAGATAAGAAAAAAAGATTCAAATAATAGTAATATTTAAGCTTTAAGTGCAAGAAAATTAACCAAAAAAAAAATGGAATTGATTGACTAGAAGAGAAATTTGGTTATTTTCACCCACCTCACTGCTGCTCACAGCGTAAGTTATGTCTAATAAAGGAGCAGTGCAGAGCCGGCCGCAAGCACATGAAGATTTCATGCCTTTGCCCAGAGATTACCAGGCACTGTCCATCACTGTGAGCTCCTTTCCCCCAACACGAGCAGTAAAATTCACAGCCCTGTATGTGCTGGGGATTATGGAAACACAAATTTTTACCTGGAGATGAGGAAACTGTCATCAATCTGAAATGAGCTTCGTGATTGTTTTCTTTAAATTTTGGAGACAATACAGAGAACGCTAAAAATAAAACCTCATGGACAAAAATCCCCGCAAGAGAACTTGGGCTTGTCAGATGCATGCCTATGAGATGTGTAGTCAAGTCTGGCCATCATCAGCTTAATAAACACCGTGACCTTTTGTAGCTTTGAGACATTTTTACACTTGCATTCCCATATTAATACATTAAAACCAATTTATTGCTGTTTGAAATAAAATTCCATAGAACGCTATTTTAGTTTCATTCATTCTATGGCCTAGATATATTGCTGTTGTGTTCAGTTAGTTATGAAAGAGTTTAAAAAATACAATGGTGTGTTGTGAGTAATTTTTCTTTGAATTACTATTATACATCAGTTGAATATATGTTAGTTTTCATGAATATAAACTGCAAAATAACTCTTTAGATCTAAAATCATACATAGTTCTCCTTGAAGCCAACTTGAAAAACTTTTACTAAGTTAACTTAATGCTTTTTAAGCAAACTTGGTTTTTTTAAGCAAACATGGTTACTTTATGATTCAATTTTTTTCAAAAAAGCAATTAATAATTGAAACTATTTAATTTTAATTTTGAACAAAATAGATAACTAAAAAGTATACACCATAAGCACTTTTCACTTAACAGAATTTATATCAGAATGAGAAATATTCTTTCCCTCAAAATTTACATTATTGTTCAGAACAAACCATTTGATTACAACTTGGTGACATGAACAATGTATTTTTCCCTAAATATGTAGATAGATAGATAGATAGATAGATAGATAGATAGATAGATAGATAAATAGATAGATAGATGCTGTCAAAACAAACAACACTTTAAAGAAATTAAAATGAAATTTTAAAAGAAAGTATTTAAATATCACTTACAACATTATAAACTAAGGTGTTCCTATACAAAGAGGTGAATTTCCTGTTTCTAGCTCCTTTAAAAATACAGAATATGACTAATAAAAATAAATCCAATTGAAAAGATGTTCTTGATCCTTTAAATTTGAATTTATGTTGCCAATAACCAAACTCACCCATGTCCTGTTTTATAATGACAGAATTTATGACCTCTTATCTTATTCAGTGACTCCTTAGACCTGGCCCTGAACTAGTGATTTCTGCAGAGCTGTGCCAAATTTTAATTCATTCATTCATTCAGATGACTGCTTCCCATGCACAAGACTTGGATGTGGACACTAAGTATTAAAATGTTTAAAGAACAAAATCTTACCTATATAAGGTTTCTATTCCAGTTCTAGCTAGTATTCTGAAATTATACCCTGATGTTTTCCATTTTTAAGAGAATAAATTATATTAAAACAAATTCACCTTATTCTCATTAATCAAAAAGCCCACATTCTAGATCATCTTATTCTTATGTGAATATTCACAAACTGTTTGAAACAACTGCAAAAAAAAATAGTGCATTTGTAAATTTAAGCAAATTATTTCATTTATGGAAGCTTATCATAATCCATAGCCTAAAGATATTAGAAGAGACCTAATTAACATTGATACAATGTAATTAACATTGATGCAATCAACATCTTTATTTAAATCGACATCATCATTTCTCTTGCTATGAACAGAAATAATGTAATAGCATCATTGAAAATACTGGGATACTAGAGTTCCTGAGATCCACAATCACTGACAGTGTCCCAAAACTACACTCTTTTCTATGAGACTTTTCTGTACAATAAATAGTGGAACTGTTGCGTAACTACTCTGCACAAATGATTTATTTCTCTATTGCAAGTGAGTACTCGGTAAAATGTAATTTTGTTCTTTCCTACGTTCTAACTTTCAAATGCCATATTGTCACTTCCAGATCATTTCTTTTATTCTATCTCATTTTAAGCTCAGAGGAAAAGGTTTACATTGATCACCAAGAGGATGTGATGAGGTCTCACTGTTCTTTAAGGTGAGGTGTGAGACCTACAGCCTACTGTGCACTATGTAATCAGAAAGACTGAGCCATCTCTGTGGGGATTTACCAGGCTTCTTGATGCCTGTGGCTTTCGTGGTAAAAATCTATAAGCTTGGAACCAAAAGAAACACCGAGGGATGCTTTCCTTGTCTTTAAAAGAAGCAAAGGCAGTTATTTCTTCTGTATCCAACTTTTATTGTCGGGACTAGATAAAGAAGGTAGCATCACTTTGTAAAAATCGTGCACAGTTCTAGAGACAATATGTAGCATCCATCTTACTTTTTGCTATTGTTTATTAGCACCAGTCATGATTCAGGTACATGGTTTAATGGAAGAGAGCTTCTCAGCCTAGTGTGAATTACCCATTTCAACCCTTCATTTATTTAAAAAGTGTTGTTTGCTTATCTTGGAGATAGGAATAAACAGTGAGATTTTCTTAATTGCTGGTCAATCACCTTAAACTACAGGTGTTGCCTAGGTTGTTCCTGCTGAGTATGACATAAGGAACCCAGCAGGGGCAGATGTCCCACGCTCTGAAAGTCACACATCAAACTTGACAGAGCAAGGTATTCATAGTCTGGCATTCCAGCTGTTTCAAAACCAGGGTCAATCACCTCAGCGCTTTCTCTGTGATGAACCTAAGCCCATGTCATTCATAGATTCCTGGAGTGTACTGACAGCAGAGGGACCCTGACCAAGAAGCAGAGCCCTTTGCTTCAGCAATACCAATTAAGAGAATCTAACAAAAGCGATTCACCTCTCAGTAATATGTAACTGCTTGGAGCATTTTCCTCATACTAATTGGCCATTAAGTTGTTGAAATATCTCTAGCTTCCCCATTGATTGAATTAATTTATAAGAGAAGATCAAGCAAGGTAAAGGTAGAGGTGCCAAATTACAGAACATATGTCACTGTAGAAGGACAAAAATAATTCTTAAATTATATTCTTATTTTGGGTCCTGAAGATTCTTAGCTTGTGTTGAGAGGTCATCATGACGTACTGATGACTGTTGGTCTCCTGAATTTTAAACATTTTAAATTGATGGCACAGCTCTGTAAATGGCAGCCAGCCAAGAAGCTGAGGCAGGAAGACAGCTTGTTCAAGGTGTAGCCTTACAAAGTGAGTTCGTGTCCAACCTGGGCCACTTCATTTCTGTCTCAAAATAAAAAGCACTAGGAGGGCTGGGGTGTTGCTCAGTAGTAGAGCACTTGCTTACCATATGTAAGATCGTAGGTTAAAACTCCAGTATTGAAATAAAAAATTCTTAAAAGTTGCCTATTGCTTGAGTCCTGTGAATGGGGAATTGTTTGAATTCGAAAGTGATGAAGGTCAAAATAGCTCAGGAAAACAACTATTAACTACATATGCGTGGGCTGTAAATTTTTTTCTTTCACTTCATCCATGGTGATGAGAGTGAAATAAGAAAGACTGAACATTCAAAGCAGCAAAAGCTATTCTCACAACACATGTGAAATGACATGTGATTACCCACCTATATATTGCCAGCAACTCTAATATCAGGACCTTTTTTTTTTTTTCCCTTAAGTTAAATGTCGCTGTGGGGGACAACAATACTAAGAAATAACTTTAATCACAGGGGGATAAAAAGACCTTTTTGATTGATATGTTTTACTTTGCTGGCAGACCAGAGCAAAGGTTTTGTGAACATTTAAAAGATGAAAAAGGTGAAGAATCCCAGAAGCGGTTTATCTTGAAGCGAGATAACTCTAGTATTGATAAAGAAGACAATCAGGTTGGTTCTCAAGTTTGAGAGTGGCTGACGTTGTCTTTGAAGGTGGGCTGACTGATGTTCTTGTCATTCCCCTGTTGTTCCCCCCTCCAACCTTGCCTCCCAGTCCTCCTCCCCATGCCTCTGATTCTGCTGCTATTTCTCTCTCTCCAAACCCTATGGCGCTCCACGCCTCCCCTTTTGGCATTCGATGGATGGGCATCCAAATCGCGTGTCTCGGTTGCTTAGCAATGGCTCTGTGCTGGGCTGCATGGGTGGTGCTTGGCGCGGTTTCTGCTGCATGTTGTGGGGGAGGGGGCCGGGATGCCGCAGGCTCTGAGCTGTGTGGGAAAAGCTTTCCGCTGCATTTCCAGATGTCCGTGTAACTCTGCCAGTCGCTCCACTCCCTACAGCTCTGTCCTTCCGTTGTGCACAAATTGGGCTGGATTATCAATGCGGACCGATGACCCACCGGTGTAGCTGTAAAGAACAAACCTTGTAATGGTGAGGACAGGTGGATTTTGCAACTATCCTAAAATAGGGCTTCACAGGAAAGGATTGAGTTCATGGTCTAGTCTCCCACCCTTCCTCCCATGTCTTACAGCTCATGGAAGTTGTCTGCTTGTTTTTGCATGGTGTATGGCAGAACTGTGTCCCTGTGTATTCTGCTTGTGACAAAACATGCTGTGGGTCCTGATCAGCTTTAACGATGTTCCTTGGGCGAGGGTGAAGAGACTTTATTTAATCTCTTTTCTAGATGGTGGTGGGGGAGGAGTGGGATCCAGGGGAATGAGGAAAAAAGTAACTAAATAAATGACAAGGAGAAAAAAAAGAAAAACTTTAAGTGATCACAAGAACAAAAGAAAGTCACATGAATGCTCTTATGACTGCACTTGGTGTCTCTGACAATCAAAATAGATAATTTTGAAAATGACTTTGCTTTAGAATTCTTAAAGGTAAGACAAGATGCATCTCACTCAAGAGCTCATTTTAATTAGTCCCAGTGAGTCAGTGTGAACTGGTGTGTGCATCTATGACATACTTAAAAAGAAAAAAAAAAAAAACCTGTTTATCATTTGTACTTTGTTTCCTCCCACCACGACTGCCACCACCCCTGAGCTACACTGTGGCTCTTGGTGACTATGAAACGTGCCTGTGACATGTACTTAGTGGGTGTCTGGTGAACGGATGGATGAATGTGGTTAGTACAGAGCATATTATGTGGAATGGCAAATGTTAGGTGGGAGTGCAGCTCAGATTCAAGAAGTGGATCAGGTGAGGGTGAAGATAAGAAGTTCTCATGCTGGGTTCTTTGCATTGTTACTTTAAGCGTACTCAGCACTGAGCCTTCTCAACAAATAGGTTTTCTAGATTAAGTCCACCATCCTGATAAAATTCACTAGCATCAGTCACCCAGTGAATTAAAAGCACAAGTGAGGGAATAGAAAGAGAATATCCACCGTTCTCTTTCTGTCCCATACATTCCTCAAGTTTTCAGATCCATTTCTTCCCTCAGCCCCTTTCAATCCCCTCTTTTCCATCCAGCCTCCTTGTGAGGAGTTAGTGCTTAGCAAAGGCAGCTGAGCAAAGGCAAAAGAGACCATCCCTGGTAACTCATGTCAAGCCCAACCCCCGAGGTACACACTTGTTTCTGGAATCCCTATGCTACTTTCAGCCAAAAAGGACACAACCGAGATCGACACATGCTTCCTCCTCTCCCCCAACTCAGTCTCCTCAGAGCGCAGGGGAAGTGAGATTTGTCATGCTCCAGTTATTTCAGCGAGCATTTACTATTCTCAGCTGAGAGTCGCCTCATTCACAGCTCAACATGGATAACCCTCCTGATTTCTTTTCTCTGTTCAGAAAAACAGAATGAATCCATTTAGAGATGACAGACGAAGTAAATCAATTGAAGAGAGAGAAGAGGAGTATCAGAGAGTGAGGGAGAGAATATTTTCACATGATGTGAGTAGTTATTTTCATTGCCTCTTGAGTATGGTCCTTCCATCAGCCAAAAGGCAGCCACTTTCCCTAGACAGTGAGTTGGCAGGAAGAACAGAAGCTGGAACTAGTGAGCAAATTGCATGGGAGCAAACGCAGGTGTTTCTGGGAGAGGACCTGGCTCAGGGAATTAATGGAAAATGAGCCCAGGGACTGAGTGTGCTCCCAGGATGTAACCCATAGGAGTAGAAAGATACAATTCAGCTCAGTCAGATAGAACAGTGCACAGAGGGTTTCCATAGTTTCCATAGTTTCAGAAACAACTTCACAATGAAATAGCAGATAACCCTATTAGCAAATGTTTAAAAACTACCAACTTTATGCAAAAGAGAGAAGCACGTGTCAGCTATCACATATACACATTGCACAGAATATTTTCTGAGTCCTTAGCAAATATAGACAGTTCATAACACCAAAGTTAGATGAATAATACTCATTTCTCTCCTGAATTCCTATCAGATCCAGTCTGTGAACAATTTATCAAAGGAATAGTCACAGAACAATTTTGTTCCAATCACAACCAAATATATATATATATATATATATATATATGTGTGTGTGTGTGTTTTGAATTTTATTTTTTTTTAACTTACTGTGGCCTATCAGTTGTTGCTGGGACAAAATAACCAACCAGAAGCAACTGAGGGAAGAAAAAGAGTTTATTTCAGCTTATAGGGATGGGAAGACATGGTAAGAGCAGGAAACTAGAGTCACATTATCACTTCCATGAGGAGGAAGTAGAGCAAAATAACAGGAAATGGGACAGAGTTGTAAAACATCGAGGCCCACCCCACCAATGACTGACTTCCTCCAGTGTGGCTCTACCTGCAAAAGGTTCCACAACTTAACTGACCAGCATTCTTAGGATTCTTAGGATCAAGAATTCAAACACAAACCTATGGGGGACATTTTACATTCATTTTGTCCCATCGGGTCATGATTAAATGTATTTAAATTAGATAGAAATTCAAAAGTATAAAAAATAAAAATAATAGAGGGTGTATTTCGATGCAAGGAAGTTCAAATAGCAGGAAATCAGCACGGCTTTTCAGGCCGTGATTCTTCCTGAGCCTTCTCAAGTGTTCTGGGTTCTTCTGTCTGCAGAAGTGGTCACATGGGGTTCTTTGTGGTCCTCAGTGACCAGCATTCCTGGCATCTCTCCATCAAGTTCAGAAATCTACAATGACTTCTTCCTAGAGTTCTCACCAAGCCAGCTGGACACTTGAGCTTGGCGGTTGGTTGGTAGGAAGGGTCTGTCCTGGCCGGTAACAAGCCAAGGCCGATGTCTGTTCTTCACCCTCCCTCCGCTGATAAAAGTCCTGTAATCTGAAGCTGCAGAAATATCAGCCTCTTCCACCTGTGATTTTTTTTTTCCACACTTAAACTCCTCTTCACTCTATGTTTCTTGAGCACACTAAAGTAGAATCTTAAGAATTGACGATGCTTGCTCAGTGCTCCAAAATCAAGAAGACATAAAAGAGTAAGACTGAAGTCACCCTGACTAGAGACCTAGATGAAATTCTGGGAAATTCTTCATTCGTATGGGCCACTTAGTCACTCGTGTGAGAAGTTTTGGTAGTACAGAGAACACCCTGACATCCATCAGACCTTTCATGGTGTTCACAGGATATAATAGAATGAAGTGACAAGCAGGTTTTTCTTTGTCATGAGAAGGCATGGGGGCACCTGGGAGGCAGTATGTTCTCTTCTGGTTATACTTTAGAGAGAATTTCATCTGAATGTTAGTTTGTCTTCACTGCTCTTTCTCCTTCACTCTCTCTCTCTCTCTTACACACACGTAAAAATATAAGTGAGCATTTCCCCCTCGTACTCTAGTCCCAGAAAGTTAAGCATTTCGTGAATGAGCCATTGTGTCAAAAAGAAAATACTCATCACGCAGATAAAGAAAACTGTATTGTTATTTTGTTAAAGCTATGACCCATGGCTCAGATACTGAAAGAGTTATGTAACAGAAAAGACCGGCCAGGATGCCTGTGTATAGAAAGAATGAAGTCCATGTCACTTCTGTATTTACTAAGTCTAGTGGCCATGGAGTGGTAGTCACAAGGAGAAGGGCCCTGCATGGCTTTTATGTAAAGAAAATATAGACATTAACAGCTGTGCACATGGGTCCCAGAGAAAATATTTGAGTCAAGCATGGATGTTCCTATTCCAGGACATCATTTGTCAGCTGCCCTTAAAGTACTGTGATTTCTTCCCTGTGAAGGAACAGAGGTGAGCTGTGGCTGGGTCCTTAGCAGCTTTACTAGTTTAAAGTGGAAGGAAGGAAGGAGGAAGGAAGGAAGGAAGGAAGGAAGGAAGGAGGAAGAGAAAGGAAGGAAGGAAGGAAGGAAGGAAGGAAGGAAGGAAGGAGGGAGGGAGGGAGGGAGGGAGGGAGGGAGGGAGGGAGGAAGGAAAGAAGGAAGGAAGGAAGAAAGAGAAAAGGAGAAAGGAGGGAGGAGGGAGGGAAGGAGGGAAGGAAGGCGGGAGGGAAAGCCATGCCCTGTGTCTTTCTTCTTATCCCATGGCTGTAACAGACATGCAGCCATGCTGTTGGTATTCAGTGATCAGTAGCTTATTGAATATGACAAATTATTACAAAAGAAAGCTTTTTAAAGCAAACCAAAACTACTTATGACCTCACAATCTCCGAGGTCAGGGATCTGGGGTGGCTTGGCGGATGACCCCAGCTCACGGTTTTTGACCAGAGAGCTCTGTACATCTCTCAGCTGTGCCTAGACCCATCTGAAGAACTGGCTGAGGAACCACATGTGTCTAGGCCTGTGTTGCACACAGGAGTGTGGAGGTTGCAGTTTGCTGACAGGGTGGGCTTCCCTGAAGGCTGTTGGGTGTCTCCATAAATCACAACTAACTTCCTTTGGAGAATGTGATTTGTGTGAGAGAGCCCAAGTTGAAAGCTTCAGTCTTTTATGACCTGCTCTTGAATTTGATGTATCCTCACTCCTACTGTTAACTACTGGAAGCACAAAACATCAGAACAGTGTAGGAAGTGCCACACAAGCTTGTGAGTACAAAGAAATGGGGATAGTTGTGGATGATAGTATATTAATAAGACATTACTATATCTTCTTTCAAGGTCATAGAATGGCCGTATTAACATTCCTGAACACACACTATGACAAATCCCGTCACATAAGGACTACTTGATTCCAGGAGCTTCATCCATACACTTCCAGAGCCCTTACTTGAATATTGTTATTGCGAGGCTCAAGATCATTTTTCACAAAATAACAATTCATGCTTAGCAAGTTCATTATAAAGCAAACACAAAGGATCCAGCATAAAGAACACTGTGTTACACGAGTCTAATTATGATCTTAACCAGTTATTCATTTTGTTTCTTCATAATTTAAAAACTTACAAACCAGTTTTCCTCAGCAGTTGCTATTAAAGTAGCAGTCATTCAACAGTCAGTCAAGCAGGTTTAAATATTGAGTATATATATATATATATATATATATATATATATATATATATATACTTCTTTAGGTAACAGTAGAGAGTTCTGAGGTCCTATCGTTTGCACTCTAGTCAGATGTATCTAAACATTAGATATGTTCTTGAGAATGCTCTGAATATATCTCAGTGTCTTAGATGTGTGAGCGTGTGAGAGTGCATGTGTGCATGCACATGCATTGATATGCAGCCATATAACCAAAGTATGCACGTTGCCCTGCAAATTTGCTACGAAAAAATAAATTTCATATTATAGTTTGAAATTTTTGGTGTCTTGAGATAGGACTAAATATTTGGAAGAATACAGATAAATTTAGTTCTCAAGTCACATGCCAACTTGTTTTTCTAATATTTGAAAGCAATAATTTTTTGGTGAGAATTTAAGCTTATTTTCTGGCCACTTCTACCTGAGGTCACTAACTTTGGGTTGTGGGACCAGGTCATAGAACAGTATCTTTGAGACTGTTAGGTTTTGACTGGAAGATACTTTGCTGAGGCAATGTGTGTGTCGCGAGGGCTTCCCAAGGCTCCTGCTCGTCCATCCCGGCATGTGAGGGGTCCCGCTTTTGAGAGCTATCAAGGAAAGCATGCACTGCAAGCGCAGTGGGGGTGTGATATGGGTGAAAACTCTAACCCATTAGGCAAAATCATTTTTCTCCTTTAAAAGAGAAAGAAACTTTTTCTGTCTGGGAATACATATAAGTGACAGCTTTGAATGTTGTTACTTAATGACTGTGACAGTTTTATCTTTCCCTACCATTAAATGTACAAGCTATTAATATTCCTTTACTAAACTTTATTTCCATCCGCTACTGAATCACACCCCATAACTACTGTCTTTGTGTCATTTTTAAAAATGTTGGGAAGGCGCAACAAGATGTCTTTTTCAGATCCTATGACGAAAATCAGCAACATCCTATTGAGAACTAATTAAGATAGGACTGTTGAGTCTCTATTTATTCCTTTAGCAGGTCAATTTGTCCTTTTGAAAATCTCCAAATATAAGCTTGTACATGAAAATTTCATTATCAAATACTTTGGAAATGGTTTTGTCCTACTTACCAAGTACAGCCACCCTGTGTTTTGGAATAAACACCATACTTTATGTAGCCTTCTTTTCATCTCTGTTTATATCAAACTTGATCCACCTTTCCTCAGCATGAAATCATAGCAGAAAGCCACTGGCTTTCTGTGTAAAAATTTAAGACATGGCAGACAGAAGACAGTCAATGGTATTTACAAATTATCTTCATTTCTTCAATGAACTGTCTTTTGTTCTGTTTCTCCATACATAGATTTAATAATTGATGATGTTTCTTCACTTTTGAGAGAGTGGTGGTCACCTCTTTCTTCCTTGAGAGTGACTTTTACTCTGGCAGGGATTACAGGATGGGGACTTCCTGGGTGGGCCATGTCAAGTCTGCATGTTCTGTCTGGGTTTGAACCTGTGCCCTTGGCTGTTGTTGAAGGCTTCTCCATTGCAGCTCCAGAGGAAATGACATGCTTACATCCCAACAGTCATGCAGCTTCCTGCCCAGCTCTCTTCTGTCCATGGTGCTGACTGGAACTTAGTCTGTTCAGACCTGGAGACGACCTGATGGAAAAATATTTGTTGGTGCATGAGAACTGGTTACTCTGCTAACGCTAACCTATTTCTCTCCTATTTTATTTATATAATGTGTACATTATGTTCTTAAGCCTTTTCCCTGAGAGGGAGAAAGTAGTTTTAAAATGAAACAAAGATTTGGGTTCTATCATCCCATCCAGCACATCTGACACAGCCCCTTGTTTTCTTTTATTTTCCTTCTTATTTTTCAGTCAGTATGCTCCCAGGAAAGCCTTTATTTGGAAAACAGGTAAAATGAAATTTACTTTTTTATGTCATTAAATGAGCAGTGTGTCTTGTGTGTCATGTACATTCGCATATGCATATATATCCCACATATAAGCGTGTGATTGAATATATGCATAAATAAATGCATATATCTATGCGTACACACATGTATACTCACATATATATGTTACTTAACATGTATGAAAAGTATTTAATTAGAGAAAGATTTCTCAGTTATTTCCAGAGCTTAAACATTTTCCTTATTTAAAGCCTCCATTTCTGGTCATCTCAAATATATAATTCTTGTAACAATCACAAAGAATTTGAAAAAGAAACATGGAGACCACACAGACAGTCATAGATTCACTGACTCCTTGAACAGGTTGCCAAAACTATGTGTGTATTTGGCACTATGAAGCACTTCATCTGTCCCATAATTTTAAATTGCTATACCAAAGAAATCGATTGATAAAATTTTAAGTTTTCTCATTCCAAACTGTCCACCAGTCATCACAGAAAGAACAACATAGAAATCAGGTCTAAAGAGGTTTAACCAATGCACCTGTTTTGATCTGACCTCAATAGAGAGAGGTACTTCTGAAATAAGGGGAACATTGTATTTATGGAATGTCTTGAGGATAAAAAAAAGTGAGTGGATATTTGAAAACTTAGCATACACCTGTTTAAAACTCTTCTAAACCAACACCGATATTAAAATGTTCCATTGGTTAAATTGTGCATATTAAGGACAAATGAAGGAATCTGCAGGAGCTCCACTAATCTTATTTAACATAAATCAAAGTCTATAACTTGGTTTATAAAGACAGAATTCGTAAATAAAGTGGTAGTTAATTCTATTTCAAGTGTCAGCTTAATGTGTGTCCCTATAAAATGGATTAAAATGGAGGCTAAGTTAATAATAGTACTTAGAAATTTAAACTGGGCTTTGGAGATAACTAATTTAAAAGAAAATAAAAATCACCATTCACGTTACCAGTTGGAAATCGTCAAGTAATTAAACCTTAAGAGAACCACCACTTAGATGATAGAAATGAAACTACAAAAAGAACTCTGTATATAAGGTGTTCCATAGCAACTCCCATATTCCTTCAGATATAGGCACATATTCCCCATGGACAGTAAAACTAAGAATCCATGACAGTTAATCACCTTGCTGTTCATGTGAAACATTCCAAAATTCTATGCCCGTGCCGAAAACATTAAGTGAGCGTTCACAGTTAGTTCTCCTCAGTGGGAAACCTATTCTGTCTGCTAATCTATAATGTCCCTATCTTACTCCATAATCCTATTTATTCATTTATACTTAAGTGCTCCAGCTATTCAAACCAGATCATGGTCAATGCTATAATAACTAGTAAGTAAAAACCAAATATATTGCTTTGGATAGTTGCTTTGAGATGTTGCTATTTCCATTATGCCCTAAAGTGTTATCATAAGGAGATTATCTTAAGGAAAAATCATAAGTAATATAATTAATTAAATCTCTGCCATTTATGTCTTTCTCATGTAGGCTAGGAGTTAAAATCTTTTCATGACGCTATTAATTTGTTTCTGCAAAATTTAGCATTATACATATAAACTATAGTATGGGAGATTCATTTTAAAAGAAAGGTGTGCTGAGATGGAATACACATCGATTTGGCATAGGGCATTGAGTACCCTTAGGCTTTATGTCATAAACGTCATGTTTTTATTCCCAGTAGGCTCCAGGAAGACAGTCACATATGCAATGAGACCTATAAGAAAAGACAGCTCTTTCGGTTGGTATGGTTCCCTTTCTTAAACTGTGTTTTCAGATGATGTGGCAGAATCCATGTGAAATATAAGTGTACTAGTATCAAATATTTCTGTTCATGAAGTAAGATGTGTTCAGTTCTCTCCTTGTACAGGTTGTTACCCATGACAACAGGGTAAGACATGGGACAGAGAAGCCATCACTAGGGGTACCCTCCTTCAGTTTTTTACTCAGAATATCTGTTTCCCAGGGACTTGCTATATCAGCACAATTCCTCTTTGGAAAATGACTGTGAGTTAAAATTTCTCCAAGTGGGCTACAATAATATATACATTCCCAATGCTGGAAAATAAACTGATGATGATTCAACTGGAGTAGCTAATTTTTAAATCACTACTCTCTCTGTCATAGCATTTTAAACTCTAAGCATAGATTTAATTCCTAAAGGGAACTATGAAGTTTCTTCCAATTTTAATAAACCACTTAAATCAAACTTCATGTGAGATAAGAGGAAAGATTAAACTTTCTTCCTCCAGCTCTGTACTAGGCTGACAACCCCATCACAGCAGAGACCATACTCATTTTGTAATGTTTTTACTTAATGTCCATCTAGGATTGTTTATGAGGAAGACATGGTGAACAGTATAGAAATTCTCAGTGTCTTGCATGCATGTATCAACACGTTGATGAATATTAAAATTCATCTCTGCTGTAGAAAAGGCCAAAACAAAAAAGCCTGCTAACATTGAAGAAAAACAATACAAAGGAATATGGATGAATTCAGTCAGCCTGAAAATAGGTCCTCATTATTAGCAGAGTTCATCTGTTCCCTTGGGCTTTGGCAAGAAAACAAGACCTGGGAACTCGCTTGTTCACTTCCTTTACTTTCTTAGGTTGAATGCTAGCCTAGTACCTTCCTCACATATTATTAGACATTTCTTTCTTCACATCTAAATAGTTAAAGAAAGCAGCCGTGCACCTTTCCATTGCAAACACAGAGGAGAAACAAGCCAGCAAAACTCACTTGACCCCTGCCCTGACACACTCTGGGATTTAGATAAAACATGGGCTCTTACCTCCAAGAGGCCTAATTGCTTTTACACAGCCGTCAAATCATCTACTAGCAGAATACCATACAGTCAGGGTCATCGCAACATAGATTCCATTACCCACTCAGATAACCAGGCACAGAACGTCAGATAACTTTGCACAATGTCGTGCACACAATGGTAAAAGTAGATCAAAGCCTATACCATCCCTACCTTAGGGAGGGGGAGGATACAATTTTCAAAAATGAAGAGGAATGTTATTAGCAGTCAGTCACCGGAGAAGCAGTATGAGCTGTAAAATCGCCATGGGATGAGATTCTAGTTACCAACTAAAAGACCAATTAAAACGACCGTTGTTTCCTGGGTTCCACTTGAAGGAGGGCAGTATCGAATGTAAAAAGTAAGAAGGCATCTGAGTCTGTATTTCTCAATGATGCATATGCTTCCACCCCCAAATAAATATGTACTTTAATTCTGCAACTCCCTCCCAGCTTGTTGGTATTAAGATGAATAATCAATGGGTAGAGAAATATAAAGTATGCTTCGAAGTGTATATATCTAGAAATCATAAAGCATTAAGATAGTTCACTTTGAATTCCAATTCTGTTTATGATATCTCTTAAAAATACAATCTTAAACTCTCCCCCCTTTTTTTTAAATACATAGAATTCTGGCTCGGGATGAGGATCTGATCTGGTAGAGTATAAGTAGAGATGCTAAGGGAGTCTCGGGTCACTCTGTTGACCAGGGAATGTGATACAAGTCTGGATGAGCTTTCTAAGTCTCTAGAAATAGCTCTACCAGGCCAGATGGTGCTACCTAAAAACAAGAAGCTTGTAACCAGAAAAAATGATAAATAACATTTTGAAATGACAAATTCTGTCACACTAGAATTTATATACACAGAGATTCCTCCCAAAGAGAAATTGAAGTCATGAGAGGAGGGGCAGCTGGGAGGAATTAGTGGTGGAACAAGGGTTCCTTTCTGTCTTGAGGCTCCCTTCTGATATACCCAACATGGTGAGGCTAGGAACCACACCATATGTTCATGCCAATGTTTTGTTATGACGAATATGCCAGTTTAGTTACAGAAAAGATCACTGCCCCAATCCTGGTCCATTAGTATTTGCTAAATAATGGTTTAGTTAGCCTTTGTCTAATATGGGTTAACGTAATAAGAAGTATATAGGAGACTGAAGGTGAATTTGGACATTGGAAGCAAAACCATGAATGGAACATTGAGTCATTGAAAAGTCAAATTTTCTTACCCCCCTACCTCCCATGGATTTCTTAAACAGCAAAAGAGTGTAAGAATTGAAGTCATCTGGCTATTGGTTAGGGTACTTTCTCCATCCATAGAGATTTACATCCACAGAGATTCCTCCCATAGAGAAGTTGAAATCATTAGAGGAGGGACAGCTGGGAAAAATTAGTGGTAGAACAAGGGTTTATTTGTGTTCTGAGGATTCCTTCTGATATATCCAGCATGATGAGGCTAGGAACCACCCCATATCTTCATGCCAATGTTTTGTTATGACACCAGGTCTCCTTTAAGCGGGTCATAATTTCTGAAACAGTTTTCTCTGAGGTCCTTGGGACATAAAGTGTAAGAAAACATTAATGAGGGAATATAGCTTTGAAAATATATTTTGGCTCTGTGAGTTTTCTGTTCCACTTTATCCCCTCACTTTACAAAATTCCTGTCACAAACTAGTTAGTTATTTTATGTTTATTAGGCCATAAATCTATTTACCTTCTTAAATTTCCCAGAAATCAAAGAAGTTTAGTTAAAACTGAGTAATGATAAAAGAAAGACCAAAAATATCTGTGTATTTTCTGTATCATTTGGCTGAGTGTTTCTGTTTGATTTGCAGAGTTCCAGTATCTCATATGATTTTTTTAAAAAAAAGATTATATTTTAACAAAACCATTGATCATGTCTTGAATATGTCATATTGCATATTGATATTAAATCAGGGCTTATATTTATTGCTCATGATTAATGTCCCCTTCACCTATTTACAGTCCATTAGAACCATGGGATCCTTTAATGATGCCTTATTCCTGCAGTATAAGCCTTGCAAATATATATACAACGTTACCCCTTAAGGAGATTGGAAAGCAATGCAAATGTAAATTTTATCAAATTTACTCACAAAACACATATGATTTTTGCATACTCCTTAAAGATACTCTGGAGTCCTCAGAATTTATCTGGATAACTTCCAGCACATTAGCCCTCTTTCTGTCTGAATTTTGAAAGAATGGATTCTTTCACTCAAAGGGGTGTGTGGTGCCTGCATCCATCCTCTGGAAAAGCTTCATGCCCATGGGTCATGCTGGTACTGTTGGTCTAAGAAGCTTCTCTGTATGAGAAGGATGAAAACGCTGTTTCCCTGGACCATAAAAATGAAACTCCCTGGACACAGCTCTTCCCATGAGTTCATGGATTAACACTTCTTCTTTGGTATGAATTACTTCCAGAACTATGTAAGGTTATAGTGACTCCTGGATATCAACCCATAGTTGGCTCCAGTCAGGAGAACTGAGCCCTTGTACTCTGTGCAAGAGAGGTTAATATTATATTTTATACCATGTGTCTCTCTAATGGTGTCTCTTTCATTGCCAGAGGGATCATGTGACATCTCTAGATTTGGCTGTTCTGTTTGTCACCTGTGTGTCATGTGTTATCTGTCTGGACACGATCCAGGTGTGTGTAGTGTTGTTTGGTTGAAGAAGGGATGTCCTATAGATGACTCTTCCAACAAGGTCCCCCCCCCCATAGCGCCCACCCTGCCATGTGGCATAACACTGTGCATGCGCATCTTTCCGGTGGCCATACTCCAGGGGCAACAGAGATGGCTCAGGGAGGACTTCCGGGAGTCGACAGAGCAGCTCGGAGAATGAGCTTAAGTGGTCGGACCACCAGCGAGCATGGAGCAGCACAGACTCCGACAGTTCCAACCGCAATCTGAAGCCCACCATGACCAAGACGGCGAGTTTTGGGGGCATCACGGTGCTGACCAGGGGTGACAGTGTATCCAGCAGCAGAAGTGCTGGGAAGTTGTCTAAAACAGGTAGGTAGTACAAAAAATGGTTCCCTGCTCTGATATTTCTTGGATTCTGCCTACATTACTTACTTCCTCATTTTGTGTGACAACTCCAAGGCAAAAAAAAAAAAAAAAAAAAAAAAACAGCTTAAAGAAGGGATAGTTTTAAAAAGGAACAAAAACAAGGGGGGGATAGTTTACTTGGACTTATCATCTGTCAATATGTCCTGGTGGAGAAGGCAAGGGCATGAAGCATCTTTGGTTACATTGTATCTGCAGTCAGGAAACAGAGAGGGATATTGAATGGTGGTGCTCAGCTCTCTCTCTCTCCCCACCCCTCTTTTTTTGCTTGTGTGTGTTTGTTTGTGTATGGCATATGTGTCCTTGTAGTAACTCATGCAGTTGCCCACAGTGGCCAAATTGGAATGTCAGGTGTCTCGCCCATTCTTATTTGAGCCAGAGTCTCTTAATGATTCTTGAGCTTGATATGGTTTTTCTTCTCCTCTTCCTCCTTCTTTTTCTTCTCCTTCTCCTTCTCCTTCTTCTTCTTCTTTTGTGAGCTCTGGAGATTCCCAGGTCTCCGCTCCCCTACAGAACTGGGTTTTCAACTGTTTTTAACCATAACGATCTGTTCAACGTGAGTTCTGGAGATTCAAACTCAATCTCAGACCTCCCCACTCCATGCCCCTCCCCACACACACTCAGGCCCTAATGCTTGCATAGGAAGTGCACCTAGCTGCTAAGCCAAGGCTACAGTCATTTTATTTAGATGTTATTTAATAGACTATTATTAATTGTTTTTATTTAGTCTAGGACCTCAGCCCACAGAATGGTGTCACCCACATTTAGGGTAGGTTTTCACACCTCAGTGAACCTAATCTAGAAAATCCCTCACAGACATGCCCAGAGATTTGCTTCCATGGTGATTCTAGATCCTGTCAAGTTGAACCCAACATTAACCATCATACTGCTAAAGTCATATCACCACCATTCTCTTTGACTTTAAATTAACTTGTGATATGAATGACATTATAGAAAATCAGGAGGGACTATTTAAGCAGGCGACTGCAGTTTTCTAGTTAGCCATGGACTTAACTCCTGTTATTAAGCTCTGTAATCCTCACTTACCTTGCTGATAATATCTGAGTTTATCATAGAATGTTCCTTGGCCCCACCTCAGTAGGCATGAACTTTACTTACATAAAGTTTAAAATAGATTACTTTTATAAAAATGATTATCCTGACAATCACAGGTAGAAAATATTTAACAAAAATTGATCTTGTAAAATCATTATCATACTAATGGATTCAGTTCCTGTATTTGCATACTGTGAGTATGAACCTGGACCTGCTGTTTAGCCTCTGTGTACCTGTTTGCTCCTCTGATATATATAAGTGGCAATAAACCTATATCAGGATTACTAGGAAAGTGAAAAGCTTCAATATACACAAAGCAATTAGCATAACTAAAATTTATAAGCAACTGATTGACACTCATTGTTTCTTTATTCATTATCGCCATTTAATGGTCTCATCTCTGGTTTTTATATAAGGATGGGGAATCTCAGAGAAGTTTAGGCTTTCCAAGTTGACAAATGTATGTAGCCCTATGTATAGTTCTCCCTTTTTATGGTTTCTTTCCTAAGTGATTTTTTGTTTTGTTTTGTTTTGATTTTTTGAGGTAGTGTCTCACTCCAACCCAGGCTGACCTGGAATTCACTATGTAGTCTCGGGGTGGCCTCAAACTCATGGCAATCCTCCTACCTCTGCCTCCCGAGTGCTGGGATTAAAGGCATGCGCCACCACGCCCGGCTCTGGGGGAACCTTTCTAATCCAAACCAAAACCGCAGCACTCCACACCACCCAAGTGATATTTTTTTTGAGATGAGTCATTGAGTAGCATGGGCAGTGCTAGGAAGATGATTAAAGATCTAGAAAACATTAACTTGGCATCATTTTTTAATTTGTTTTTAAGTTTTACATTTTGTTCAGGTTTTCCAAAGGAGTCTAGAAAGGGGAAGGCTGGGAGGTAAGGAGAGATAAAGTGGGGAAAAGAGACATACACCACGTGGAGCCCAAAAGTCCACGTGGGTCGCGTGTAGCTCAGGAGTCCATGTGACCAGATGGATCTGGAGAGAAAGCATGGAAAGAAAAGAGATATGAAAGTTCAAGGAGCTTCTGCCATGTGGGGAGCTGGAGGTGATAAAGAACCCATGCCAAGAGTAAGGGCTAGGGGCCCTCACGGCTGGGCCTGGACCTTTTTAAACTTTTATTTTATTTATTTGCAAGAGGGTGAGAGAGAGAGAGAGAGAGAGAGAGAGAGAGAGAGAGAGAGAATGGGCACATCAGGGCCTCTAGGTACTGCAAATGAACTCCAGACACATGTACCACCTTGTGTATGTGGCTTACGTGGGTATTGGGGAATCAAAACTGGGCCCTTTGGCTTTGTAGGCAACTGCTAAGCCATCTCTCCAGCCCTTGACATCACTTTTACCTGGATAGATTCACAATACACTTCACCTCAGAAAGGTCTTGAGTATCCAGAAAGAAGCAGCAGGTAAGTTAGAGGCCTGAGCAGGGGCAGCAGTGGTGAACGGAGTTTAGGGATGGGATGCTATCCCTCAGTGGAATCCTTTTCAGACTCTTGCTGAGGCAGGAGACAAAAGAGTCTGTGCAAAATCTGGGTCCTTTATGCTGATGGTTGATCATAATTATGTTGTTGACAAATTCTTCAGAAATTATCTCGTTTTTCTCCATAGGAAGCAAATGAGTAGCATTCAGTCTGAGTCTGTGCTACGTACACACAGTCGTGCACCTAGGAGAAGGCAGGTGGGCTGGAGACCCTCTGCCTATGGGTTCTGTTCTCTGTTTTTGGAACTCTCGGTTTCTGAGTCTCACTCGTTGTTTTCATATGCCACAATTGCAATGCAACAGCTGACATCCACACTATCCTCCTTGGTGTATTTGAACTCTTATAAAGTCAGAAAGGTTAAATGGCTTTAGATCTTAAAATAAAAAAAAAAAAATCCAAGTACCTTAAGGGGTACACTTAAGGATTATAGCACACCAAAAGAGCTCTGTAATTTGAAAATTAGTAATCATTTTCTGCACACCAACCCCCCAGTCACTTCCCAAGCAAAGCTCTCTGGAAACATTTAACACACTTCAAGAATGCTAAAGCACTGTGATCTTTGGAGAATAATGAGAGTATATAAGTGCTTCAGACATACTCCCCTCCCCCTTTTAATTTAAGTGTCTGCATTTGAAAGCTTGTCAAGGGGCAGGCATGGAAAGGGAAAAAATTAAGGAGCTCAAGTTAGGGTGTCAAAACAAACTTAAAACTCCCCAAGATGGCTTTATGAAATGAAGTTGGCAGTTCTGCTAGCTTGAGCTTCATAACAGTGTACGTTTCTGATTTGTTACCTCATTGCTCACAGTCGATAAACAAACTTTTAAGCCTTTCAGAAGCCAAATGTGGATTCTGAGACATGACTTTGAAGTTACTCTTCTCTTCTAATTGCATAGGTTTTAGCTGTAAATGGGTCATAGTGAGGGCTTTTCCATGTTGTAGGCTTCTGCTTTTCTGTTTTGTTTTTGTTTTTGTTTTGAATTGTTTTGCTTTAGTAAAAAGCATACCATTAAACTCTATGAGTATATGAGTGCATTCTCTTTTAATTTTTGACAATTTTATACATGTACATAATGCATTTTGATCGTAATCCCCTCCCCACTACCTGTCTTAGTTTCTCTCCTCGTCCTCCTTCCACTGAATCCCTTCTTCTTTCCCATTAGTACCTCTTCTACTTAAAAAAAGTACTTATTTATTTGAGAGACAGAGAGAAAAAATATGGGCATGCCAGGGCCTCTTGCCACTGCAAACAGAAACTTCAGATACATGCATCACTTTGTGCATCTGGCTTTAAGTGGGCACTGGGAAATCGAACATGGGTCATCAGGCTTTGCCAGCATGCCTCCTCTAATCATTGAGGCATCTCTCCAGTCCACTCTTCTACAGTGATGTCCTTCCCCCCACCTGTGTTACTTGTGTGAATCTCTGAGGTCAACTACGGTTCCTTGTATGAACATGGGTCAGGAACTATTTGCCAGAGCACATGCAACTTTCCAGTGACTACAGCACTGCAGAAAATGTGCCCCCCTCCCACCACCTACCAGCAACCATTAACTTCCAGTAACTCCTCAGGAGAGGGGGCCTGGTGTACTCCTTCATTATCCATGACAGAATGTTGGTAGGTCCAGTATGGTGCATGTCTTGTGTTGCTAACCAAAGTCGCTCCAACATCATGAGGCCAATAGACTCTCTTGAGGTCCGGACTATCTGCCTTACGCCCCGCAGGAACAAGTCTGTGGAACTCAATGATGTTGTCATGCTGTCCTTGAGAGGAAGAGGTCTGGGATGACACTTGGGCTGCAGTCTTAGAGTGTCTTCGGGCATGGCCCTGTGGCTGAGAAACAGGACAGAGCTTCTTCCTGTACTGGTCAGACAATGCTGCTTTCTTACCTGGTCAGTCTCTCGAGTTCCATAGCAAGGTTCTCACTCTAGCTACCTCAGTGTTAGAAGTGCTGGTTTTATCGTAGGTTGTGGGCCCCACCTGTCCCCATGTTTCTGAGTGAGTAGGTATTAAGTGGAACTGGAGGGATTGTGTGTTTTTTCTAAGCTTTATATGAACATATGTTAATAGTACATGATAGTGGGTTTCATTATGACACATTCATATATATATATATATATATATATATATATATATATATATATATGTATAATGTATTTTGATCATATTCACCCTTCATTACCTTCCTCTTCCTAGTCTCCCTTCCATGTTCATGTCCTTTTTTGTAGTCATTTATTTACTTTTTTTTTTTTACAATGAGTTTATTTAGGGTTAATTATAGGTGCATGAGTGAGGGGCTATTTACAGGGGCTTGGACAACTTACTGGTGGCTTTACCACTAAAACAAATGTCTCACCCTCCATCAACAACCATTAGCTGTCAGTAGATCTCACATTCCTAACAAGTTCCCAGGTAATAATTGATGCTGTTTGTTGAACATCCACAATTACTAGTAGATATGCAATGTCCTTTAGTTTTAGCAATGTAAGTGGTTGCACACATTATATTCTGATTCAAAGGTGGTTTTCTTTTTTTTTTTTTTTTTTTTGTATCTGCTATACTGCCTGTGCATCACCTAGAATACTCATTTTCCCATTGCTATCCCTTGTTTGTTTTCATTACTCCATTAATATCTCCTGGGTATTCTCTTCCTGCTATAATTTTGGAAGCTTTATGGGTTACTCTGCAGAATTCTGACCTCAGAGTCTGGAAATATTTCTTAGAATTATTAAGAAAATAAAGTTCTTTGTGGTTTGGGATCACTGATAAAGAAAAAATATCCTAGATGACCTAAACAGGCAAGGGAAGCTTTGTTCATGACCACAGCTGTAGGAGTCAAGGCTATTAATGGGGAGATAAAACACAGCTCCACTGAGTCAAAGAGTGAGAGTTTATAAAAGCTCTGGGGTTGGGCTGAAGAGATGGCTTAGTCGTTAAGGTGCTTACCTATGAAGCCTAAGGGCAAAGGTTCAATTCCCCAGCACCCACATAAGGCATATACATAAGGTGGTGCATACATCTAGAGTTTGTTTGTAGTAGCTAGAGACCCTGGTATGCCCATTTTTTCTTTCTGTGTGTCTATCTATCTATCTATCTATCTATCTATCTATCTATCTATCTATTTGCCTCTTTCTCTTGTTCTCTCTCTCTCTCTCTCTCTCTCTCTCTCTCTCTCTCTCTCATAAATTAATGAAAAAATAATTTTTTAAGTGAAAGATCTGGGGTGATCAATGGAAAGTATCAGGTGATCTTAGAAAGAAGGTTGATGAAAATAGCCATGTGAGCCAGGTGTGGTGGCCCACGCCTTAAATCCCAGCACTCGGGAGGCAGAGGTAGGAGGATCACCATGAGTTCGAGGCCACTCTGAGACTACATAGTGAATTCCAAGTCAGTCTGGACTACAGTGAGACCTTACCTCAAAAAAAAAAAAAAAAGCCATTTAGTTAACTACTTACCAATTTGTGCCCATTGCGGTAAGGCTCCTGCCCATCATCTCCAACTCCAAGGCTTGAAGGTAGGACATGATCCTTCTTACGAATTAGAAATTTTGATAATTATTTCGATTATTTTTCATTTTTTCACGTGCATTGAGGCTTCACATTGTACACTACACCTTTGTCACATAGGCTTCAATAAAGCTGAAGGCAAAGAAACGAAAAGGAACAATGTGCCAACATGTGCTGCTGTCAGTCTTGAACGGTATAACACATCAGGGAACTGATCACAGAGACCATGTACCGGTCAGTTCTATTGGTGTGAAATGTCCCAAAGAAACAAATCTGTAGAGGCCAGCATCAGACCCTGGTTGCCTAGAATTAGGGTAGGAGTTAGGGAAATCACCTAATGTTCTCCTTTGTGTCATGAGAATGTCCTCAAATAGGATAGCAGTAACATTTTCTCTATAATAGGACTATACTATAAGCCAGCAGATTGTACACTCGTGAAGATGAATTTTATGGTACATGAAATATATCTCAATATAGATTTTGAGCAAAATGTTGATAATAAGAAGTAAAAAAAAAAATGTAGCTTTAAATCTTAAAGCATGGTCCCACTGTTCAGCTAGTTGGTCATAGGAAGAAAACTTAGGAATAAAATGCAGTCACCCTTGAAATGCCAGAACCCTTCACCACCTCTTTTTTTCCCCACTGTTCTCTACTTCTCTTCCTCCTCCTCCTTTTGCTCCTCTTTCTTTGCTCTACAGTTATTTTTTTTAAGCATAAAGGCATCAAGTCTATTCCATGTTGCAAAAGAGTGTTCATCTTCAACCTCTCACTCTGCCTGCAAAGATAGAATGTGAGCTCAAAATGCAGAAAGGGCATCTGAATCCCACACCGCGCTAGGTACCTCGAAGTCCCTAGTAATTGCTTCCTGAGAAGGGAGCATTTGAGAGCATGTCTGTTTTCTCTCTGCACCAAATGATGTGCTGATTCTTGTCTCCGTGCCAGGTTCTGAGTCTTCCAGCAGTGCGGGCTCCTCGGGATCGCTGTCCCGTACCCACCCCCCTCTGCAGAGTGTGCCCCTGGCTTCTAATGTGGCAGCTGCCTCTCCTGGCTGTGTGCCCTACTCAGAGAATGGAATGGGGGGCCAGGTCCCTCCCAGCAGCACCAGCTACATCCTCCTTCCACTTGAAGCTGCAACAGGTATCCCTCCAGGAAGCATCCTTCTTAATCCACACACAGGTCAGTCCCTGCCTGAATTACCACAGACACCAGGTTACTAGAGAATTGTTCTTTTGCATGTGTTTGTTTGCATGTGGCCAGGAACACATATATGTGAGTTCACTCACATGCATGCCGGGCCAGAGTTTGATATCAGCTGTGGCATGGTTATCTTCCTTATTTCTTAAGGCCAGATCTCTCAATTGGCTCCAGGGCTTCACCAGTTGAGAAACTCCTACCTCTATCTATCCTCCTACATATTGCGATTGCCAGCACTCCACCATTCCAACCGGAATTTACATAGGTGCTGGCGATCTGAACTGGCCTGGGGCTCTGCTCTTCACGCTCGTAGAGTAGATGGGGGTGCTGTATCCACTGAGCCATCTCCCATCTGATCATTTGAATTTGCTTAGCCAAGTTACTGGTTTTTTCCTGAATACGAGATGGAGTGAGTGATCTGCCGTGTAGTAAATTTGTTTGGGGAGACGAGATGTGAAGCTATGTGTATGTTTTCATGTCTGTAGCCATATAGATCAGGTATTTCCCAAGTAGATGCCCTTCTCAAGGCTGTAGCTTAGTGGAAAAGTACCACTTAGTGGTACTTTCCTAGGACACCCAAGGACCTGGGTTCAATCCTTAGCACTACAAAAAAAAAAAAGAAAGGACAGAGCTCCCCATCTATTTGCGCCTTCTTTTCCCCTTATAATGTGATATTTCTTTTCCATTCTGAGGACCTATACTCAGAGACAAGAGCATCTTGAGCTGGGCTATACCATTTCAAAGCTTTGTGCTTCTTAGACCTGACACATGGTTAGCCCATTGCATTAGAAGTATTTTTCACCCAAAGCCATTTTAGGAATGTAAGGAATCACTTGGACTCAGAGTAGATACCTAACTATAGAAGATGTTCTCACCATAGTACTTCCTCCAATTCCTACAGAAGAACAAAGAGGTGAAAAACAGTGGCAATAAAAATAACATGCCCATGCTCATCATAAGGATGTTGGGCTGAGTCTAGTTATGGTGGAGTTAGGGAAATTGTCTCCTCCATGATCATGGTTTCTTTCATTGTGGGTAGCCTGTTTCTCTAGTGGATCAGATGGCTTCCACACTAATTCTGAAGGACCCAAGATCACATGGTCCCAACCATCAGTACATCAATGAAGAAACATTTGTTTCATAGAGGAAATATCTCAGCAAGAGACAATTTTGTCTTCACCTCCTTCAAGGTGCATTTATCAGTGCCTGAAGATTTTCAAAAACACAACAGGGTTGGGGACAGGGGGAGGATTCTGGTGATCTCTATCAGACAGAAGCCAGAAATGCTACTTACCTCCCTTAGGAGTGCAGGAATGCTCCACAACAGAGGACTCTCCCCTCCTTCATGTCAGTAGAATTACGGTGAGGATCCAGGTTGGAAACACTTGACATTAGTGAGCCTTTAAGGAATGACTGGAAAGAAATGGAATCGCCTGGAAACGGATCTGAAGTTTAGCTCAGATCATTCCAGAGCATGACTTCAGTTAGCTAAGCTTGAAAATGCAACAGTGGACAAGCACCTCATGAAAATGATCCAACGCAGTTTGCTCCCGTAGATAGTGCTACTAGCAATTAAGACCCTCATAGCAACATGGGAGCCATGAGAAAATAATTCCTAGAATAATTGCACATTTTCATAAAGCATATGGCACGTTCCCAGAGTTGGAGTTTGATTGAGACATTTTAAAAAATGCCATGAAGCTTGAGAGAGGAAAAAAAGAGACATAATCATTTTATTGAAAACCATTTGAAAGCCCCAGATTAGATACTGGCTTTGATTTTATTTGGAGTATATCATAAAGGAAATTAAAAGAAGACTAGAATGGCATTCATCACTCTGGGCCCTGATTGAAGTATGGTCTAACTGTTGGGTTACACTCTCTCACTGTTAATGGAGAGAGGAGGCTTGCAAGAAAGAGCACACACAAGACATTTGTTTTGCCTGATTTGTTTTAAACAAAATTATGCAGTGTTTCACAAAGGCTCAACTGAGTATTTTTTTTTTTAGGGTACAATGCAGGAATATTATTTGGAATGATAGCATGGTTATGCATCTGCATGTGTATATTATCATCTATAATCTTGTTTATTGAGAAGAGAAACAGCTCTGTTGGTGCCAAGCCCCAATTCTTATTCATTGGATAGAGTCACTTAGAGCTGTTATCAAAAATATCTCTTTTGTAAAGGAATCTCAACTAAAGAAAGGGTATAATAAGGCTGTTGAGAGGCTTCTCCACACACATTTGTCTGGTCTGACAAATGCTAGACATTAACATAACCCTCATGAGGAAAACATCGCACTACATTTTTATAATATAGCTGAGTGGTGAGAGGTACAAAAAAAATCACATTTCTTTTTTTCTCTTAAGCATGTCTTTAGCCGGGTGTAGCGGCACACGCCTGTAATCCCAGCACTGAGGAGGCTGAGGTAGGGTGATCTCATTGTGAGTTCAAGGCCGTTCCTGAGACCACATAGTGAATTCTAGGTCCGCCTTGGGCTAGAGCTAGAGCCTACCTTGAAGAAACAAAACAAAATGGAAACAAAACAAAGAATGTCTTTAATTTCATAAGCTGAAAATATGTACAGATGCATCTGTCTATAATTACATGATGTATGTTATATGCACATATGCATATATGTATATCTGGGATGTGTGTACATATTCGTTTAAGTGAACAAGGGATACATACCTATCTAATTTCTCGCATGACTATAATTTGCAGCTTCTGGGCGAGAACTCATTTTTTGCTGATGTCACTGTGGACTAGAAATGACTCCTCTTACCCTTGCCCAGCACATGACAGAGGCATATTGATGTTAAGTAACAAGGGGGTCTGACCATTTTGGTTCTTATGCCCTCGAGTACACAGCCTTACTACTAGTTCATTTATCAGCTCTTATGAGAAAGGAACATGCTTCTTTATTTTATTTTATCTTTTTTTAAAAAAAATTTATGTATTTGTTTGTAAGCAGAGAGAGAAAGAGAGTAGAAATACAGACAAAGAGGGACTCCAGCCACTGCAAATGAATTACAGATGCATGCACCACTTTGTGCATCTGGCTTTGCATGGGTACTGGGAAATCAAACCCAACCCAGGTCATTAGGCTTTACAGGTAAGCATCTTCACTGCTAAGCTATCTCTCCAGTCCCCCTATTCTTTTATTTATTTATTTATTTATTTATGCTTCCCTATAATAGGTAATGACATTTTAGGCACAGTACAGGGGCCTGATGAGTATGTGTTATTGAGATAATACCTCCCATCTGCCGTCCATGGTATGTGGTGATCTGGATAGGATAGTAATTTTCCATCTAATTTCATATTATTTGAGGATGTGCTTTAATGCAAAAAATATATATATAATTAGTAAAATGATCTATCTTAAGCCGGAATCAGACAAGCAATGATTTGAAACTGCTAAGATATCTACGATCACTTGTCTACTGCTCCAAACAGCAGAGAAACTTCTTATGCCGGCACGGTTGACTCAGCTCTCACTGAGTCACAAACGTTTTGCAAACTGAGGACCCATGTACGTACGCACTCTCATCGTTCCCCAAGAATAACCACAGGTTTGAATTTTGTCTTCACCACAGACCCAGCTCTCACTCAGCCTCACCCAGGACCTCTTGCTTTCTCTTTCCTGGCCCTTCACACAACTGGATGAGTGAGTTTTCACAGTTGTTTCTGCATTTCACATTCATCCCTGCAAGGCTAGTCTGGACTTTTAGACTCAATCTTCCTTCAGCTGTCTTGGACCTAGCCTCCTTTGGAAAATGTTTAGCAGAAGGTCCATCTGTGCTAGACTTCATCTTGTTGTTGTTGTTTGTTTGTTTGTTTGTTTGTTTGTTTTTTCCTGTGCCCCATATGCTTGGCTGTGTCCCACTGGGCCTGCTCATGTGGCTTCTAACATAGTAGTCTCTGCTAGACTGAATAGGCCCAGGTTTTCCTTCCCACGCCCTGTCACTCAAACTAACCGTTCCTGTTCTGTGTGATTGTATCTGGATTGGTGGAAATCACAGAAACGGGACAACCGGGAGAAGCTTCCTGACTTGAAAGCCAAGAGCCGCCTGACTCAGGTGTCTTAGGAAGCTGCTTGCGTTCTCTGCCCTGGCATCCACGTGGCTTCCCTAATGTTCCTGAACTCTTCTGCCTGTCCTGGATGAGCCTAAAGCCATCACTTTGCCCTTTCCTCTTTTTCCACATCCTCACGTTATTCTCTTACGAACCCTTGAAGTTTTATCTGCAATTATGTGGAGCTGCCCTCCTTCGTCACCCCACACTCCATGATTATGTGTTAAGCCGAAGACCTAGAACTTATCACAAAGGACATCTGTATTCTATTCCTCGTTACAGGCAGCCTTGCACACTTCCTACTGGTGACAGTTCGGAACCATATAACAATGAAGACCGTTTATGTTATCGCTTGCACACTCGCTCTTTCTCTCTCATTCTGCATGTGTATATTAATAGAAGCCACACTGATTTTGAAATAGTTTCAGGCAAAGTTGCACAGTCACTGATGTGGAGAATTTTTGTGTTAAGTACTGAAATTTCCCTCTTGCCGTTCAAAATACAAAACAAGCCAAAATGGGAACATGGGAATAGAACACTCAAAAGGTTGGTAAAAAAAAAAAAAAAAAAAAAAAAAAGAACTTTTTGTAAAATGGAACACTATTTTGGTCTTTTCGAAATTTATGGCTGCTGGGAGACAATGTATTATGAGTCTGAATCTACAAGAAACATTTTAAATAAAGTAAACAAAACTAAAAGAATCAAAATAGCTAGGGAGGCAGAGGTAAGAGGATAGCTGTGAGTTCAAGGCCACCCTGAGGCTACCTAGTGAATTCCAGATCAGCCTGGGCTAGAGTGAGACCCTACCTCAGGAGAAAAAAAAAAAAAAGAAGAAGAAAAGAAAAGCTAAATTTGAACATCAGTAGCAGGAAAACAAGTGCCTGGAACAATAAGAACATTAAAATAAAATAAATCACTGGGTAGACTTAGTGCTACATGCCTGTTATCCACACATTCCAGGATTTGGGAAGGAGGACAAGGCTGAAAGATCCTGAGTTTGAGGCCAACCTGTGCCACAATAAAAAGTGTCTAAAAAAAATCACAACTCTTAATGGACTTAATTTTGGCAATTGTATTACTGGATACATTTCCTGTTATAACAATTGTTATTGGTTGGGAAATTACCATTAGCTCTCCCTTAGTCCTGACAGGTACATTCTTTATATGCATATGAAGTATACAAATATAGAGCCGGGCATGGTGGCACACACCTTTAACCCCAGCATTCAGGAGGCAAAGGTAGGAGGATCACCGTGAGTTCGAGGCCACCCTGAGACTCCATAGCGAATTCCAGGTCAGCCTGGGCTAGAGTAAGACCCTACCTCGAAAAAACAAAAGTTAGTAAATAAATAAACAAACATATATGTTTGTTACAGATACACACTTGAGCACAAAACATAAGTGATCATGGGGAATGTCAAGCTCCCACTTTGAATCCTAAACAACCTGATAGCAAGACCCTTGCTGTCTGCATTTTGTTTGGCTTGACTGACAACCTCAGCCTTTGTCTCCCTAGCGTGTCTTCCTTCACTTCCCCTGGTTTTATTTTACTAAACTATGAAACGTGTAGAAAAAGTCCAGGACCTACAGCCACGTGCTTCAAAGTGGGGGCCTGGGTAAATTTTTGCATATGTGAATACCTGTGTAAGCATCATCCTGAGGGAGATATAGATCATGCCTAGCCTTCCAGTCGGCTCCGCTGTGCACATTCCGAGGTACCACCATTTCCATTATATTACCTTCAGTTGAACCTTTGATTATCCTGTAGGTAATAAGTGAGACTATCCTAGTAGATGCTGTCTGAAATAGACTTCATTCACTTAGCACATTTGAGCTACTTTGCTTTTTCTCACTTCATAATAATCTATTTTCATTTTTTGAGTGTCATATGTACTTTATTTTCCCTACAATATTTTGTTTCCTCTGAGTCAGATTTTAGATTTGGCCTCTCTTTCCTGTTCCCTTTTAAAAAAAAAAAGTTTTATTTATTGATTGATTTGGAGGGGGGAGAATAAGCACACCATAGCTGCTTCCTACTGCAAATAAACTCCAGATGCATGTGCAGCTTATGGCTTTATGTGGGTACTGCAGAACTGAACCCAGAAAATCAGGATATGTAAGCCAGCAACTTAACCACTGAACCATCTCTTCAGCCCTCCTGCTCCATTCTTGTTTCTAAACTTCCCTCATGTGTCTGGTGATCCTTGCTTATTCTTCTCTTATTAAAAATCCAAGCAGATATCCTCTGTTACTACATTCTTCTTACTCTGGATAAATAACACTTCTTCTGGTCTGGGGACATGACTCAACATAAAGCGTTTACCATAATAGCATGAGGGCCTGAGTTCATATTCTCAGCACACACATCCAAGCTGGGTATGGCTGTTTACTGGTGGAAGCTCACCACTAAGGAGTCAGAGACATGAGAACTCCCAGGGCTTGCTTGCTATTATCTATTCTGACCAAATAAGTGGGCTCCAGATTCAGCAAAACATCCTGTCTCAAAAAATTAATAATAATAATAAGGTAGAGACTGACTGAGAACCACATCTGGCATCCTCTGGCCTTCACACATATGTACACACACCTGCAACGTGCATGTGAAAAATTAAAGCCCCACATTTCGGAATGCAGCTCAGAGGTTTGGGATGTGTGTTTCCAGAATGCTCAGTGAGCTACTAAAACCCTCTACTCCATGCTGAGATGGGAAATCTCACCTCTGGACCACCACGGGCATTCTGGAGCCTTACTCCTTCTAGGTGTTTTCTCCAGGTTGCAACAAGATATTTCTGTTGAGTTTGGCTGGAAGAGAAACGCCCTTGCTTCTCACCTCCCAGCAGGACTGCAAGGTTATGGAGAAGGGAAGTAAACAGGTGATGGATCCATGGACACCTGTCCCCATGGTCCAGCTGTTCTCCCTCCTCCAATAGGAATGTGGCTCCACTTGGAAGCATGCCCTCCACCTTGCCCCTCATTTCTCATGCACTGGCGGCTACTCACACCCTTCACTGTGATTGCTGTTTTCATGGCTCCTACTTGTACAACCGTGTGCACTGGGATAACTCAAGTTTTTTTTGAGCAACAAAAAGCAGATCAACTCTGGAGTCTTTACTGGCTTGAATTAATGCCAGGTTCTCTCATTGACTGTTCTCATCCACTGCTACTGCTATTTGTTTTAGCGAGTAATTGATTGCTTGGTCTCCGCAAGCCCTAACTTTATACTTGCTGAAGTAGGAAATAAGAATGCATACTAATAGGGCTGTAGGATGAGCTAAGATCATGTGTGTGAGGCATCTGCCACACTGACGATGACTTCCTCTCTTCTTACCCCCATCTTCCTTCTTTCTCGTCTGCTGCCCTACACTCTCCACGGCATGGCCCCTTGTACCTTCACCCTTCTGGTGAGTCCTCACTTCCTCTTCTGACAAAGTGAGGAGGCACCTTCCTTAGAGAATCATGATGAAGTTTGACTAAAAACAGCCATAGTCAGTAACAGCACCAATAATTACAGTGAAACTTGCTATAATTTTTATAAGACAAAATACATATATATATATATATATATATATATATATATATATACATATATATATATATATATATATATGTACTTCACTTTTATAATATAAAACTCTGCTGACCCCTGGTTGTGTGTGTTTAAGGAAGTGAGCCAATGGCTGCATTCTGTGGTGCTTGCATCTGTAGCATCAATATGATTCTGTTCTGAAACGGTGGCCAGTCTTAGAGGAAGCAAAATAAATGGACTGGCAAAATAACTCGTGATGGGGTGCAGCTAGAGCGGTGTAAGTGGGCAGCTGCCATTGTCCCTCGGTGTCTGTGACCTCACCGATGGGCGTGAGATGCAGGACAGCAAAGCACGGGGCTTCATGAAGGTTCTTTCTCAGCACGCTTCTCCACCTGGTGCCGCTGTGCAGACACCCTTAGTCTGGCAAAGGTCCGTGAAGAATGGAGGGGAATTTACGTACCGGTTCTTACATTGCTGTAGGCTCACGCTGTCGTGTCGTCGCTTAAGCTAGATCTGGTCACAAGGAGGCGACACCTAGGAGACACCTGGGCTTGGATTACCGCTGCTCTGTCACTCTGGGGAACTTTAGGAGGATCTTACCGGAGCGGATCTTTCTACACTGAGTCCTCACCTGGACCCTGCTGTGTCTGTGGTTCCGTTTCAGGTCAGCCCTTTGTGAATCCCGACGGAACACCTGCAATATACAACCCTCCTGCCAGTCAGCAGCCCCCGCGTGGCACGGTAGGGGGACAGCCCCCACCGCAGCAGCCGTCGCCCCAGCCTCAGCAGCAGGTCCAGTCCCCAGCACAGCCTCAGATGGCGGGTGCACTGGTCACTCAGGTGAGGAGCCTGCTGGAAGGAGGGACCACAATGAGGTTGCAGCAGCATGCATTTATTTGGGAGGGGAGAATGTCACCTACGTTGCCCCTGTCACCCTGCAGGCTTCCAGGTGAAACCTTCTAGCCTAGTTGCAGGTTGATAGAATCTCAGCTCTTCCTAATTAGCGCACTACCCACTGAGTGAAAGCAGGTATTAGGGAAACTAATCCATTTTTTTTTTCTTTTTTGTCTCAAGTCTTACTTGATACATAAAGGGCACCTGTCTTAGTGATTGCACTCGTCCTTCCTTCTAGGCCTTAGGGTCACATTATCCCTTCCTGTCATGGGCCATATGCTCATGTCTATTAAACATAGCAGTGGGGAGAACAGAAATCATTCAGGTCCCAAACAGCCTTGGACACTCCTCACTGGGTTCCTAGGTGCTTACCCCTGGATGCGGAGTGGCTGTCCTTTCTCAGGGAGGCACGTGGGCACGTCCACAGATCCTGGCGTATACTAGGTGGAATCCTAAGGCGTACCTCCTTTTCATTCGTTCCTAGTGCTTAGTCCTTGGGCAAGGATCTAAATAACACCATCCAATGCACATTACTGATTTCTTAAATCTGCGCAAAAATAGCCTCTCTCAAGGCCAAGGCCCACTGGATCTGATAGAGGTGGTCTCGGTTTCCCTTGGTGGCTCCTCCTCCTCTCTGCACCCTGTGAGCTGAGAGGACCTGTTAGAGATACCACTGTGCTTCCCATGGGATTCCAGCCCCAGCGTTGTCCCCATTACCTAATTAGTGTTTTCTTGCCTCCAGTCTGTGCAGGGCCTGCCTCCATCCTCTCAGTCTGTGCAGTACCCAGCAGTCTCCTTTCCTCCCCAGCACCTCCTGCCCGTGTCTCCAACGCAGCACTTCTCCATGGTACTGTATTGCCTTCGCATGGCATCCCCACCCCCCAGCAGAGCATTTGCACAGCTTTTCACTGTTTTCTTATGCAACCCTGGCTGATGCTGGGTGGGGGTCCTGGGCTGGAGGTGAGGCGGCTATAAGCCTGTGAGTATCTCGTCCCTGAATGATGCAGTCCGCCCTGGCCGGCACGTCTTGTTTCCTTTCTTGTATCTGTCTGTCCCACACGAAAGGCTTCTGTATTGTGATAACCTTCACGATGTTTTTAGTAGCTTAGGTAGCAAATCTGTGTTTTCAGAGTGATAAGTCAGGAAACGACAGAGAACACGAACTTGACGTGAAGGCGTAAGGAGTGTCTCAAAATCTGAGGAATGAAACCATCACCACCTTAGGCTACTGATGTTAGTGCCCGCCCCCCACCCCCACCCAGGACTGTGGTTCCCCAGTTTCTTTTCATGTTTTCCTGACTGTAGTAAGTCCTTAGGGGAAACACTTGAAGGATTGTGCAGTGTCCATAAATATCAAGCCAGACCAGTGAACCCATGCTACATAACACAGGCATGTGATCCCACCCCGTAGGGGTGTGTGCAGAAAAAACAGGGGAGTTCTTGGCAGCTTTGATGCCGGGGGACCAGCTGATGTTCTAGCCAAGCAACCAAACCTTCATTCCCTAGAGCCCGGCCCTAAATGATGAAAGAGTGCAAGCCCCACTACAGCCTCATTCAGAGGGCGGCAGTGCCTCTGTGGTTCCTAACTGGAACTGGGTGAAAGAAATTACCTGTTACAAGGAAATGTGACCCTTCAAATCATTATTTTTCTCCATTTTTGGAACATGAGCTGTACTTTGTCTTTCTGTGCCTGCATATCTGCAATTAAACTTAGGGTTCAGAAATGTTGTTATCATCATATGACACTAACAGTGCATTCATTATTAAAGGCTCTGAGAAATTAAAAAAAAAATAAAAAGAATCATTTTTCTTCCATTGAAAGATGGAGGCAGGTCAAATTACTGACCACCTCTGACTCTTGGAATGATCAAAGGCTGATTTCTCAGATGAAGTTCTCCTGTTATGTTTGGTTGAAGAATGTCTTTATTTTATTTTTTTCCAAGTTATATTTCCTCCTTTTTTTTTTTTTTTTTTTTTTTTTTTTTTTTTTTTTTTTGGCTGCTCTAAATATGAGCCCGTGCCTACCTTAGTGTGACTTTCTTATGACCAAGCTGACCTTACTGGCTGCTCATTTCTTTCCTTGGGTGGCAGAGAGAAGAGGTGGCGACACAGTTCAGCCAGCTGAGCATGAGCCGGCAATCGTCTGGAGAAACTCCTGAGCCCCCCTCGGGTCCTGTCTATCCAGCCTCCCTCCTGCCACAACCGGGCCAGCCACCGAGCTATGTCATCACATCAGCAGGCCAGCAGCTCTCGGCAGGGGGCTTCTCGGACTCCGGCCCTCCTATCTCCCAGCAAGTCCTCCAGCACCCGCCCTCTCCCCAGGGATTTGTGCAACAGCCTCCCCCTGCTCAGGTGGGTGTGCGCTTTTCCTTCCTCCTGTACCCCAGCTGACTTGTGGTCCTTCGACCTGGCCTCTGCCATTTTTCACATAGCTGTTCGTCCCCTGCCGGAATGTTCTGTTCTTCTGCTGACTAGATGTGCACCGTCCCAGGGCTCAGAAAGTCAGTCAAAGAGAAGTGGTCCTTGATACTGCGCAGGATGGCCTGTCTTCTAGGTTGCCGGGGCGGAGGCCATGGGAAGCATTGCCTCAGGGTTGGGGAGATGCTCATTCAGTAAAGTGCTTTGCTAGCATGAGGACCTGAGTTTGCTCCCCAGAAGCTACTGGGTATGGGTATAATCCAAGCTCTAGAGACACAGAGACAAAACGATTCTTGGAGCTTGCTGGTCAGCTACCCTTGCCTAGTTGGTAAATTTCAAGACAATGAAAAACCTGTCAAAAAGAAAGAAAGAAAGAAAGAGAGAGAGAGAGAGAGAGAGAGAGAGAGAAAGAGAGGGTGATGGCATTCCTATGGAAGAGTACCCAATGTTTTCTTCTAGTCCCCATATTCACAAACACGCCCCCCACATACACATAAGCACACACGTATATGCATTATATATTTAAAAAAAAGACTGGGAGCCAGGCATGGTGGCACACACCTTTAATCCCAGCACTCAGGAGGCAGAGGTAGGAGGATCACTGTGAGTTTGAGGCCACCCTGAGACTACATAGTGAATTCCAGGTTTGCCTGGGCTAGGGTGAATTCCTACCTCAAAAAAAAAAAAAAAAAAAAAAACATTGAGGGCTAGAAATATGGCTCAGCAGTTAAGACACTTGCCTGCAAAAGCCTAATGACCCAGGTTCAATACACGAGTACCCATGTAAAGGCAGATGTACAAGGGGGCACATGCATCTGGAGTTCATTTGCAGTGTCTAGAGGTCCTGGTGTACCTATTCTCTCTCTCTCTCTCAAATAAGGAATAAATAAATAAAAATATTTTGAAAAGAGATGGGCTCCCTGGGATGTTCAGCACCTGGGGTTGCTCAGGAAGGAATAGGCCTGCAACTGGGGGAAGAGGGCATTGAACCCTCTCCAACTGCTGCTCAGGAAATGTGTTTTCCTTTTTATATCAATTCGCAACCATGTTTTTTTCTGGGGCTCATCTGACGCCGCAGGCAGGCGCATCTCTCTGCATATAAAGGCAGAAGGGGAGACAACATCCACTGTCCTTTCCTCTCCCCCAGGAGAGGAAGAGCCCATGTCTGCTCTCGCAGGTAGCCATTAATCATATTTAATTGACTGGAGCATGTTAGACACCACAGATCACTGAATTTTACTGTCTTCCCAAAGACTGATTACACCTCACTGTTCACCACCAAACAGCTCTGGTGCTCTCCAGGGAATCCCTTGCATAATCTTGGAGGTGATTACTGTCAAGACATGACATGCGTAGAGGCAGTTTCTCGTCCAGTTTCGAGGCACACATACCCCAACCAGTTCCCATCCTAATTATGAAATATTGCACTGGATGGGCTGTTTAAAGTGCATGTCACTGTGGTATCATTTGTTCCACTGCCTTAACATCTTGAATAAATTATTTTCCCTTCAAGCCACACAAAACCCTCCACCATGAAATGATTTTCACTCGGTTGTTCATTCTGAGTGATTAATTAATAGCTCCTCTTCAGTCAACCATCTCGATTAATGTTTCTTCCCTAGTGGGATATAAGAAGAGGTGCAAAATAATTTTAAGTAATGGGAGAAAGGGTTCCATTAATATATTAATCATTTTACTAATAAATTAAAGACTTCAAGCATAATTATGAGAAACAAATAGAACTATGGATACAGGTATAGGTCAGGACTCACAGTGACTTCCAATTTAGTAAACATTTTAAAGTCTGGAGATCAAGCCATGGAATTCTAAAAAGAACTCAATTGAGATTCAGTCAGTAGATGTTTATGGAAATGTACTAATTTTCTGCAGAGAATAGCCTTCAGAGGTCCTGACTCTCTCTCTCCTCTATGCCTACTAAAAGGAGTGGCCAAGAAACACATGGACAGGGCAAAGAGGAGCTCAGGGAGGGGGCATGGGAGAAGAATTTGTCTTTTATAGTTTCCTCATTCCATCATGTATTTCTTATCTATCCAAATCCAGCCATGTTTTGATTTTCTGTATTTTAACATCTTTGGTTGAAAACATACATCTCCTCCCTTTTAGCCTATCTTTATTTCTTCCTCTCTTCCCTTTTCTCCTTTTCACACAGGTCTTTCAAAAGACTCCTCTGTGTGCTCAGACTACTTTCCTCCCCCTTGGAGTGAGAATTAGGATGAGTCAGGTGTCCATTAGCTGCCTGTGGTTGGAGGTCATAGTTCCTAGGAACGCAGCAACGTTCTATCGTGCAGGAGGTGCTACGTAGAGGCATCCAAGCCTCTGCCTAGTACAGTGAAAAATAAGCTATAAATACCAACAGTAATGAAGCGTTCCCAAAAGAGCTCTATATGAGGTTTTAAAACTATTGAGGGCTGGAGAGATGGCTTAGCAGTGAAGGAGCTTGCTTGTGAAGCCTAAGGACCCAGGTTGAATTCCCTAGTGCCCATGTAATCCAGATGCACAAGGTGGCACATGCGTCTGGAGTTCATCTGCAGTGGCTGGAGGCCTTGGCATGCCCATTCTCACTCTCTCTATCCGCCTCTTCCGCTCTTTTTCTCTCTCTCCCTCCCTCCCTCTCTCTCTCTCAAATAAAGAAATAAATAACTATTGAGTGTTCTCCATGAAATTTTCAAGTATTTGAAGTTCATCTTTCATCTCTGAAGGTATTTTGTGTTTCATACTAAATGTTACAGAAAAGAACAAAAAAAAATGAAAGTTACATTCGGAAGCTTATGTGTAAGCAAGATAAATCCTTCCTAGAGGAATAAAAAATGTGATTCTTCCCAAAAGACATGTCAATATAATGCTGAAGGATTTCATGAGATAATGGTTGTTCTTATTCCTGATTATGGGGCCTCTGTTACATCATAGTGGTCTTTGACTGCATTGGTTTTGCCAAATATAACCAAGTCTATCTATTATCATTCTATAATTCCTTAGATTTACTTTTGTTTGTATGCATGTATCATGTAGCGGGGTATGTATGTGTGTGTGTGTGTGCATGTGTGTGTGTGTGTGCGTGTGTGCATGTGTGTGTATTTGTGCATGTGTGTGTGCATGTGTGTATGTGTGTGTGTGTCCTGGGGCACCTCGTGCACTCATCTGCAGCAGGGGTACATGGTGAGCACAGCGGAACATCCAAGGTCCAGATCTGTTGCTCTTCTGCTTGGTCTTATTTGAGAGTTTGTGGGGTTCCATCAATTCTTAGGCCTCTGCTTCCCTTCACGACTGAGGAGACAGGCACACGTGGCCATGCTCAGTAGTTTATGTGGGATCTGGAGATTCAAACCCAGGCAGTCTCAGCGTCCCTCAGCCCCTCATGCTTGTGCAGGAAAGTGCACTTAACTGCTGAGCCGTCTTTCGATCCCTAGATTTTTGTTTATATAAATTTCCCTATAAAAAGAGAAAACTTAGTATAGTTTAATCACTATAAAGAAACATGCAGTAAGCAATTATTTTCCAGAGATGGACACGGTGTATATAGTTTGAGCCTCAGTCTGTCCCTTACCTTGTGAACCTCTTACCTTCTTGTTGCTGAGACAAAACACTAGACCAGAAGCAGGTTATGGGATGCAGCAGCTTATTTCTGCTGACACATTTGAGAAGAAAGTTCATTGTGGTGGGGAAAAACGTGACAAGAGCCAACATTCTCTCTCTGTCTGTCACTCTCAAATAAATAAATAAAAATAACAAAAAAATTAAAAAAAAATAAGAGCCAACATACAGGTGGGATTCACATCTCCACAGCAACAGTTAGGACATAATCTGAGTACTTAGCTTGGAGTTGAATGATATCACCCCAAATTCCACTCCCAGCAACAACCCCCGCCCCCAGAAAGGCTCCGTCTTCCCAATATCTCTGCAACTTTCCCGAATTGCCACAAGCTGGGAACCAAGTATTTAAAACACATGATCTTATATGGGGACATTTCATTCAAACCACCACTGCTTGGAAACCCATATCACTAGACTGTCAGAATTAAAGCTCACAGTGGGGCTGGAGAGATGGCTTAGCAGTTAAGGCACTTGCCCGCAAGCCTATGGACACATGGTCAGCTTCCCAGATACCAAGTAAGCCAGACAAATAAGGTGACACATGCACAAGGCTGCTCATGAGCACAAGGGGGGCCACATATCTGGAGTTTGATTACAGTGGCTGGAGGCCCTTGCACACCAATTCATTCCCTCCTCCCCCCCCCCTCTCTCTCTCTCTCACACAGACACACACACACAAAGGGCTGGCCATCACGTCCAGAAAATAAATAAATAAAATTCATAATGATTTCATGGAATTGAAAACACACACACACACACACACACACACACACACACACACACACATTGTTACCTTTTGTTCCTTCTTTATCCTGAGGGAAGAAAATATGTTAGATGTCTCCCTATCAAGATAAAAATTGTGTCTTATTTGACAGGAGCAAACAAGAAAATAAAATAGCTAAAATCAGAGCTCTAAAATAATCGGTTAAGAATCTTATACCATGTACATAATACTTGTAAACTTCCTATTTAGTGGCTACTGCTCTCACTTTACAGTTGATAGTAAAAATCTCAGAGGCCTGAGGATGAAAAAATAATTAAGAAAAACGCATTACTATAGCGACCCAAGGCAGGCAAGGGAGTCTAGATACAGAAAAAATTTGATCTCTGTGGAAGGGATTAGAATATTTTCATTAATTCTTAGTCATTAAAACAAAAAAAAAACATACAGAAGATAGCTTGGTGGCTCAGGTCTGGGATCCAAGGAGATTGTGAAGCTGAGACAGGCAGGAGGATTATGAGTTCAAAGCCTGCCTGGACTACAGAAAGAGTTCAAGGTCAGGCTGAGCAACTTAGTAAGCCCCTGTCACAAAATTAAAAAATAAAATAAAATAAAATGATACCTGAAGATATAGTTAGATGATAGAGTGCTTGCCCAACATTCATGAAGCTCTGTGTTTGATCCCTCATGCCAAAAAGAAAGAAAGAAATGAAATGAAAAGAAATGAAGGAAGAAGAGAGAGAAAAAAAAGAAAGAGGAAGAAGGCTTTGCATAAGGTATATACACAATATTTTTAGCCTAGTTCCCTTTGATACTTAGCATGCATTCTATGGATACCGACTATGTGCAAGTCACTCTGCTGATGGCTTCACTAGACTTTCAGCAACCTCGTATTGCTCACACATAGTTAGCAGTTGGCCAGAACTGCTCACTGACTCATATCTGTACCATCCAGTGGCTGGCTAGGGCAGCTGATCCTGGCTGCAATCCTGTCTGAAGATGTGTGGCAGCCCGACAGCCTCTGGGTTCAACAGGTCCTTTCCCCACAGCCGGATAGTTATACGCTTATCTGACAGGTGGGTTGCCTCCTGAAGGAGCGGGAACTCCAAGGTTTCTGAAGTTCCACGCTTGCAAATCTACACCGTGGCCTTGGCTGAAGCAGGTCCAAGAGCCCATTTGGCAACCTGGACAAAGGGAGTGGATTGTTCCCCATCACAGGGGGAACAGTCTATACATTCACACAGGAGTGGAGCAATTTACGGGGGTCCACCTTCATCATTGATCATAATCAAATGACATCATAAGATGACTGTGTTTCATGGGCAAAAAAAAAAAAAAAAAAAAATGTCATCGGGTGTGGTGGCGCACGCCTTTAATCCCAGCACTCGGGAGGCAGAGGTAGGAGGATCACCATGAGTTCGAGGCCACCCTGAGACTCCATAGTGAATTCCAGGTCAGCCTGGGCTAGAGTGAGACCCTACCTCAAAAAAAACAAAACAAAAAAAAAGTCTTCCTTAAGCTGGGCATGTAATTAAATTAAGAAAGAAAATAAGAAAACAGCATTGATAAAGTGACCTGAGGCACTCAGGAGACTGACATAGGAGAAGCATCATGAGTTGGAGGTCAGCCTGGGCTTCAGAGTGAGTTTTGGGTCAGCCTGAACTAGAGTGAGACTTTGCCTCAGGGAAAAAAAAAAAAAAGTTTCTTATTTCTTGTGCTCAGTTTCCATACCTGCTTTTTCTCTTCCCGTACACAGATGCCTGTATATTACTACTCATCTGGTCAGTACCCTACCTCAACCACGCAGCAGTACCGGCCCCTGGCCTCCGTCCAGTTCAGTGCTCAGAGGAGCCAGCAGGTACCTCAAGCAGTGCAGCAAGCAGGTACTTGGACTCGGTTTCCATCTTGTGCTGTAATTCATTGAGTCTTGCTTGTGAATTTCATGGTTGTATCCATTGGATGAACACCCAAGCGGGCCAGTCTCAGAGGACGTGTTTCCCCCGCCCAGAGAAGCTAACAAAACAATGGACTTTCACCGTGTGTAGAATGGAAACAGGTACAAAGAGGAGAAGGAGGGCCGGGGAGACAGCTCCCTTGATAAAACGCTTGCCTCACAAGCATGAGGTCGTGAGTTTGATCCTTAGAACCCACACACAAAAGCAGACATGGTTGGCACATTTGCAAACCCAGTTCTGGAGAGGTGGCAAAAAGCCTGATATCTAGGGCTGACTGACTGGCCAGCCAGTCTAAACCTACTTGGTAAGTTCAAGGCTAGTGAGAGAGGAGATCCTAAAAGGTGAATGAGGGGGAAAAGGGGACATAAGCATATACCCAGATGGGAACATGACCAATTTGCAATATATTTATATATTACAGTTCTCAATTTTTAAAATGAGATTAAAAAAAAATAAAAGTGGATGGTGCCTGAGAAAGTGTACTGCACTCCACATTTGCTACTGGCTTCCCCACACGCATGTGCACACACATGAAGGCTTACCTTCCATTTGAACCTGCCAAAGACACACACACACACACACACACACACACACACACACACACACACAAGGAGGTGATGCGTAGGTCCTCCTGGTATTAAGGCTTGCATTTTAAGCAGATGTCACAAGCTATTTTTATATCCTTTTGAGTTTATTTTAAAGCAGAGAGCTAACCACATCCTTATCATTCCAGTTCACACATTTTTTTGTTTCCTTTTCAACTTAAAGAGAGTATATCTCCTGGTCCTCAGGCTGGAGAGCCAAATTAGGCTGTTGCAATACCGTCCTTAAATTCAGGCGTTGTCTTTAGAGGATGACTTCTGACAATGCAGCGCGTCTCGGTGGGATTCAGACTCGCGGCGGTTGGTTCACTGTCGCAATGGCCGCACGCCTCCTGCCCAGAGCCCGGCAGCCACTGTGCAGTGGGAAGGGGGGCCGATGCACTGTACGAGAGTGAGTAGCAGGTCTCACAGTGAACCGGTCTCTTTCCCTACTGTGTCACACTCCTAATGGAATGCCGTGACCCAGACAGCAGCAGGCACCCAGCAGAGCTGGGGAACTTGTGCTAGGCAGAGTTTTGTGTCATTCCTGCTGACCAAACTGCGGGGGAAAACTGCTAATTACCGTGCCGAAGACGACTGGCTGGGAGACTCTGCCTTCTGTAAGTAGGTCACAGTGCGGAATATATATATATATATATATATATATATATATACATGTATATATACTCCTGGCTGCAGTTTGTGAATGCCTGCTCGGGGATCTGATTACTGCACTAAAAACGTGTATACACATATGTGTGTGATATGTACAGATATATGTATATGACAGCAATATGATTATGTATCTTTTTATAAGCTATGAAAAAAAAAAAAAACCACAGTCCTTGCCAAGGATTATTATCAGTCACAAAGACCCTAAGAATAGCAGTTTGCCAGTCTGGAGAAAGAATTAAGTTACCCTATATTGTGGATGGCTACATTTTCTTAAGTTTGTCTCATAATGTATTTATAGTCTACAGAGAAGAATTGGAGGAGTTTATAGCAGCCAGATTCAGTCTCGTTTAAATGCTGTATTAGTTGGGGAAAGTATATATTTGACCTCTGAATGGACTATACACAAAAGGGCTTTAAAATTATTAGTTATCTTTAAGGGTAGCTTCTGGCCTTGCATCCTCTTAACTCTTTGGACGATCCCTGTTCTGCTATATACTGAGCCTTCAGAACTGCCCCCCCCCTCCTCTGCTAATGTTTGTTGAAATGTTAACTTTAAATCTCCCAACACTTGCTTCAGTATCTATGGAGACGGGTTACTCTGGGTCATGAGTGCCTTTGTCAGAGGAAGGGTGCTGACCACTAGTTATAATCTCACCTTTACCCTTGGGTAGTTAGTTTCAGTATGACAGGATTCTAGGCAAGCGTTACAGTCTTGGGATGGGGCGTCTTGCTAGAGAAGGATGTGGCCATGGACGCACTAGGATCTGTGAAAGCTACGGATGCTGGAGCTGTGTGAGCAAATCAGAAAGTAGGATATAGGAGGGCAGCTCAGCAGAGCCAGACTTTAAAATCCCTAGGGAATCCCCCCCCCCCCCCCGGCTAGTTCTGTTCTCCACTGACTTCATTGGTGACTGGCAATATGAGAGAAAATAAGCTTGGCATTTTCACTTGTAAAACACCATGTGAGAGCTGAAAGATGCAGAAGCTCTTTCCTACATCTCAGAAAGACCTAACTGGTCTCAACAATATTTCTTGGCAACCTGATAGCTTTGATTTGCTCTAAGATCACATATCACCATGGAAATACCACACATACACACACACACACACTTGCACCAACATATGCAGACACACATATGCACATGCACACACACTACACATACAGACACAGGCAAAAAAAAATATGTAATTAGATATGATTATTCCCAACACCCATAAGGCTGAAGTAAAATAATTGCCATGAATTCAAGGCCAGCCAAGCTACATAGCAGGACCCTATCTCAAAATATATTTTTTTTTTATTCTTGGCAAGTGTTTAGGTCTTAAAGCTACACACAGTGAATTTTCATCAAGAGAATTGGAGTCCATAGAATTGGTTAAAAGGACACTTAGTTACAGATGAGGCAGTTACAGAGCTTAGCTACAGTGAGGATAGAATTCTTCCTCTTGGTGGCATTGCTTTTTTTTGCTGCATTAATAAGCAATAAAAGTCCTACGCATGAGGAAGAAGAAATCCTATACTAGATATAATTATAAATAAAGACCATGAATATTAAGGAATTTTGGGAAAAAAATCAAATGGAAGATTTGCACAATGATATCTGAATTGTGAAACTACTTGTATCAGGAAATTTAAATACTATAATATAGCATACATGTTTTTTTATATTTCTTTCATACTCCTTCTTTCACCCATGTGTCACCTTGCACATCTGGCTTACGTGGGATCTGGAGAATGGAACGTGAGTCCTCACGCTTCACAGGCTAGCACCTTAACTGCTAAGCCATCTCTCTAGCCCTGAGAAGACCACCTGTGTCTCAAGAGTTTTGTGAGGGAGGGCTGTGGAGATGACTCAGTAGTTAAAAGCACTTGCTTGCACAACCTGCAAGCCCAGGTGTAATCCCAGTAGCCACATAAAGCCAAACAAAAAAGGTGGTGTATGCTTCTGGTACTTCTATTTTTCTTTTGCAATGGCAAGATCTGCTGTGGGCACACATATACACACATGCAAGTAGTTAATTAATTAATAATTTTTTAGAAAAAGAATTCATAGAGGAAGAATTATAGAGTGGGAGAGAATTATCTTGTCAGAAATACAAACTTTAAGATGACCCATTATTCTGTAGCCTAACAGCACATGTAGGGATTGAAAGAATGAAGACTAGTATGTCTATGTTCATTGTGACATATGCAGGGAAAGAGAGAAAGAGAAAGGGGGAGAGGCAGGAGAAAGGGAGGAAATGTGTTCTCCTCAGCCCTACCTCTTGATAACCTGCTTTTCTCCTGTGGAAACCATGTTGCCTCAGCTTACCTTATAAACATATTAAAAACTAAATAGAAACGTATTTTCCATTCAAATGAAATATGAACAAGATCAAAGCTGTAGTTAAATGTTATGGAATCCAGCACGACGGCAAATAAATTCACGTCAAGGAGCAAACGCACACCTTTAACTAAACTTTAGTTCGTTATATTTTCAGGGGGCAGAGTGGGTCTGGACTTGGGTGCTCTCAGTGGCTTGGGAGTTTATACAGCTCTGCTGGCAGTGAGGGACCTGACCTGAGAACCCACCCGACACTCCACTTATGGCTGCCTTTCCTCTAGTCCCTTCCATTTTCTCTCATTTTCTCTTGGTGGGAGAACAATAGGGTGTACTTGGCACTTCAGGCAAGAATACATAATTATATATTGCACATGGATATTGAAAATTAACCAGAGGCACAGTCCCCTTCTTGATAGGTGTGCATGGAAGTTCAATAAATAGTAATGTGTTTAGCTTTTTTGTTTTTCATTTCTCCTTTAAGGTGTAATATTCTGTTGTAACAGCATGCCGTTTGTATTAGCAGCTCCGAGTAAGAAAGAATGTTATTGCCTCCTTAATGTTCTGAAACACATTTAAGGTGGGGCAAAATGCACCCTAATGGAATCTATAAATTTATTTAAACAGAGCAGTTGGAAAACGCTGACAGTGAATCCTATATTTTTAACTTAACTTATTAAGTGGTTGGTGTCAATGAAATTGAGAAAGGTCCTATATATATATCTTTAAAGTTCTTTGTCTCATTCTTCTTCTAAACTAAGTAGAATCTTTGTGTGTACACATGATATCTTGGTACCATCATTCCCTTCCTCCCTGCACCCAATTCCACTGAGGGCCATCCCCAGTGGGATTGTTGGTATTCCCCATGGGGTTGTGGGTTATGAGTTGTGAAAGCAGCTATCAGCCATTGTGGGGCGGGGGGGGGGGGCAAATAGAATGCCTCTGAATATTCCTCCTACTCTGTGGGCCTTACAATCTTTCTGCAAAATTCCCTGAGCCAAGGTGGGTGATTTTTAAGTCTGTTTTAGTGCTGTGGTTCCAGCAGCTTCTGGAATTCTGCTTTGATGCATTTTGAGCATCCTCAATGTCTGTCTCCGTCACCCTGGTGCAGGTTTGATTATGATATTCCACATTTGGTCTTTTCCCCTCTTGGAGCTTGCTGGAGTTGTAGTGAAGGAACCTCAAAGCTAAAAAAAAAAGAAAGGATAAAAAGGAGGTAAGCTGTGACATGGTCAGTAAAACATAGGCAATGGGATTTTGTCATTCTACCTTAATTTGCCTTCCAATGGTTTGATGACTATTAAAAGGATCTGGTTAATTACCCTACCTATACTTTCCATGCATTTTAATATTAAAAATACTTTAGTATCTCTCTCCATATATAGATAGATAGACAGATGATTTATATTTTTATTTGTTTATTTGTAATCAGAAAGGGACAGAGCAAGAGAAAGAAACAGACCTAGAGAGAGAATGGGTATGCCAAGGCCTCTAGCCTTTGCAAGTGAATTCCAGATGCATGCATCACTTTTTGCATCGGCTTTACGTAGGTACTGGGGAATCAAACGAGGGTCATTAGGCTTTGCAGGCAAGCACCTGAGGCATCACTCCAGCCCTCGTTATATATTTTTTAATTTGAGAAAATAATGTGCTTTCAGTCACTCTGAGAAGCAGTGTGACAGCTGTCACAGCTGGCAGCCCTAAGGAGGCTATCGGTTCTTTGGGTGCCTGAACTGGGATGTTTCCAGAAGCAAAGGTCAGGGTAAGTGACAGGGGAGTAAAAAGAGGGCTTAATGGTCTGCAGGAGTCACATGGACAAATCCTTGCAGAACCAACACTTTGAATTATTACCTTAGAGCAGGTTTCTATGGAAATGTCTTCTTGTGTTTCTTTCATTAACTGGCCTAATTATTGCACATGCAGAAATGGGATTAAGAAGTATTGCATTGGGATGAAGTTGAAGGTTAGCAGTGCTAAGGACAATTGAAAGAGTCACACTATTTTTACATCTAAAATATCCTACCTGTCCCCCAAACCATGTGAAGGCCCAGGTTCTCTTGTCTCTTATGAGCATACTAAGAAAGGACTTTGTTTTATGTGTGAGAAATAGACACTTTAGCACTTTGCCTTTGGAAAATCTTTTGGTGTTTACATGTTTTGCTATGCCATCAGTGACACTGGTATGGTTTCTGCTTATTGCTAATAATAATAATAATAATAATAATAATAATAATAATTAGAAAGCCATTGAACCCAAATGATTTTTGACAAGATCAGGCTTACCTGATGACTTTCATTTTAAAAAGTATGCATATAATAGAGCATGCCTTTAGTCCCAGTACTTGGTAGGCAGAGGTACGACGAGGATCACCATGAATTTGAGGCCACACTAAGGCTACATAGTGAATTCCAGGCCAGCCTAAGCCGGAGTGAGACCCTACCTGAAAATAAAATATATATATATATATATATATATATATATATATATATACATTTGAGACCTTTTCAAAAATATTGTATTTTTATTTATTTATGTGAAAGAGGCAGAGAGAGAGGGGGGGAGAGAAAGAGACAGAGAGAGAAAGAGAGAGAGAGAGAACAGGCATTCCAGGGCCTCCAGCCTCTGGAAACAAACTCCAGATGCATGCACCACCTTGTGCATCTGGTTTACATGGGTCCTGGGGAATGGAACCTGGGTCCTTTGGGTTTTCAGGCAAATTCCCTAACTGTTAAGCAATCTCTCCATCCCAGGATGGGATGTTTTTTAAAAGATATATTTTTTACTTTTTGAAAATCTCATATATATAATATTTTGTTGATATCCCCTATTACCCTATTTATTACTTGCCCATTCCCACTGAACCTCTTCTTCTTCCCAAGAAGTAGCCTCTTAACCCCAGCCTACCTTCATGCCCTAATTATTTATTTTGTCACCAAGTACTGATTAGAGTGTCTTGTATGAGCATGGTTGGGGGGTTGTCTACTAGAGCATGGGTCACTTAACAGTGGCTACACCACTGAGAAAAAATGGCTCTTCTCTCACTACCATTAACTGCCAATAGCTCCTCAGGGAGGGGTGGGAGCCTCATGGGCTCCTCTCCTATTCCATGAAGAATGCCGACGGGTGCAGTCTTGTACAGGTATCCACAGGTGCTGTGAATTTATGAGTGTAACCACCATGTTCTGCCCAGAAAATAGGTTGCACAGCACTCCTCCCCATCCTCGGGCCCTTACATTCTTTCTGCCTCCTCTTCTGTGTTGTTTACTGAAAGTGGGGTCCCTCTCTCTCTCTCCCTCTCTTAATGTGCATGGTTGTAAGGTGTTTGTACTGTGATGTGTTTGTGCAGGGGCATGAATGTCATGACCTGTGTGTGGAGGCCTAAGGAGAAACTTTCCATGTTTGTCCTCTCCTTCCACTTTTGCTTGAGACGTAGCCCCCTTGCTGATACTTTATTTTTTTTTGTTTTTTGTTTTTTTGGTTTTTGTTCCACTTCATGAGTGCTAATTTAAGTCTAGCTGGTCCTTCAGTTTCCACGTGTCCCATTAATGCCCACATATTAGGATTACAAACACATGTGCCACTCTGTGTCCAGCTTTACATGAGTTGTGGAGAACCAAACATGGAATGGCAAGGCTGTAGGCAAGTGTCCCTAACCTCTCAATGTCTCTCCAACCCCAGATTGGATTTCTTGAACCACATGAAGTCTTGGCCTTCTTGTATTATTTTTTTCTTTCCTTTTTATTTCTTGTTAGTTTCTTGATGACAACTTATGCTCAGTTCTTACTGAAAATTCTGATTTGTTTGGTCCCATCTGTCTTCAGAAGCATCTTTAATTCCCTTCAGTTTTTACTTCCTCCCACTCACAGTTCTGTTTCCTTATTTCTTATCTTTAACTCTTGACCCTATATGAGGTCTCTGGAACTCAATTCTTTTCACTCCTTATATTAAAAAACAATTCTCCAAACTCTAGGTGTTGTTCATGTTATAATTATCTGCTTTTCTCTCGTTTTAATTTGTTTATTTCATGCCTTTGCAGGCTATATATTCTCCTTTATTATAAATGGTCTATATTATCAGACCATCTCTCGTTATCTTGTTATCCTTAGAGCCAATATGCAAGTTGGCTGGTGAGTTTCTGACTTCACTTAGACATGCATAGTCATAAACTGTGAGGAGTATCTTATACTGTGTTTTTTGTCTTTCTTCCCATATTCACAAGTGCCCTGTATTCTGTGGGAATGTTGTTAGATTTGGGGGAGGATAGTGATTCAAACTGTAATTTCCACTAAATTCCCCTTTGCATAAAAATTCTAGCGGTCTTCCCACTTTGAATATAAAGCAGTAGTATGCAAATCACTGAATTCAAAGCGTCTTCCATTAGAAGTCAGTAACCTTGAGAGATGCTTCTCTTTAAAAGTCTTTCTTCTTCCCACTGCCTTCAGATATGGCCGAGTAGCATGTACTGCAGAGACGCAAAAATAAGTTTAGCAAAGTCAGTCAGAGTGAACTCATTTTATTCATTGCCTCCCAGTTTGCTCTTTCCCCCAACTAGCAACACAATATTAGAGTTATATCCATAGTTCCAGCCCTGATATAACATAGACCCTGCTTTCCAAACAATTGACAGGCAAACAGGTTGCAGTTCTAAAGCCAGACACCAGTTACTGTCACCCAGGCAGACCACACAGTACTGTGTGTGTCTTGCTGAGTTGTTATAAATCTGAAATAAGACACTGTGTGTGACTCATATACCCTCTTTGGTCTGGGAGTCCAGGGTCACATACTACTGAGTGGCGTCTCTTAGTACATGCAGTTCTTCCCCTATCCACAAAACAGGGACACTCAAGGTGCTTTTCTACCTCTCTTAGAGGATTTTTTTTTTCTATTTACTTTTTCCATTGCTAAAATGACCCAAGTTAAATTGTTCACAGTCTTTGCATTGGAGTCTACCTCAAGTGTCTCCATGCAAAAACTATACAAAGAAGATGGTTCCTTGGCAACGAAAATATGCTGTCACCCTGCAAACTCACACACGCACACACACAACTATCTACACGTACCTGCCTCCTCCCCATTGCCCTGCCGTTCACAAGCATCAGAACTGTACTTTAGCACAGTTGCAAGTTTGTGTGGGTTTAGCCACCCCACTGAAAGTCTCACTCCGTTACAAATCACTGGCTCTGTTTTTATGCTACTGAAAACAATGCAGCTTGAGATGAGCATCTTTCTATTACTGCTTTTAGCTGGTCTTTAGTAGATGGTTAGGGCAAGAGAGAAAGACAACTGGATTCTAAAACGCTTGTGTGTGGACAAGTATGAATGCAACTGTCCAGATGAATGGATTTTAAACGATTGGTAGAATTTTCAGGCTCTCTGGAATTTGCATAAATGATGTGTTTTTTTTAACTCATGCAGAATATGGTAGCATGTTTGATGACTGTTACAGAAATTAAGGTATTAATTTGGTAGTGCTTATGACACACTTGTTAAGTGTGCTGCTAAATGAGCCCTCATGAGCTCAAAATACTTTTCTCCCCTGTTAAAAATGACAAGACAGGAGCTGAAGTGATGGCTTAGCAGTTAAAGGAACTTGCAAGCAAGCACACAGAACTGGGCTCAATTCCCCAGCACTGACATGAAGCCTGAGGCAAAGTGATGCATGCACCTGTAATCCCAGCAATGACAAGTAGAGTCATCAGACTCTGGAAGCCTAAGAGCCAGCTAGACAGGCCCATCCACTGGCAAAAACAGCAAGGGGGCCCATATTGAGAAGTGACCACCTTCACATACATGTACCACGTACATGATACATGTGTGCCTAAGTACACAGAACTAAAAATTAAATTCTGAAAACAAATGACAAGAGGCTGGAAAGATAGCTTAGCAGTTAAGTGCTTGCCTGTAAAGCCTAAGGACCCCGGTGCGAGGCTCGATTCCCCAGGACCCACGTAAGCCAGATGCACAAGGTGGCGCATGCATCTGGAGTTAGTTTGCAGTGGCTAGAGGCCCTGGCACACCCATTCTCTCTCTCTTTCTCTCTCTCTCTCTCTCTCTGTCACTCTCAAATAAATAAATAAAAATAAACAAAAAAATTTTAAATAAAAATAAAAATAAATGACAAGACAAATACAGACATGTGACCTTCTAAGTAGGTGAGCCCACTAGATTAGAATTTCAGAGACATTATACAGCAAGTGTGAAGCTCACCTGAGTGATTGGAGTCCTCTACTGTTATCGTGCCACAGGAAATTGATGAACCCACATCACATTCCCTACGGTGGCTGTGTTGCAGACACAGCTCCACACCCATGCCCACACAGTTGCTGACTTCTCCGCTATAGGCTGTGGAGCCTGTCAGTCAGAGAAGGGTAGGAGATAACAGGTCACACTCTCCTCTTTTCTGTTCAACTTGCAGTGTAGAAATCCTAGTTTGGCAATACTTCCTTCTTTTTACTGGAACTAATTTGCCAGTACAAGTAGAGATGATAGGAGAATCCCCAGCCACACACACACATCTTTTCCTCTTCTTTTCATGTGGCTAAATCCTTCTTGCTAGATTTGTCACAAAATCCTGGGATGACTTTGGACAATCTGAGCGATTCTGGAAAAGCAGAGCCTATGAAAAATCACCACAGATGGCTTTATTGGGGAGCTAATAAGTGTGAAAGTAGAAACAGAAAGTTGAAAGGTAAATTAGGGGGCTGGAGAGATGGCTCAGGAGTTAAAGGCACTTGCTATCAAAGCCTGATGGCCCATGTTTCATTGCCTAGGGCTCATGTAAATCCAGAAGCACAAAGTAGTGCATGCATCTGGAGTTTGTTTGCAGTGGCAAGGGGTCCCTGGTACACCCATTCTCTCTTTCTCTCATTCCCTCTCTCTGTTTGTAAACAAGTAATGAATAATGCAAGGAAGGAAGGAAGGATGGAAGGAAGGGAGGAAAGAAAGAAAGGGGGAGAGGGAAGGAAGGAGAGAGGGAGGGAGGGAGGAAGGGAAAGGGAAGATAAGGGAAGGGAAGAGAGGAGAAAGGAACATGGAAGAAAGAGAAAGGTCAATCAGTTGGGGTCTGTCCACTGGGAGTTTGATCTCTGCTGGTCTTAAAGGAACTTGCAAAGAATTTCATGACTGACTGTGATTATATTAGGTACTAGGAAAACTTTAAAAATTTGTGAAATCAAATTAAAATTTCAAAGACTTTAAAATTAAAGAGCCCATTCTTACCACCCTGCAGATTTTAAACTCACCCTGAGGCCAAGTATATGACTGTGATATAAATTAACCTTGATGGGGCTGGGGGCGAAGTTTTAGTGATAGAGAGCTTACCTAGCATGTACAAGACACAAGGTTTGGTGCATAACGTGAGTAACCATCTAAGTCAATGAATTCAGCCATGGGAAAATGCACTTTCATGATTTATAAATAATGGTTTATTATTCAGAAAGTGTTGCACCCACATTAGGATTGGGGGAGTGTTATAAAGAATACCAGTGATGGGCTGGGAGACAGCTCAGTTGGTAAAGTACCTGCCTTGCAAGCATGGAGACATGATTTTGATTGCCAGAGCCCATGTAAAAATGCGCTTGTAATCCCAACCGTGAGGAGACAGAGATAGGTGGATTCTAGGGTTTGCTGCCAAGCCTAGTCTTCATGGTGAATTACTGGCCACTGAGAGATATTACCTCAAATAAAGGTGGATGGCACCTGAGCAATGACATCCCAGGTTATCCTCCAGCCTCCACACGCACGCACAAACACACGCACATACCTGCGTACTCATAAACACAGACACAGATGCAGACACACACACACACACACACACACACACACACGGAAATGATCCTAAGTTGCTCTCTTGTAATTGCCAAAGTACCGTCAATCTCCACTTCTAACCAACGATGACTGGGCGCAGCGGAGTGGGTGCATGTCTCCTCTCTGCAGCAGCAGCTTTCTTTCTCTCTAAATGGAACAGATTCTAAAGCTCACCCAGGCAAGCTTTCCTCAAACGCGTTCTCCACTAATTAATGAGCCATTAATATTTAAGAACCAGTAGCCTAAGGCAAATCTACTTTGAAACTTCTGGGTTTTGTTTCCTTTTCTGTGTTCAAAGGAAGCTCTACTGGCATAAATACTGTTGGGATTGAACTGGGCATAAATTTCCTGCCACATTTTTAGAAGCCTCTAGATTGCCAGCAATACTACCTGGCACTGAAAGCGTTTACTCTGCTTCTAGGGGTGTGTTCAGAGATGATTGCGAAGAGGAAGTAGGTCAGCAGTAAGATGGAGGCATAAAACATGAAAAGTGGCATCTGGTGGAAGTGTTTGGCTGCTTACAGTGCGAAGCTACTCACAGGACCTCTGAGTTTTCAGCTGTGTTTCTTCTTTCTATAGTAACTCCCTGAGAGGAGTGATGCCTAACCCAGCACCATGTGCTCCTCATGAGCATGGAGACTGGCTGCAAAGCTCTATTGTACTCTATTGTGTTATCTTTTCTAGTCCATTCTGTTTTTGTTATATGTATATACTTGGGGTGTGTGCATGTGTGTGTGTGTGTGTGTGTGTGTGTGTAGGCCAAAGGTCACCCTGAGAAACATCACCCACTTCTTTTTAATACAGGGTCTTTCGTTGTCGTGGAGCTCACCAATTAGGCTACACTAGCTAGCCAGCAAGCCCTAAGGATCCTTCTGTCTCCACCACCCCAGTGTAGGGATTACCATTGCACACCATCTCTGTCTCTGATGTTTTACATGGGCACTGGGGATTGAACGCAGGTCCTCATGCTTGCAAAGCAAAGCACTTTATCCACTGAGCTATCTCCCCATTCTTTCCTGCTCTAGCTTTAAAAGGTCACATTTTTGTACACACCAAGGGAAAAATAATCTGAGTAGAATTGAGAACCAACAGAGTTATTGTTGTTTTCTATGTTTTTTTTTTTTTTTTAATGAAGCACATACTTAGTGTGGCTACATCGTGTGTTGGTACATTCTTTTCCTCCTCCTGCCCCCACCCTACAGGGAACCCTCCTCAGTGGGGTTGCTGATATCCCACTTGGGGTTGTGGGTTGTGCATTGTGGGAGCAGCAGTCAGTTATTTGGGGAAGGCAATGCCTCTGGACATGACATCCCAACCTGTGGCTCTTACAATCTTCCCGTCCCCTCCTCTACCAAATTCTCTGAGCCTTGGTAAGTGAGTTTTAAGCCTACTTTAGTGAAGAGCTGTCAGGAGCCTCTGGATCTCTACTTTGGTATGTGTTGAGTATTTTCAGTCCATCTTCACCCTGGTAGTGATTTGTCAGGCTCATCATGGAAGCAGCACTCTTGCTTGTTTCCCCAGTTCCATTGTGGTTTCACCTGGGCCTTGGCTGTGATACAAAGGGTGGTTTATCTCCTCCAGTCTCTTGCTATGTTCTGATAAAGAAAGAACAGTTTCTCCAACTTGATCCCCAGACAATAGGAGTGGAAGGGTCATGGGGAAGAGGAAGGGGAGGTTGGCAGGGGATGGGAGATAAACACAAAACTAAGTCCAAAATAAACTGGTACCAGAGAAACCTTTCTTCTTGAAGGTAGACTAAAACATATAACCCTCAACAGGAGTGTAGGGTCATCGACTGAAAAGAAGGGTCCTAGAGAGGGTGGCATGAAGCCTAACCTTAAAAATTTTGGGGGGCATGGTGGTGCACACCTTTAATCCCAGCACTCAGGAGGCAGAGGTAGGAGGATCGCCATGAGTTCAAGGCCACCCTGAGACTACATAGTGAGTTCCAGGCCAGCCTGAGCTAGAGTGAGACCCTACCTCAAGAAAAAAAAAAAAAAAAAACTTTGGTTCTGACCTGTAACTTACAGTACTAGAAAGCAGAGCTACCCACACTGAGCTGTTGATCAGAGAGACCTACAAGGTCCCCAAAACAAGACAGGCTTCTGTCAAAGCACTTGATTACCCACCTGAGGTAAAAGGTAAGAGCCAATTGCTGAAGACACCACATGCTGCTGATCCAGCACACAGAGAGACTTGGCTGGAATTCAGAAGAGAGCAGTCTCCAGACAGCCCATTTAGTGCTAGAAAATGGGAAAACGGGGAAAAATGGCCACCAACAGAGTGAGCAATTAGGCTTTTAAGCTACTCAGAAGCAACCAGCCTCACAAGCAGTCACATCCATCCAGTGCAATGGTGACACAGAACCTTGGTGGGTAATCAATAGCTTTCTGACTGGCTAAGAGATCTGTGGAAAGGAACCCATATCTGGAAATGGGAACCAGGTCTGAATCCTATGGAGACAATGTTTATGCTCTCCAGTGACAAGCTCCCACTAGTCTTTTGCTAAAAGAGGGGTTACATCCATCTAACTCTCCCAAGTTTTCTTGGTTTTTTTTTAATTCTTAAATGATGGAAATGGAGCTTAAGATAAAATGGATTCTAAGACTCAGAGACTAGAAAGATTACCACCACAGCCACCAAGAGTGTTGCTGTAATAAGTAAAAAGTCGATTCCCAAGTGAAAGTAGAACATTAATTTTGTAGCATGTGCATATTGAGCTCAACTAGGACCAGGCAGAAATCCAATGATCACTTAAGAGAAAGACGTGTGTGTGTGTGTGTGTGTGTGTGTGTGTGTGTGTGTGTGTAGGTGGTGGTGGGGGGGAATCTTTGCACACTGAAGCTGTCCCCAGCATGCATCTAAGAATCCTTCCAGATGGGCTGTTTGTTATCTCATCACATATTCACATAGCAAAAGGTTTCTTCCAAACATGGAGCACTCAGAATTAAGGGGGAAAAGTTGTAATAGCTGCACGCCCACACGCGCACACACCTGCTCATGCCTTCGTGCATGTGAAATGTATATTTATCCTCTACTTAAAATGTTCATCATTCTAAAGGCAATTGTTATTTCTTCCTGGTGCTACATTTCTCTCTCCTGGTTTGCATCTGTCAAAATGTCAAACTCTAAGCAGAATTGCCTTGCTCCCGTTATTTTATTTTTTTCTACTATGAGTTGCATTTGAGAGACTGATAGCAAACCTGGTTAGAAACATGTCTGACATTGATTCTGAGTGACAGCCGAGAAGGTTGAATAGGAACAGAAGCAAGGTGGGAGAGGCGGTGTTGTATAAAATACTGTAACATACAGTTAGTTGGATTCTCTCTTTCGTCCTGGGTCTTCCAATTTCCTTTGCAATAAGGGAAGCATCAGTGTACTGAAGTCAGTTAGGAAGCCTTTCCTGATAGGTATAGCTTAGATACAATTCCATATATGCTTGCTTACTGAGGAATAAAATCCAACCACTGTAAGAAACAAAGAAGTGACATATAAGTTTCAGTAGAATTCTCCCAGTGCTTATTGAATTAAATTGAACGTAAGTCGTTTCTTCCTGTTGGGATTTTTTTTTTTAAAAAATGAGAAAAGAAAAGACCAAAATAAGTTGTTTTTAAATGGGTCGGTCTCAATAATTACTACCTGTAAATTATTTTCCCTCTCTAACGGAAACTTTAAGCTAAGGACTAAGGAATGAGGTTGCCTCAGTTCAAACCTCCACCATTTAGAACCCTGTGGCATTGAGCAAATTAATCACTGGGTGCCTCCGTGTTCTCACTTGGAGAGTGAAAATTCAGATAATCCTAAAACTGGCTCATCAAGGCTTAAATGCAGTCAAGCATGCAAACTGAGTAGTTGTCAGCACTTAGAGATTGGCACACAGGGAGTAGTTAGTGCCTGGTGACAAAGGTTACCCTGGATGCCACAGGGAGCCTACTGAAGGGAGGAAGAGATTTGGAGGCTTGTCTGTGCCAAGGCTTCCTCTCTTTGTTTATGGAAAGCAAATATCCATTGGCCAGTGTGGTAGAACATTCTAGTCAGTGGTCTCCCATTATATATTTAGCTTTCTAGATTGTTGGTATATGGTCGCTAGAGTAAGGACATTATGTTTTGAATTTGAAACTGAGTATTATCGATATTATCAATTCGATAAAATAGTCTTGTGGTTCTGCCAAGTTCTCTTGTGTAGCTGACTTGAAAATCTCTACTGGTTGGAGTTTTAGTAGCACACAGGTGATGTGGCATACAATGTGGAGGTGCCAATCTCCTCATGGTTGTAAACAAGAGAAGACTTCCCTTTAACAAAGAAGAGCCAAGCTGTAGAGATTGCTCAGTGGTTAAAGACACTTGCATGTAAAGCCTGTCTGCCTGGGTTCAAGTCCCCAGTACCCATGTAAAGCCAGATATACAAAGTGGCACATGTGTAGAGTTCATTTGCAATGGCAGGGGCCCTGGTGTGCCCATACATACACCCTCTCTCTCTCTTAAATAAAGAAATTTAAAAATAAAAGAACAGCCACTATCAAGAAACAAAACAACTATACACAAATGTGTTACTTTTCCTGCCCTAGATGTCACAGCATGTGTAGGATGGTCAGGAAACATACATTCTTTCTTGAATTTGGAGCCTTTGGGCAATTGATGTGCCAATTTCTTTCACAAGATTCTAGTCTGCAATTTATCATCCGAATGCCCTGCCCTGCTCAAATGTGCCCTTTGTGGGCAGGGGCAAAGCTAATATACTTTCCAAGTGTATTTGAATTGCTTCAATAAATCACAGCTGCCACTGTAAGCAGTTTTATCATTCACCAGAACAATAAGTTATCTTCATGCTGTATGGATGCAGTGCCCTCCATGACGTATTTGTGAAAATTGTAATGCATCCTAATGCATTTCCTAAAGTGAAATTAATAAACTCATTTTACAAGAATGTGTGTATATACACATATATGTACATTTCATATATATATAGATAGATAGATAGATAGATAGATAGATAGATAGATAGATAGATATAGATATAGATATAGATTTGAAAGATGCCAGGAAGTCATATAAGGTAATCAAGAATAAGGGCACTTTTATTCTGTTTGTTGTATGGTGCTACTTTATTTCTCTATTATCACTGTCATTATATGAGTATTAAAATGCTTGTCCCTGGGGTTAAATTTTATTTAACTCTGTAATGCCCTTACTGTCTCAGTGACAACAGTCCTCAAAGAACTGTGACTAAGTATAAACTGTTCCCCTTTTAGGTCTGCATCGTGTGTGAGATGGAAAACCCTGAGGTTTGCCATATTTTGTTGGTTGACTTCTGTTGTCAATTTTGTAGACAGCCATTCCAATTCATGAAGCTACAGAATGAAATATTTTCCCACAGTATTTTCAAGGACAACTTGGAATTTCTCTTTCCCATTCACCAAACCTAGATTTAGAACATATTAGTTTTCTTTATTTTTTTAAATTTAAAAAAATATTTATTTATTTAAGAAAGAGAGAGAGAGAGAGAGAGAGAGAGAGGCAGAGCGAGAGAGACAGAATGGGGCACCAGGGCCTCTAGCCACTGCAAATGAACTCCAGATGCATGTACCAACTCATGCATATTGCTTATGTGTGTCCTGGGGAATCAAACCTGGGTCCTTTGGCTTTGCAGGCAAGTGTCTTAACCACCAAGCCATCTCTCCAACCCTGTATTAGATTTTTGATAGGAAAAAGTGTATTGCATAATCATACCATGACTGAAGTTCCCAATAAGGAAAATTTAATTTACTTTTAATATTTTGGAGGACTCTATTCAGGATGATGGACAATAAACCACGTTATTTTTTATTGGATTGACTGAAAATCTGCTCAATATATATAAACTAATTTGCCCTCACATTTTACGTGATAAGAAAATACTTTTGTTTGTAATCATACCATAGCATCTACGAAGAAGCCAGGCTTTATAAATAGAAACTGATTTACTTGCTCCAATACCAAAGTTTCCAGGACTGGAGATACTGCTCAGTGGCAGAACACTTACCTGGCATGCATGAAGTCCTTGGTTCGAGGCACAACATGGCAAAAATTGTAAACACCCTGTGGTGGTTTGACTTAGTTGTCCCCCATAAACTTAGGTGTTCCGAATGGTATGTTCCCAGCTGATGGAAATTTGGGAATTAACACCTCCTGGAGGCACTGTATTGTTGGGGGTGGGCAAACCTGACTGCAACACACCCCCTTTCAAAACGAAAAGAAGTGGATATTTGCAGACTGTCTTGGCATTTTAGATTTTCCCACACATCTTAATCTGCAAATGGCCGTTTGTTTTCATGTCAAACTAGCCAGTGGCTGTTGTGAAGACCGTAACTGACCCCTTCATACCTGATTTCAGCCAGTGTGACACGTATAGGTGGAGGCCTTGTCTTAGCGCCTAAGAAAAGCGTCAGACCATTAGATGTTGTGGTTCAAGCCAACATCCCAATGTTCTCATCACCCCTGACAAATCAAAATCACTGTATGAATTTTTCATCTTCTAATTTTGTCTGTTTTCTTAGACAGTGAGTAACTTTCCTGACTGTCTCCTATCTCTGAGGCCCAAGCCAGGCAGACTCTACCCTACCCCAGACTCATTGCTCACAAGATGCCTTATGCATTCCTCCCTCTCTGTCTCTCTGTCCTTCCTGTGTATGTATGTGTAACTTTGTGCATGTGAGTGAGCATGCACATGTATGGACTGTGTGCATGGGTGTCAGTGAATATGTGCGTGAGTGAGCGTGCGTGCATGTCCTGTGTGCACTGCAGCATGACTGACGGTGCTGCTGTGAAGAATGGAGTCACATGAGTGGAGACGGTGTCCATGATCCTCAAGGATCTAAGCATGTAGAATTATAACTTCCTCTGTCTCACTTCCACTTTTCTCCAGACCCTCCTTTCTCTGCTTGTATCTATGGGAGAAAACTTATTTCCTCTCCTCTTGAATTGATTCACTCTGCAAAATCTTCCCCCAAAGAGAAATGGAAGAATTATTGGTTTTCAGATTTATACATTTTCATAAAATATGAGAATTCACACTGCATAATATTGCCTAACACCAAGATGCACAAAGCCTGTATCCTTTTCTAGAACAACCAATTATTTTTGGGTTACCACAATTTCATAAGCATTTTTTTTCAAGAGAAACAACTGATGTTTAGTTTATTGTAATATTACTAATTTTAGTAAAAGTTTATAATTGAGGAGAACTGATAGCAGCCACCCTATATGTGGAGGACACTTCAAGATTCCTAGTGGATGCCTAACACCACAGGTGGTACTAAACCTCACAGACTCTGTTGTAAATTAGACACAGCATACCAGTTCTGCCAGAAATGTGGTAACATCAGCAAACACAGACTCGTCAATAATTTTTATATTGCTTGCTCAAAACCTCCCGAATCTCTATAGCAATCTGTATGCTGTGGCTGCTTTACAGCGAAGGGGTTGCTGTCTCTCATGCCAGGGAACCCCATGCTGAGGTCTTCCGTGGGCTCAATGCTTTCTCCCACCGCATGACGCTGTCAGTTGGAACACGTTTTCTGTTTGTGTCTTCCCCTCGCCAACACCACGCCTCTCTTCTCCTAGGTAAGCACTAGTCAAGCACCCTGGGGAATCTCTCTTGCTAGCTGAAGAGTGCAGCTCACCTTGCATAGATTTTGTTTCCCCCTTCACAGTTGCACGGGTAGAAGAGCAGTTCTGACTTCTGATCTCAACTACCTGCGTGCATGATTGTTTGCCTTTCCTTACTGGGTCTACATCTTCTCTTAATTCACTTTGAAGCTCTATGTGATTTCCCATCGGCATAACATACTGCTGCCTTGTACTTTGGAACCTGCACTTAGTAAAAATGCAGGTCACTTCATCATAGTCAAGGAGACCTGCAACACTGGCTCTGGTCCCCATGACAGCTGCGAGGGGGCACGGGGATGAAAATTATATACAAAAGATACAAGCTGGACCCTGTCACAGGGTCTGTATACAGTGGGGCTGTATACATTGCCTCAGAACGATTCGCAATTTAAAACATAAGAGTTCATTATTTCTGGGATTTTCTTTTCTCTTAACATTTTTGGACTGTGGATAGTTAAAACTGTGGGAAGGGGTCTGGGGAAATGGCTCAGTGGGTAAGGTGCTTGCCTACCAAGCCAAAGTGCTCAGGTTCGATTCCCCAGGACCCACGTAATCCACATGCACAAGGGGGGCACATGCATCTGGAGTTCATTTGCAGTGGCTGGTAGCCCTGGTATGCCCATTCTCTCCTCCTCCTCCTCTCTCTCTCCCTTTGCCCATTTCTCTCTCTCTCTCTCAAATAAATAAAGAACAAAATTTTAAAAATTGGGGAAGTGAGACTATAGACAAAGGATGACAGCTGTAAAATGCAAAAATAAAATAATATAGGGCTTGAGAGATGGCTTAGTGGTTAAGTACTTGCCGTGAAGCCTAAGGACCCCAATTCAAGGCTGGATTCTGCAGGACCCACGTAAGCAAAATGCACAAGGTAGCACATGCATCTGGAGTTCGTTTGCAGTGGCTAGAGGCCCTGGAACATCCATTCTCGCTATCTATCTATCTATCTATCTATCTATCTATCTATCTCTATTTGCCTCTTTCTTTGTCTGTCTGTTGCTCTCAAATAAACAAAAATAAACAAAGCATAATAATAATACATATAGTACTACTTCATGGACTATTGCTTGCTTCTATAAAGAATCTCATTTAATGGGCTGGATGGATGGCTTAGCAATTAAGGTACTTATCTGCAAAGCCAAAGAACCCATGTTTAATACCCCAGAACCCATGTAAGCCAGATACACAAGCTGGTGCATGCGTCTGGAGTTCTTTGCAGCACCCGCAGGCCCTGGCTCTGCCCATTCTCTCCCTCTCTCTGTCTCTCTATCACTCTCAGCATTTTTTCCTCTCTGTAAAATAAATAACTAATAGTTTATAAAAGAATCTCTTTAAAATTTTTGCTTTTTAGGGCTGGAGTGGTGAAGTGGAAAGGCCCTGGGTTCAATTACTAGTACCACCAAAACTGCTTTTTGCTAAGCACTCCATTTTGCATTTTTAAGTGCTTTAATTAGGTGTGACTTACTCTAATTTATTTATGTCTGTCTTTTCACTGAATGGTCACCTGCACCCACTTCTGAGTTGTTGGCCTGGTAACCATGGTGACCGTAGCAGGGTTACTATGGTGGCATTGTCATTAAATGATGAGTACTTATTGTCAGCTTGTTAAACGCTGGCTTGAAATTTTCAATACTAAATTCAGCTTTAAGGTATAGTTTGCAAATGCTATGGACACATTAGAAATGGTCACTTTTTCTCTTGGATGTCATCCTGAGTTAAGCTTGAGGGAAAAGCAAATGGCAGTAATATTTGTAGTCAGACTGGCAGGTGGTGAACGAATTCAGCTTTTAGACTGGAGTAGAAAGAAGACAGACTTAGTGAATATTCCCCCCAGACAGCAATGGGCATGGGAAGAACAGACAAATGCCCTGCAAGAGAAGGTAGTGAGCTACTTCAATATGAATGAGTGTGTGTGAATACGTGTGTAATTTCCCATCATGCAATTCCCACCATGCTAATGAGGGCCGCTCTGTGGTGTCGGGTTGCAGCTCATGTATCCTGCCATGCCATTCTGCTGCGCCACTGTTTGGAGGACTTGGCAGTTTTTCTGTTGGGAGATGTTTCTTGGGCCATCCTTATATTGGTGACTTGCTGCCTTCCTGGTGTTTCAGTCACAGACTTCAGTCCATAATGATCAGTAATCTTTGAAGAAATGCCTCTCTGTCTCTCTCTCTCTCTCTCTCTCTCTCTCTCTGTGTGTGTGTGTGTGTGTGTGTGTGTGTCTGTTCATCCTCTCATATATAGACACATAGTCATGTGTATACGTGTATAAAAGAGATTATACAGCTATTGCTTGAGAAAGTTAAAACTAATTTAGAGTGTGAAAGTACAAGCCTGCATAGCCCTTCTTCATGCTGGAAGAATCCATAATGATACCATTCGGAGCACAATGAATGCAAAACAGCATGTTTCCAGCGAAAATCTTGTAGCCTTAGCAGGTCAATAATTCTGCTTACCCGAGTGACTACTGCCCTGCCCCGCTTACTAAGTCTGTCCTCCTAACACAGAATATCAGACTTTTCTGTGAGGAGTTATGCCACTTACGTCTGAAGTCACCGAGTCAGGCAGTAGCAGCCTCACTTGGTGGAACTTTGACCATGCATCTCTCATCACAACACCTATTCCACAGCCACCTTAATTTGGAGGTTCTAGAGGAAAGAAGACACAGCTCCAGTTTGCAGCCCAGATGGGGTGTTTCTCCCTGGCCATGTTGCTTTGTGTTAAGCTTACCCAAGTCTAATTTCTTTGAATTCCCAGGTCTTCCCACATCATTGGTTGTTGAACATTCAGTGGTTGTGATAGGTTACATGGCCTCCCTTCTGCCAGTCAGGGATAATTTCTCAGGCTGCAGTTTTGTTCTTGGTAATCTTGGGCTGGTGATGCTGGGACAACCTCTGTGTATCCTTGCAAGTACCCATGATAGTAAAGTAGAGTCAAATTTCTTTGTTATTTGTGTAGATAAGAACATATTCCAGGGCTGGAGAGATGGCCTAGTGGTTAAGGTGCTAGCCTGCAAAGCCTAAGGGCCCCAGGTTCAGTTCCCCAGTACCCGTGGAAGCCAGATGCACATGGTGGAGAATGCTTCTAGAGTTCATTTGCACTGGCTAGAGGCCCTGGTGCACCCATTCTATCTGCCTCTTTCTCTGTCTCCTTCCCAAATAAATAAATGAATAAATAAATAAATATAAAAAAGAGCATAGTCCCATAGCTAAACCCATACTATCTTGCTAAGAAACAACAGACTATTGGATATGTGGAAACAGTGTAGGAGTTGAATCATTGCTTAAAGGACTTATGATGGCTTGACATGAAAGTATTAAAAATATACCCCTATCTACAAAAGAGAAAAGTGCAGAACCCTTGGTGGAGTGTGGCGATATGGGACGCAAGAGAGACGGGCTACAATCAAGGTAACTCGAGACTGACAAAGGTGACATGCTATTTCAGTTAGCAGAACCCACCGCCTCCAGGCAGATCATAAACAGCTACAAAGCCATTCAGTCACATACAGAGGCTACGGAGCTCTCACCAGAAGAAAAAATAAATAAATAAATAAATAACTCTGCTTTCTCTGGAATTCAAATTAAGCCTAGATCATGCATGATGTGTGCAGTCCTCCCCGCCCAGCACAGACTAGGCCTCTAAATTCAAACAAATGTACCTATACATGAACGGAATTTTTTTTTTCCCCCTTTATCAGCAAACTTTACAGCTGGTACTGTAATTGTGTTGGGCACAATCTGTTGGACACAATTCCTGCTGACAGGAAGCTGTAAGCAGACTCCTGAGGGAAAGGCTCCTTTCCCTCCTCAGAGCCCAGTGGTATTTTCTGCCTCGCCCTCATGTTTTATTGTGACTCCGCAACTGGCGCTTACAGAAAGCAAACCAACAAAAACAAAACAAACAACAATAATTATACACTTGTCTCTTCCCTCCCAAAATTCTTTGGCCAACAAGTGAGATGGCGGCGTCTACTGAGACATCCTTTGACAAGCCTTCCAGGCTACTGGGTGTCAAATAGGTGCTCTCTCATAGCAAGGTAATGTTGTTGCCATCCTTACACACACACACATACACACACACACACACACATGCACACACACACACATGCACATACACACACACGTATGTCTTTAAATTTTTTGACATCTTCATAATTATATATTACATTATTTTAGATTTATTTTATTTATTTATTTATTAAAGACAGAGAGAGAGAGAGTGAGAATGGGCACTCCTGGGCCTCTAGCCACTGCAAACGAACTCCAGGTGTGTCCGCCACTGCACTTGCTTACGTGGGACCTGGAGAATAGAACCTGGGTCCTTAGGCTTTGCAGGCAAGCGCCTTAACCACTAAGCCATCTCTCCAGCCCCACATTACATTGATCACATGTATCCTCCTTTATCCCTCTCAGTCTTGCTCTACGCCTCCTTCTTCTCATCTCTGCCATGATGGAGTCACACATCACTCTGTCGTAAACAGGGGATGGGCTTAGTAGGCCACACTCCTCCTAATGAGCTAGTCATAGTTAAAGGTTGCCTAGGATGAAGAGTCATTCTCTTCTATGACATAGCCACTAGTAGGAAACAAGGAGAAGGAGTCATCACTTACTTTGAATCTGCTCCACTGTCTCCCTCATCATGATTGTGTTAATAACACCAGGCCGCTTTAGAACCATTATTCATGAAATTATATCACATGAACTTTCCCAGGGGCCTCACTTTCTAAAATACCAACTCTCCTTGATTGCAATTTTATTCTTGGAAGAAAGAGGTATATGTGTCATAGAAAGTTAATAATGAAGCTATTATACTGCACCTTTGTTCTTGTGTCTTTGGATGAGGGCTTGTATATACTTGTCTCCTCTGCCATCCTTGCCAAAGCAGCAGATTTGATCACGAGGTTGTGATGTCTCCATTTTAATTAAATACCATTGTAAGGCAATGTCTGCATCCTGCCCTTGCTATGGGTCCTGGTTTTACTTCCCTTCTTGTTGCTGGGGCAACATACCCAACCAGAAACAGCTTATGGAAGGAAAGGATTTATTTCAGCTTGAAGTCTTCAGGGGAAATTTCATCATGGTAGAAAAATTAAAGTGTCTGCAGACATACATCTTTTCACTTCAGCAAGGAGGAAGCAGCAAAATAGAGCTCCTATAGGTGGTAAGCGGGCTAAACTAATAAACTTCAAGGTCTGTCTTTAAATATTTATTTTATCTTATTTTATTTTATTTTAGAGAGAGAGAAAGAGAGAGAGAGAGAGAGAATTGGCACACCAGGGCCTCAGCCACTGAAATCCAACTCCAGATGCTTAAGCCACCTAGTGGGCATGTGTGACCTTGCATTTGCCTCACCTTTGTGCATCTGGCTTATGTGAGATCTGGAGAACCGAACATGGGTCCTTAGACTTTGCATGCAAGCACCTTAACTGCTAAGCCATCTCTCCAGCCCAAGGTCTGTCTTTAGTGACACATCTTCTCCAGCAAGGATCTACCTCCCGATGGAAGGTTATATATGAAGCTTTAACACAAACACAGGAGGCTATAAAGGCTCACTTTACATTCAAACCATCACAGTCATATTGGTGGAGAGGTATGAAAGATTAACTGCTCACTTATGTGTTTCATGTGAATGTAGCTATGATAAGACAGAAGGTATCCCTGAAAATGTGCCTACAGATTCAATAACAGATTAAGTGATTTCCCATATTAGAAAAATGTTAAAAACAAACATGGCTGAAAATGTTACTAAAGGAGAAAAAAAATCAAATGACATAATTTATATTTTGAGATGTCTGTATCAGGAGAACTTCTCATGTGCCTTTAATTCACCACAACCTCTTTAAAAAACACCTCACTGAATCTCTCCTGAACACTCACAGATGCCTGAACTCATCTAGGAGATACTGGTTTCCTCCTTAGGAATGTAAACGTATTCTCTGTGAGGTCCTGGTGAAGCTGAGATCCTGGAATCTACTCCCTCTTGTACCCCCTCCTCCTTCCCTCTTAAATCCCCTCCCTCTTCCCCACCCCACCTTAACACTGAGAATCCTGCAAGAGGATTGTGTTGAGAAGTGAACTTCACTCGAGTCATGCCACATTTGAATGCTGCAGAATGAGGACTGCCCCGCTCTTCTACCAGACCAAGGGTTTCAAACTCTGAAGTTTAACCCTGGGGCTTCTAGAGCTCCTAAAAGCAGAGAAATTGTGTGTGAGCTGCTTGAGTCGGAGTCTGAGTGCAGTTGACTGGAAGAGGGCGCCGCAGTTAGCAGAGCTCACTGTGACGGCTAGCCCTCCACAAAGCGTTAAATGTCAGGGTCCCCATCTTTCTCACTGATGCCTGGTGTTTTCTTGCCCTGTCCTCCCCTTTTCACAGATTAGTGAGGAAATCACGCAGGGATTCCTTAACCGTGGGCTTAAGGGTTTCCGGGAATTCTTGTTCAATTACAAGGAGGAAAATGTATCAAAACAGTATGGGCACTTTAGCCCCACCAGAATGTTGTCAGTGAAGATGTGCTCTTAGTGAGCGGCCAGTGTGATAGAAGCCAGATGAGGGAATGCTTTCTGACTCCGCCCCTTTGTCCCTTTGGTGCTGCGCTGCCAAATCAGCATCCTGGCACTCAGGAAGCTGCTGAGGCACAAGGATTGCTGAGAGTTTGTCTGAGGCCAGCCTGGACTAAGAGAAAGTTTTAAGCTTGCTTAGAGCGACACCCTGTCTCAACAGAAAGAAAGGAGAAAGAAAGAAAAATGTTTTGTGCATTTTTATACTTAAATATGTCTTTAATATCCATTTTCTTATTCGTTTGGTTGCTGGTGCACGATTTCAAGAAAGCACCTTTAACCACTGAGTCATGTCCCCAGCCCCATAGCCTAATATTTCAAAAGGCATTCTGTTCCCAAATCATGATTTAAAAAAAAAAAAACTTAAAAAGTGCAGAGCTGGAGAGATTGCTCAGCAGTTAGGGCACTTGCCTGCGCAGTCTAATGATGCAGGTTTAGGTCTCTAGTACCCACAGAAAGCCAATTGCACAGTGGTGCATGCATCTGGAATTCATTTGCAGTGGCTGGAGACTCTGATGTGCCCATTCTCTCTCTGTCTCTCTTCTATCTCTCTCTGCTTGCAAATAAATAAGTAAAAATATTTATTTTTAGAGTACAAATTAAACACCATTAGCCATTTAACTGTGCAAAATATGAACCTTGCCCATACATACCATGAGTTACTAAATATTTCATTTAAACTAAGAGCGAATCCAAAACAAATCCATTGAACATGATATATATTTTTCTTTAAAAAGCACTTGTCCACTCAGCTAGTTCAAAGCATTACAAAACAATTAGATTAGAAATAGTGGTGGGAGCTGGAGAGATGGCTCAGTGGTTAAAGGCTCTTGCTTGCAAAGCCTGATTCCCAGGTTCAGTTCCCCAGTACCCATATAAAGCCAGATGCTCAATGTATGCATGTGTCTGTAAGTTGTTTGCAGTGGCAGGAGGTTCTGGCATGTCTATTCTCCCTTTCACTGTTTGCTTCTTTCTCTATGTCTCTCTCAAATAAATAAAAATATTTTTTAAAAAAGAAAAGAAAAAAAATAGTGGTGAGGGGGACACACCTGCGACTTGTGCTCGGTGCTAGTGAGAATGGCCAAAGTCTAGCAGGGTGGCCGACAGCTCCCTCCCCAGAACAGCTGCTGGGGAAGCAGGGGAGGGACTTCTTTTGTCTTACCTTTGACATGATGATAGACACTCCATGTAGCTGGTCATCAGGAATAGACTAAAAGTCACCTGCTTCCATCTGGAGTCCTCTCTCCACCTTTGGCCTCTAAAGAAGGCTATTATTAGTAATGGTGAGTTCCACTTTACCGGAGCCTTCCCAGGAGGGAAAGCAAACCCGTGGGGAATATATGCTTTGGCTAGGAGACTAAGGACAGACAGACAGACAGACTGGATGGGTTTCATATACAGAAAGAAGAAGTATCAAAAAAGAAAGAAAGAAAGAAAGAAAGAAAGAAAGAAAGAAAGGCAGAAAGAAAGAAAGACAGATGGAAAGAAGTCTCCAATTTCTTTTAGTCTTTGCTAATACTTATGGCCAGAATCTCTTTGGAGCCACAAAGCCCAGCATCCATACATCCCAGTGCCAAAATCCAAGTTTGTACCAGGGCCTGGCGCCTGGGCTAAGTGTGCCTGTCTAAATAATTCTGGTGGCCATCTGCTCCTAGCCAGAACTGGCTTGACTTTTCTGCTTCTCGCTGAACTGGGTCCTTGGCCAAGCTTCACATCCAAAGCTGCTTCTGCTAATGGAGATTAACAATGTCTTTATATATAATCTGTGGGCAGAGCAGCACACTCGTGGTACTGCCCGTGAAACCTTCCATGCGGACTGCACTTCATTAGTGATCCATGGGAATGTGTGCAGAAGCCCAGGGATGGTGTAAGCTAAGGGGAGCACTTACAAGAGCATTTGCTCAGCAGGTGGAGCTCATGCTGGTACCCTACACATTCCGTGCATAATCATCCCGCCATTTTATGATATCTTTACTTACTTGCTTATTTGACAAGAGTGTTGCAGTTAACTTGGCGTTGCTGGACAAACATCAGACCAGAAGCGTCTTATGGGAGGAAAGGTTTAATTTCAGGCTTACAGAATCTAGGAGAACACCATCAGTGGTGGAAGAAGATGGCTCACGTCCATAGATCATAGCAGAGAGACACCACCATGAGCAGCCAGCAAACACTAACAGCCAGAGCTCCAAGTGCTCTGAACACACATTAGGGCTGTATTTAAGATACATCCCCAGGCACACACCCTCCAGCAGCTTGCTAGGTACTTAAGTTGCAAGCTTCATCAGAAATACCTCAGGCTATGGGGGATATACATTCACATTCAAAAAGAGACTCTTACCACTTCAAAGGAATTCAGGACAGAGCCAGTCACAGATGACCTTACATCTCTAGCATTCACAAAAGCTCTGGGAAGTCAGTAATAATGTGTTTCTGGTTCCTAGGCAAGAGAAACAAACCTTGGAAAATAGGCAATTTTCCAAAGCCAATGAGTGGGTGAAAGTGGTAAAGCTTTAATTCTTTGTTCTATTGTGAAGCCTGTGATTTCACCACCAGGAAACAAATTTCTTTTTAAAGAAAGTTTTGATTATTTATTCATTCATTTATTTGCATGTATATGGGTGGGAATGCCAGGGTCTCTTGTCTCTGTAAACAAGTGAATGTTTGTGCCACTTTTTTTGCATCTGGCTTTATTTGGGTGCTGGGATTCTAACCCTGGCTGTCAGGCTTTGCAAGCAAGCACTTTTTTTTTTTTTTTTTTTTTTGCTGAATCACCACCCTAACCCCAGAAACAAACTCTTATACTTTGTACCTGAAAGTTTGTGGAACACCTCATCATACTATTTGCCCTTTCTGATGGTTGCATGTTAATATTTAACCAAGGCTTCAGCACAATTCAGTGGTAGAACATTTACCGATCATATGAGCCTGGGTTCCATCCCCATACCCATGATGATGATAATAAACAAAAACAAATTGTAGCTATAAGTACCATAAGGGTAAGACTAACTTACAGCAGAGTGTCCCCTAAATCAGATATGCTTGCGGAATGCAGGGACCAGGTAACACAGAAGCAGAGAAGACCTTTCTTTTCTTCACTCTCTGTTGCACATTTGATCTCAACTATCTGTTTCACAGCAAAGAAAGGAAAATGTCAAATTCAACAAAATTAGCAGACTACTTGAGGTGAATCATAAGGTAACATTTTTCTTTTGCCCTAAGGATATTTAAACAATGACATTACTTAATAATACTCTGAGTTATTAACAATTCCTTACAAACGTTGCCATTTTCTCCAACTGGAAAGCCAAGTATTAGGGCAACGACTCAAGTATTCTACCTGATACATAATGACATGTAAGTTTTACAGTTAACATTTACTTAATTGCTGAAGCAGTCATGCTAAGTGCATAATCTGACATGTTATCAGGTGTTGAAATGATCATTTCTGAGGGGAAAAGGTTCCATGCCAGCAGAAGAGAATATTCTATTAAAAACATGATTTACCTCATTTTTAAAACCTTCCTTTGAGCAGACCATCCCAGTCAGTGTGATCCCTGAAGGGAAGGGGCACGTGTGCCGGTGATGTCACTGGCCTCTCCTCCCCTCACTTACACGGTCTCCCCTCTTCTCTCCTGACCCTGTAGACTGCACCTCACAGGTCCCTTTGCCCCACGGTTTATAAGTAAATCTTGCTAGCAGAAGGCATCTTCAGCACGTGGTCAAAGGGCAACAGAAGAGAGAGAAAGCAGAGTCTGTTGTATCATGGTTCTCTCAGAGGCCCCTCCTTCAGCTCTCACTAGATTCTGGCCTCACTAGCTCTCCCCCTGAGACCCTCAGGCACAGGGGATTCGATCAGTCCCCACCATTGGGCTCTGAGTATCTCTGTCATTTGCTGGACCCTTAGCTTTTGCACACCTTCAGCAATACTTTCTTAGGACTGTCTCTCTCCCCTGACATCATGAAGTTGGATTCTGTTTCCTGGTAGAGCCCCAAGGTGATTCTATATTAGTAATCTTGACTCTTCTGGACTCATGATCATAAATAATCTGCTCAATTCTTTGTTCAGTTTTCTTCTTGTTGTTGTTGTTATTGTTGTTTTGTTTTTTGAGGTAGAATCTCACTCTAATCCAGGCTAACCTGGAATTCACTATATAGTCTCAGGGTGGCCTTGAATTCATGGCAGTCCTCCTACCTCTGCCTCCTAATTGCTGGGATTAAAGGTATGAAACCACCACACTGGGCTTTCCTAGTTAGGCTTTTTAAAAAAGATTGTGTGTGTGTGTGTGTGTGTGTGTGTGTGTGTGTGTGTGTGTATGCCCATGCATGTGCAGTCCCACATGACAAATACCAAATACCAGATATTTGTGCTATGTTTTGCATCCAGCTAACATGGGTACTGGAGAATTGAAACCAAGCCAATCAGGCTTTAAAAGCAAGTGCCCTTAACCCACTTAGCCATCTCCCCAGCCCCTATGCATAAGTGTTTGTTTTCTATAAAATGAGAATAATAACTATACCTACTTCTTACACTGAGCATCCTGATGAGGAAGGTAGGGAACATGAATTAATGTCTCTGCTAGCCTAGTTTTAAAAAGAGAGAGAGATAGAGAGAATACGTGGCCTCCTCAGACTGCTGCCTGTTGATAAACGACCACTGGTGACAGGTCATCTAAATATTGGGGTACAGTTCTTCCAGGAATTTCAGCAGAGATGGTTGGCGCCCATCTTTCACAAATTATTTTTGTGCTCTGGTACTCCAAAGCCCTTTTGGTGGTCTTCATCCCCAATACCTGTTCTGTTACTACAGGGGAGTTCATGGGTCACTGCCAGAGGCAAACAGGGTGAGTGTCAGCCCCTGGGGCAGAGGTCTACTCTAGGCCCTGTAAGGACACAGGATCGTATGTGGGAAGGAGATGGTATTTTGTCCAGTTATCATAGAAAGCCATACAATTCCTAAAGTGAACATTTGGCAGGCAGGCATAGCTTGGCCGCTGTGCAGTCCGTCACATTTGGAGGCAGCATGAGGCGTGTGTGCTGGGAAATTCAATGACAGGACCCAGGTGATTGATGGGAGGGTCTGTGTGAGGTCTGGGACTGGCAGGTTCTCTGCCCTGTGGATGGCAGCTTCATGGCCTGGAGCATATTGAATCATGCCATCTCCGGGTATTTGGGGGTCAAGATTGGGTTGAATGCCACAGGCCTGGTGAGGGCTAAGAAGAAGGCCAGAAAAGCAGGGGCCACTCCGTGTGCATCTTTCTGGGTCATGACGGAGGCAGATGTCCTTGCTTCTTTAAATTATTTATTTATTTGACAGAGAAAGAGAGAGAGAGAGAGAATGGGCCCAGGGCCTCTAGCCACTGCAAACGAACTCCAGATGCGTGTACCCCCTAGTACAGCTGGATAACATGGGTCCTGGGGAATTGAACCTGGGTCCTTTGGCTTTGCAGGCAAATACCTTAACTGCTAAGCCATCCCTCCAGCCCTGTCCTTGCCTCTTGTTTGCTTTCCTTCAAGGTCAAGTGAAGGTTCAGCACGAGTAAAAGAGAGGCCAACCGCTGGTCATGAAGGCTCCACAAACCCAGGGCTACAAGGATCTCTCCCTTCTAGGCTTTTTCATCCCTTTCCTTCACATTTGCATCCACTTGCGTATTTTCTCTCAGGTTCCCTCGCAGGATGCAAACATACGCACAAGGGGTTAGTGAGATAGGAGAGTTTCATTTGTTGCTCTGTTTGGTTTAGAGGTAAGGTCTCCCCCTGGAGCTCAGGCTGGCCCCAGGCTCACATCCTCCTTCTCCCTCTGTATATGTGCTGGGATTAGTGTACACCAGTACCCATGCTAACATAACTCCTTTACTAACATCACCAACAAATATTCTTCAAGCACCAAATGTAGAATATGAGGCCAAGCAGGGAGGGAAGGATAGCCAGACTTGAACAGGTGAAAAGGTGACTCTATAGCATGGGAGAGGAGAATAGATGGTACAAAGGAAAGGACAGACGCACCTCGTGTTCATTGCTCACCCCTGGCCTGGGCATTTCCCAACCCGCAGTTCCCACTTTACAAAGGCTCAATGATTTTCCACATGCAATCTCACACCAGCAACAGCAACAGCACCTAGGAACTTGTGCAAAACTATATTGCAGGTCTCAGCCTAACTAGAATCCATTAAAATCTCTGGGGTTCTGGATCCTGCAATATTTTTTAACTCAGTAGACCCTCAAGGTTAACCAGAGGCAGGACAACCTTGAGATCAATGACCCAGACGGAAGAGGTGAAGACGAGATGGAGAGCCTGGGTCAGGCAGCAAATAGAACCATGCCAGAGCTCAGAGAAGCCAGCTTGCAAGGCTCACTGGGTGGATGGGCCCAGCACAGCCCCTCACATGGGCCACATTGGAGAGTCATCACTTGTCCTGGCAGGACAGGTTCCTGCTCCCTTGGGCCCTCTGTTTTCATCATCCCAAATAGGGTAAGACAGCAGGCTTGCAGACCCAGCAGATCTCTCTGTTCCCTGAAGAGTGGCAGAGCTGGCTCAGCCAGGAGGAGGAAGTGTTCTGAGGCCTAGAAGCAGACCTAAAGCAACAGCAGGCTGGTGACTGTCTTCGTAAGCATCATCTTGGAGCCCATAAATCACTTGAACCATGATGGAAGGCAAGTGTTACTCTCGGGTGCCTTGGGGTGACGGCAAGAGCTAACAAGTGGACGATCTGAATCGTTTTTTCTCTTCCTACCCTGGAGCAAGCCATAGAAAGAGCAGAGCTGCTCTGTGTGGAGGGTGGAGAGAGCCTGCCCGGCGGAGCACAGGCAGAGTCTCCTGGGCAGACTCTGGGTCCTGAATTTCACGTCCTTTTCAATGATGATGAAATCCGACTTTAATGTTGACCTCCGCCTCCAATTCCGGTCAGCCGTAAAGATGAGCAGGTCTCTGTGTGGACGAGTCTGCAACTCCCGAGGCTTGATTAGTCCACAGGATAACAGCAAATGGCAGTAACTTTCGGCACTTCACGTGGTGACGTTCAATATCTTCCTCATCACTGTTCTGCCATGAATGCTCATGAGCTCATTGGTTCAAAGATGACTAAGAAAGTGTTTCTTAGCTATTGTTTGGGTTTGTGACATCATCTGGTGGCCCCAGGGTTTTCTTTCTTGGGGGGGGGTCCTCTCTGTTGGAATTTTGATGGAATTACAAAACAACAAGGAGCAAGATGTCTAACCATAATGACAACATCAAAAATGCTTAGTCAACATTGAGATTCCATCTCACTCCTGTCAGATTGGCTACCATCATGAAAACAAATGATCATAAATGTTGGCGGGGATGTGGAAAAAGAGGAACCCTTCTACATTGTTGGTGGGAATGCAATCTGGTCCAGCCATTGTGGAAATCAGTGTGGAGGTTCCTAAAACAGCTAAAGATTGATCTACCATATGACCCAGCTATAGCTCTCCTAGGCATATATCCTAAGGACTCATCTCATTACCTTAGAGATACTTGCTCAACCATGTTTATTGCTGCTCAATTTATAATAGCTGGGAAATGGAACCAGCCTAGATGTCCCTCAACTGATGAGTGGATAATGAAGATATGGCACATTTATACAATGGAGTTTTACTCAGCAGTAAAGAGAAATGAAGTTATGAAATTTGCAGAAAAGTGGATGGATCTGGAAAGAATTATACTAAGTGAGGTAACCCAGGCCCAGAAAGCCAAGCGCCACATGTTCTCCCTCATATGTGGATCTTAGCTAGAGAAGATTGGGCTTCTGTGTGAGAAGGAAAAAACTCAGTAGCAGAGGCCAGTAAGTTAAAAAAGGAGATAGAAAGGGAAGAGAAAGAAAGGGAGGAGGGCTTTTATTAGGTTGGTATTGTATATATGTAAGTAGAAAGATTGAGATGGGTAGGGGATATGATGGAGAATGGAATTTCAAAGGGGAAAGGGGGGAGGGTAATACCATGGGATTTTTTTTGTTATCATGGAAAATATTAATAAAAATGGAAAAAAAATAAACTCATTCCATCAACGTAACATACCAGTATTTAAGCATCTATTAAAGTAGAAATATCCTACTAAAAAAAAAAAAAAAATGCTTAGTCAGGGGCTGGAGAGATGGCTTAGAGGTTAAGCGCTTGCCTGAGAAGCCTAAGGACCCCGGTTCGAGGCTCGATTCCCCAGGACCCACGTTAGCCAGATGCACAAGGGGGTGCCCGCATCTGGAGTTCATTTGCAGTGGCTGGAGGCCCTGGCACGCCCATCCTCTCTCTATCTGCCTCTTTCTCTCTCTGTCTGTCGCTCGCAAATAATTAAATAAAAATAAAACAAAAATAAAAATAAATTTTTAAAAATGCTTAGTCAGGGCTGGAGAGATGGATTAGTGGTTAAGGCACTTGCTTTGAAGCCTAAGGAACCAGGTTCAACTCCCCAGAACCCACATAAGCCAGATACACAAGGTGGTGCATTTGTCTGGGGTTCATTTGCGGTGTCTGGAGGCCCTAGTGCACCCATTCTCTCCCTCCCTCCCTCTCTGCCTCCCCCCATCTATCTCTCTCTCTCTCTCTCTCATAAGTAAGTAAATAAATAAATAAAATATATTTTTAAATGCTTAGTTAGGGAGTGAGGGAGGCTAGGGAATGGCTTAGTGAGTAAAGTGCTTGGCACACAAGCATGAGGACTTGAATCCAGATCCAAGTACCCACATAAAATATTCTGTAATGTTAGTGCTGGGGAGGCAGAGATAGGTGTATCCCCAGAGCAAGCTGGCTTGCTAGACTACCATAATCCTTGAGCACCATGTTTAGAGAGAGAACCTGTCATAAAAAAATAAGAAGAAGAAGACAGAGAGCCACTGAAGAAGACCCAACATCGACCTCTTGTATGTTTCTAAAATAAACAAAAAAAATCTTTTTTCATAATCTTATCTTTTTACGATGTGTGCCTTATATGTAAATGATGTGTGTGCATATGTTTGTATGTGGTCAGAGGATAACTTGAGGTGTTGGTCCTTGCTGTCCCTGTTTTTGGAGGCTAGATCTTCTTCACTATTGCTTTCACCAGGCTAGCTAGCCTGGAAGCTTCCAGACAATTCTCCTGTCTCCACCACCTCCCTTTTCACCTTAGCTATACTGGGATTTTAGTTGCTTGCCACAACTTCCAGGTGTTATGGGGATCTGAGTTCCAGTGCTCATGCTTGTTCAGCAAGCACTTTATCCACTGAGTCATAGCCACAGCCCCTCCACCATATTCTTGTCAGAAGTTGTCCTGCATAACTTCTATGACTAATAAGGTATCTGAGCTGTCTTCTTGTCTTCAACCACGTTGACAGAAATGACCCAGGACACTTTGCCATGGGGTCAAATGAGGTCTGTGGTAGTCATATGATTCGACTGAGAGCTCAGACCATCCCATGGAGAAAGACCCCTTTTGTACACTGGGCCTTCACCATCTTGGTTGTATGAAATCCTTGTTGTGTAATATGTTACAAATCATGAGTTCATAGGTTTTGCTACTCTATCCCAGGGTTTTAATCCTTTCCTATTTATTTCCTTTTCAAAATATAAAGATCCCTATATTGAATCAGAGGTATGATAGCTTAAATGTGTGGCTCCATAGACCCAGGCTGGAATCTTGAGTCTCCAGTGGGCAGAACCCTACTGGGGAAGAGACGTGTCACTGGGAGTAGATCTTAGAGTTGAGCCCTAAGGTGTGTCTGGGACAGATCTTGAATCCAGCACTAAGGTGTGTGGAAAACAGTTGGAGCTCCAGCATACTGTGCTTGCTGTTTGTGGCGTTTGCTGGCTGTTTGGTGATGTCTCTCTGCTTGGATCTATGGAAATAAGCTAGCTTCTTCCACCATTGGTGGCGTGTCCCCTGGGTCTGTAAGCCTGAAATAACCCCCTTCCTCCCATAAGCTGCTTCTTGTTGGGTGTCTGTCCCAGAAATGAGGAGCTGATTGCAACAATTGGTGTTCCAGAAATATCTGATACTTGCTCAAAGAGCCTCTGTTAAAAAATTGGGAATAGAGCCGGGCGTGGTGGCGCACGCCTTTAATCCCAGCACTCGGGAGGCAGAGGTAGGAGGATCGCTGTGAGTTCGAGGCCACCCTGAGACTCCACAGTGAATTCCAGGTCAGCCTGGGCTAGAGTGAGACCCAACCTCTAAAAACAAAAAAAAAATAAAAATAAAAAAATAAAAAATTGGGAACAGTGTCAGCTGGTTGTGAAGCTCTTTGCAGTGATAATGTGAGAAATTGGCAGTTATTGTAGGTCAAGCCTCCTTTGTTCAGATAGACAGCTGTCCTGAGCTTTACTGACATTCAGGATTGTGGTGCAGTAATTAATCCATTTTAAATTTTCCTCAAGACTACAACACCACTGGAACTCAAAGATTCTTGTTCCAGAGAGATCACATCCTAAGTGTGTGTCTGTGTCCCCTCCCTCTATTCCTACTGACTTCGCCTTAGCTCTTAGCCAGCATCTCAAACCTCTCTCGTAGAGATTGCCACTGAGTAGACTTTAATATCAGATCTATGCTATTTGCAAAGTCTTCCACTCCATCAATGTTTGTGAAAGAGTCCAGCCAGTCCTGAAATGAACAAAATGGTTATGTCTGACTACATACAAATAATAATATAGGAGGATTTATTTGACATAAAAAGGTAGTTTGAGGATGAAGAAATTGCTCAGTGGAGAAGGCACTTGCTTGTAGAGCCTGGCAGTTGGGTTTAATTCCCCAGTACCCAAGTAAAGCCAGAGGTGCAAAGTGCAGCATATATCTCAAGTTCATTTGTCGTGGCAAAAGGCTTTGGAGTGTCCATTCTCCTCTCTCTCTCTCTCTCTCTCTCTCTCATAAATATATATTTTAAATTCACCACTTGTTGCTTATGAAATCATTTTTCCCATTGTAGTAACAGGAAAATTCCTACAGATTGAATCTATGACTGTGGTACTTACCCTGGCAAGGTTGGCCAGGGATGGTTCTTACCTCGTAGCCATGCCACAGGTCATTCGTCCACCCACAGTGATGCTGACCCTATTACTTGTGACCTCAAAGTGATCTTGTTCTACTCAAGTGGTCAACAGTAATTCATCACCAGAAGTAGGCACTGGGGTGATATCAGTGGGAGCCAGCCTTCTCCATTTCCATCCTGACTCTACCTGCAGACTGGCCTGGGGATAAACTAACTCCTTGTGCATCTGTTTGCTGCCAGCCAGGAGCATATCCTGAATGTCCTTAATTAACACTGCTAGGCGGGATACAGGATGCCACACGTTCCTCTGAGCTGCTCAGCCTTATTAATAAAGTAAAACGTTGCTGAGTGTCTCACAGCAGACTCTGTCCCTCTGGGTTGTTGGAGCTCTCTGGCTGTCAGTAAGACACGATGGGCCAGGAAAGTTCAGTGAAGGACTTCAATAATAAGACAGCCTCTTCCATTTAAAATGGAATCCAGCACACACACACACACACACACCCTTCCCTCTGAGGCATTCATTGAAATTCCGTGCATGATCCGTTCCTCTAGTCATTTAACAATGTCTCTCATGTTTGCCCTGATTTAAAAAAGAAAAAAAAAAAAAGGAAAGATAGAAAGAAACCCAGGTTTGTGTTTGTGATAACATGGACGAGGATGGTATAATTGCAGAGAAGAGGCCCCCAGGCTGGCGGTAATAGGCTGGCTCGTCTGATGTGTACCTCCACCAGACAATGACCTGTGTGTGGTTGCTCTCAGGGGAAGGCAAAGAGGCTTTTAAGAATTACATTCCGCGCAGGATGAAAGCTAATGAGGAAAGGAGCAAGTGTGAAGAGAAAGGACTCCTCGGGAAGCCTGGCTCCACTTAGACGTGTCACAGCTCCCCTCAAAGTCATGAGGATAGGTTTGTCCCTATAGGGACACAGAGCGCACCCTCCCTTATTCCAGACATGCTCCCCCAGGTCCTTCCCAAGGAATTAAAGCTACCGAATAATGAATGCTGAGGAAAACGGGGGAGGGGGAGATGGATGCAGAGACTGCCAATGAGTAAGGTAAAAATGGGCATTGACATCAAAGAGGAAAAAGCTTATGATGGGTTTCAACAGTAAAAACAGGGGGAAATAACACAAGTTCTTGTATCCCCCATTTTCTGTCTTAAAGGCTTTCTTGGCCATTTTACTTATTATATAAGGATGGAATTTTTACCAACATATGACTTCCTGACTATTTTTTATTCCTATATCTTAATTGCTTGACTTGTTTAAAAATAAAATATGCTTTCAAATCTAGTGTCCACTGCTTTCTTACCCTAAACAGCCAATGCTGAGTTTTGGATCACATGCACTGGGGGACTGGAAGGAAGGCAGCATGTCTCAGATGATTCAGTCCTTGTTTTTCGCTTGGACCATCTTGTTATACCTGGAGTCTTTCGTGTGAGGCAGGTACTAGAGCGGGCAATGCCTCGGAAGCCGGGGATACCGTAAGATGCCTCTGAAGGTTCCAAGGCCTCCAACGTCATATGAAGGGAGACTCTGGAGCTGTCTTCCTCTGAGGAGCCACTGGAGCAGTGGCCTGCACGTGACAGGAGCTGCTGAGGCTGTCTTCTGCTCGTCACGAGGGAGGAGTTTCACATAGGAGCCGCAGTGACCCCAGGCCCCTTCTCTGTGGCGCAGTCCACGATCCTCTTCTGGATCCTATGATGTCAAGCTGCAAATCTGTTCTTAGCAGCCACTGCCCTCTGGAACAGCAAATGCTGTGGTAGGCAAAGCTGGGAAGGAAAATCTGCCCTGGAGATGGGACCTCAGCAGCAATAAAACTCGGGAACACGTCGGTAGTGCACACAGTTAGAAAGCATAAAGACAGCCATCTATACACCCCCCCCAAAATATAGTGCTCTAACTGGCCTGAGGAACCTCATTTCCTCTGGGCCCCTCATCTGATGTCCTTGATTGTTTTGCCAATCCATCTTCGTCATCCTCCTCTTCCCTATTTTTACCTTCCAAATGCTGTGAAAGCTATCTCCACTCTCAAAGGCCAAGTGCTCTTGCTCAGGATACTCACTTGCCTTGGAGTCTTGACTACGTTGCTTTTATATGGAATTAAGCTACTTTACCTTCCATCTCAAGATTGTAAGACTGTGATCCATTTTTCACAGCCTCTCACACTTCACACCCCAGCCATCTATCTGCACCTGTGGGAGGGACTAGCTGTTGGAGGACTTATTGAATGGACTGAGTTGGTTTCCACAGGGCAGTCATGTTTTACCTTTGATTTTCTTTCGTTCATACTCACCGGGTCTTGTTCAACAAATTGTGAGGCGTAATTCTTTTCCTCTTAGCTTAATTGTTTTAACCACTGAAAATACAATTTATGTACTCAATGGCCATTGAGTACCTGCCACATGAGAGAGATTATATTAGGTTTACTAGAAAGGGAAAGAATGCATAATAAATGGTGGTCCCATTGAATGAGAAAGAGCAAGTGTGCTGGGATCAGAAATCCACAGCAGACATTGCAGATTTATCTCCTAGAAGCTTTGAGACCTCGATGATATTCTATGTCGTACCCCTTCATGGAAGGAGTCTGACGATGGTCACCACCTCTCAGCACTGCACGGCACCAGGTGGAAGCTCTTAATTCACTGCTTGGCTTGCTGGCTGGCTTAGAATCAAACATCATGGAAACAGGAGCATCGATAGAAGAATTCATATGTGTCCAAGAACCAGTAGACACTGGAAATTGTCAAAATGCAAAAAAAAAAAAAAACTATCAAACATTAGCAAAACGAGAGCCACCCCTAGGCAAACCTTTTTCTTTGTATCCATCACCTACTGTGCCACAGACAAGAGGACCTGAACTGTCAGGATTCCACCCCAAACCTCATGCAAAGTGCAGGATGTGAGTTCAGCAGCAAGCTGATGGACAGACCACTCTTTAGGAATGTGCAGAAATAATAGTATTTGACTCATCCAAATTTTACAGTAACCAGATTGTTAACTCCAATCATGTGAAAATCTACCCTATCACATCAAGAATGCTTGGTTTAAGCAACATAACATGTGTGTGTGTGTGTGTGTTAGTTCTTATGCTAAGAGTTTAGAAATAGTTGGCCTGGGGAGACACCTCACTAAGTAAAGTGCTTGCCGCATAAGCACGAGATCTGAGTTCCGATTTCTGGTGCCCACACAATAGCCCGACGCAATGGTGGGTACCTGTAACCCTAGAGCCTAAGATGCAATGAAGGGATAACTGTAGTCACTTGCTAGCTAGCTGATCTAGCCAAAGCAGTGAGTCTCAAGTTTAGTGACAGACCCTGTTTCAAAAAAATAAGGTGGTGAGTAACTAAGGAAGATACTCAGTGTTGAATTTTGAGACACATACACACATGCACACTCACACGCACATGTACCTGAATGTGACACAAGTGTGTACACACACAAAAACACAAGTTAAGGGCTGGAGAGATACTTAGCAGGTAGGGTTCTTGCCTGCCAAAGCCAAAGGATCCGGGTTCTATTCTCCAGGATGCACAAGGGCGTGCGTGCATCTGGAGTTTGTTTGCAGTGACTAGAGACCTTCATGCGCCCATTCTCTCTCTCTCTCTCTTTCTCTCTCTCTCTCTCTCCCTCTGTCTCTCTCAAATAAATAAATATATTTTAAAATGCAAGTTAAAATATCAATCACAATATATGTACAGTTAATTAATTTATATTGTAATTTTTCATCATTGTGTCTTGATACATCAAGGCAAATGTTTCCTTGCTAAAATATTGGCAAAGTGTCCTCAAACTACCAACAGCATTCAACTACTCTTAGGCTTTAGTAGAGACTTTTCAGATTTACTATTTGGCTTTCATATTTATGGGATGCAGACATTCTGAACTATGTGACTCCTCCACTTAGCAGATTTCATTCTTAAGTGGCTAGGAGGCATGTGTTCATTCCTAACCTCTTCCCTTCCAGAAAATAAATGGCACATGTGACTTTAAAATTGAATCAATCTTCACTGAGAATGAAATAATATTAAAAAAAAATGGTTAATGTCTTTATCATTTCCTGAGCAAGCCTACGAGGCAGGAGCATGCTGCACTCTTCTTTTCTGTGAGATGTATTATATCTGGCTTGTAGTCCATAAATGTGAAGAAGTGATCACTTTGCAGCTAAGAATTGACAAACTGGAACACAGTGTTTCATCTGAATGGACAAGATGAGCAGGTTGCCAGGGGCACAGCCATCTTTGCCCGAGTGTCCAGAACAGACTGCCTCTTCGTGCTTGGGCCACTTCTATCCCATCTGAGCTCAGATCCGCAGTCCACACGGAGTCCTGTCTGACAGGTCCCTCTGCAACCCACCTTTCCTGGTGTGATTTGAAGAAATGGGTGTCTCCAATTAAACCATGCCAGAAGTAAATGAGTGTCTCCCACCTGGAGAGCAAATTGAGAAATGAATGGGATTCATGCATAGGAATTGAGCTTCTCTTCCATTTCAGGTTTCATCCCCCACATAAATCCTTATTTGTCTTTAAGAGTGTTTACTGTGGGTCCCCTGTGCGGAGCTGGTAGCCCACTGCTGTGTATCACAGCACAGTAACAGTTCACAAGTCCTCTACAGGGGAGCCCTGGGGAGGGAGGGGCTAGCAGAGGGGATGCCTGGCTCTCTCACCGGCTGGGCACCCTACGGAGATGGGGTAGTCTGGCTTCCACACTTTTGTTTCGTCCCTAATTATTTCTCTTGTGCTTTTTCTACAAAGCCATTGTTTTCTGAACATTTTAACATTTCCATTCTTTTCCTTTCACCTGAACTTTGATTCGGATAGTGTGGTAGTACGTGACTTGCTTCTTACCCACATCAATTTATTTTTTAAACAAAAGGATTCGGTGGAAGGATGAAAGTGTTACATAAGCAAATAAATGAATAAGATTCAGACATTAGGCCACCTGCTTACTCTTCCCCGCTCTCTGCCTCTACATCTCCTGCCCTTCCCTTCTGTCTTTTGGTTTACCAAATAGCTATATGTATTCTGTAAAAGACTCACTATGGCCCAAATCAAGTAATTTTCTTATGTATACACAATTCATGGGACAAAGAACTTCCTGTGGTTAGGAATAGCATCATGATGAAATGGTAAATTAACCTTATGACTTTTTTTTCAGGATGTAAATGGCATGGCAATTGAATATATGAATCACATTGGAAAATTTTATATACTTACTAGGGACCAATGGGAAACAATTTTCTGCTATTACATTAAAAAGAAATTACCAAGAACCTTTCTCTTCCTGAAGCCTTCTGATGGTAGTTTTACAAGTGATGGAACTTGGTTGGGTTTCTTACCACCAAGCTGCAAACACTAAGTATGCACCCCTTGGGTGAATGCTAGGAAACCTAAATGGACCATTGAGTATATTAAAGGAAAACTTTGACCATGCACTGGGATCAGGAAGGAGCAGGTGTGAAGGTAGTCATTGCCCTCAGTTAGATTGATAATATATGGTGTCTTTCACAGATTTAAAGCAACTCAATAAGTTAAAAGCTCTGTGAGGATGAATCAGGTGAATAAAAGGATCATAAAAAAATAGTGTGTATACTAACTATCTCTCCCAAATGTAGACAGAGGCCAGACCTCTCAATTTGACCTGGACCTAGCCTTCTCTCCCCATTCTTCCATACTAACAACAGTTGGCTTCAAACCTTAGTGAATGGAACCAGTGTCCTAATGCAATGACTATTTCTCAGCCATGTTTCCATGCTTTGAAATGAAGTTACTTTTTTGTAGTAAAATATTTTCTTATATAAAGACTATAATTATTATCTTATCTTTCTTCAATATAAATCAAAAACTTTTTCATGAGCTCATTTTTTTGGTTTTAACATATCTCACTTATTAACAATGTGTATTTATTTGCCTCCATTTTTAGAGTAATATTATGAGGGTTAACTCAGTGTTTGTGTTAAAATAATCTAGCATTCTAAAAGATTCTTCCTTCAGAGAATTGCTTTAAGATGTCACTTCTGCTTATTCCCAAGGCTCAGCATGGTGAACAATATGAGCTCTGGACATACCTGATTCACAACATGAAAGGAACGTGCTTTATCTCTCCATTACTATGGCATCGTTATCTAAGTCATAACTTGCTTCCCAGTATTTATAAGAACAGTTCACAATCCCCCTTTAACAATTTATTTTAACCTGCTTGTGGTGAGGATTAAAACAATTGAAGTAAATCAAATGTTCTCTAAGAAAACCCACCCAAAAGTATACAGACAAATGTTTCGATGTTGAAATCTATGTTACGTCTATAACATATTCTTGGCCACTTAATGAATATTTTACCAGAATGTTCTCTTAAGAGCCAGTAGTTAAACAAAATAAAAGCATTGGTATACCTTTCACTTATTGCTGCCTTTTATCCAATGGATATTTAATAATTCAGGGAGAGGGAGTCATTTTGTTACCAAAATATGAAAAAAAGTTCTTATGCTTTTGTATGAAGTGAAATAATTCAAGATAGTGGGCCAGTAAGAGGTTGAGTCATTTATTCTACAAAACAAGCCTTCATAATCTGAAAATTCATTGAATATAATTGAAACCAAGAAGAAAGCCAACTAGGATAATTGACAGTGTCAAGAAGATTCTATGTTATGAAAAGCATGTCATTGTCATAGAAGCTCATTGGAGCACTCTATATAACAGTGGAGATGCCAGAGGATTTTCACCAGGCCATTAAATGTAGGAATATCAGTGGATATTTTTAGAACCATAATCTTGTCTACACTTAGAAGTTACAAAAAATTTAGGAAATAAATGTCTGGTATCATATTCACAACATGAATATAGAATTGTCAATTTTCTGAAGCTAACTAGATATGACTTTAGAGCTTAGGTAGTGATGTGAATTCATTGAGGTAAGATTTTTCTCCTGTCAGTGAATACTACTGTATAGATTACAGTGCCCTTGATTTGAATCAGTTTTGTACTGTGTTGAGTTTTGTGCTATTAAAAGTATTTTTTTTAGTATATGCATTTCTTATCCCGAGAAATATTATGTGTTCCTCCTACCATTGTCCATTCCCAATCCATTCAGAGGAACCTTTCTGTTTATCTCTACAGGTTACCAGCCAGTCTTGTCCGGCCAGCAGAGCTTCCAAAGCCTGATGGGAGTGCAGCAGGCACCTCACAGTCAGGGTGTGATGAGCAGCCAGCAAGGAGCCCCGGTGCAGGGTGTGGTGGTCTCTTATCCAACCATGTCTTCTTATCAGGTGCACATGAGCCACTGGGAAAACTGTGGGTCACAAAGTGACACTTTCCAAACCAGAAGCTGTGAGAAGTTCTCTGTGTGTTGGGTGGCTTGAACCCAACCCTATCTGTTAGCTGACTTTGAATCAGTATTACAAAAGTGGTAGGGGCTGGAGAGGTGGCTCAGGGGTTAAGGCACTCTGCCTGCAAAGCCTAACAACCTGGGTTCAGTTCCCCAGGACTCACAGAAAGCTGGATGAACAAAGCGTTGCATGCATCTGGAGTTCATTGGCAGTGGCTGGAGGCCCTGGTGCACCGATTCTCTCTCTCCTTCCTTGTACCTAAAGAAATAAAATATATTTAAAACATTATAAAAGTAAAAAAAAAAGGAAAACATTTTAAAATGTTATTGCATTTGAATGCAATGGCGAATTGGTTTCCATGTAAATTTAATATTCATGGAAGAAGATTCATTAACGTTACATTCATGAAGACCTTTGCATATATTATTAAATTTTTACTTGTCAGGAAGGCCTCATGACAAATTCCCAGTGATTTTTGTACTCATCCAAATAAAGACCACTCTACCACAATTTAAAGTTATTAAAGATTTTAATAGCATCTCAAGATCATTGAAAGAGCACTTATGAGACCAAATAACTCCATTCTCCAGACCAGACCAAGACAACTTGAGTCCTAAAGCATCCTTATGCATGCTCTTGTGATTTATATCCTGAAATGCCCTGGAAGTAGAAATGAATTGGTAAAATGGTTTAATCATTAGATTTAACTATAATGTATAACCATCTGCAAAAATTTATTTCACAAAAGGCACTTCTGGCAGTAAGGAACCTATTTTAGTTACTCATACGTTGAAGATACCTGCCTATTGTAGAAATTTCTAAGCTGCTTTGCAAGAAACTAGAAAGGAAAATGGTATTGCACATTGAGAAAGCCAGAGAAGGAGTAGAAATGCTATTCCTGCAGGAATGGAAGGGAGAGAAAGGAAGAGAAGAGAAGAGGAGGGAAGGGGAGGGGAGGGGAGGGAGAGGGAGAGAGAGAGGAGAGGGAAAGTGTGAGAGAGAAAGAAGGAGAGGAGAGGAGAAAGGAGAGAGGAAGGGAGGGGCTCAGGAAGGAGGGGAGAGGAAGAGAGGAAAGGGAGGGAGGGGAGGATATTGGAGGAGAAAGGTAAAGCTGAGAGAGAGAGAGGGAGACAGAGAAAGACAAAGAGAGAAAACCAGGAGAAAAGGGAGGTTCAGGGGAAGAAAGAAGAAGAATGGAGACAAGGAGAGAAAAGGGAAGGAAAACGAAAATGGAAGACAGGAGAGAGACAGGTGAAAAAGAGCAAGAGCAAGTGAAAGAGAGAGAGAGAGAGAAAGAGCTCAGAGCTCACCCATCTAAGCCTCTGCTGCATACCTGGCAGGGGCCAGGCCAGGCCATACTTACATGGTTCTCTGAGGGAAGGGCCCTTATGCAAATGGCAATCAGAGAGGTTAAGGAAGTGTCCCCTGGTGACACAGCTAATGAAGGGCAGACCTATGATTAGTGAGCCCTTGGATCTGAACGCAAACACAGCTAATGCCCAGAAGCCCCAAGGTCCGCGCTACACAGCAAATGCAGCCTCTTCATGCACTTGTGCTGTGTCTTCCCTGCAGGTGCCAATGACCCAAGGTTCTGAAGGAGTGCCCCAGCAGGCATACCAACAGCCCATCATGCTGCCCAACCAGGCAGGCCAAGGGTCACCACTCCCAGCCACCGGAATGCCTGTGTACTGTAACATCACACCGCCAACCCCTCAGAGCAGCCTTCGGCTGATCGGTCCGCACTGCCCCTCCAGCACGGTTCCCGTGATATCTGCGAGCTGCAGGGCAAACTGTGGGAGCATGAGCAATGCGAGCTGGCAGGTGAAATTCTGAGAGCCCTTGCCTGCTCACGTTGTACTCGATGGGCTGTTACTCATGGCCTTCGAGGGAGGAGGAGACCGGGACAGCTGGCTGAGGACGTCCGTATTCACTCAACACCCACATGATTGCTGCTGGACTTCTGTTTCAAAAAAACAAAAAAAAAAAGAAAGAAGAAGAAGAAGAAAAAAAAAAAACTAATCAAAGACTAACACACACATTAGCTGGTTGATGGTGCATATTTCTGTCACGTCTGCTAGGTATGCCTTTATAGCTTAGCTAGTGACATGAATTCATCAAGGTAAGATTTTCTCCTACCACTGAATACCACTGTGTAGATTATAACAACCCTGATTTGGATTAGTTTTGTACTCTGTGTTGAGTTTGTGATGCTAAAAGTATTTAAAAAAATATATCTATATACTAAATCACATCGTACCAAAGCTGTCATGGAAAAGAAAAGAAGAGTTTAAGAATGGAAGAAATAATTTATATACACTATAGAGTTTTCTTTTTTTAAAAAAAAATGGATATATATGGTATTGTAGTGTTTAATCAAAATAAAAACCATTTGACCTTACAGAGGAAGGTCATGTTTTTACCATCATCGGTATCAGCCTCTTTTTCAATGTGTCCTGCTATTTTCACCGTCTTCCTCCCTGTGAATTATTTTATAAATATTGTGTGAAAGATGCTTTTAGGTATCTTGAGTTGAACTTGCATCATACTGGGGGATGGTACACTCAAACATTTCACCTAAAGTAGTCTTTTATGACATTACAAGGTTCCTGAAAATAAAATAGCACCCATGCTATTCATTCATCAGGCCACATTTTTGAAAGATATAATATATACACATATATATCATATACTATATACATACAAATTATAGAAAGGTAATTAGATTTCCTGTTGGAACATTACATGGAAATGCAATTACATACAAATGTATAGAAATTATATAGAAACTAATTACATTTCCTACTGGAAAATCAAACCATTACTAGTGAGACCTATACCATGACCTGTTCTATTATTGCTGGAGTTCTACCATGTACCTGGAGAAGATATCTTTGCTTAGAGGTAAATTGGAAGGGGAATAGTCTAATGCCTCCAGTTATACCAGACCATACAGTTCAAAGTGCCAGCTTAACAGTGAGTAACTCGAAGGGGCTAATGTTTGTCCTGGTAGCCAAAAACAAAAGATAAATATAGCAATGATTTAATCATAAAGAACTAGAACATGAGCAAAGGCAGTCTTAAGAAGCCTGTAACTATCTAATTACCCGCTACTTATTCCCCATAGAATCTGCAGTTAGAATTGAGTGAGAATACCATCAAAAAAATAATAAAAGAATTCTGAACTCTGATCCATTGGCTCTTGGGGAAAATGTTTATTTGGGGAATGAGACTCACTTCACAATGACAGCAAAATGACTGCGCTGTGTTTCATGCTTCATGCTCAAAAAACGAACAAGTGACGAAATTGTAAATGGAAACATTCTCAGTGGTTTTCATATTTTCACATTCTCTATGTGAAATTTCCCATTTCATTGTTGTGTAACTGTAGGTAGCGTTAAGCATTTAAAATCCCTACTTAACAGATTGCCAGTTCTTTGTTTTATTTTATCATGTTCTTTTGCCTTTCAAAAGGAACTTTTATAGTATATAATTAACTGTGTTCTTGAAGAAGTCTGTTCCATTTTACCAAATCTCAGCCTATTTATTTTTTCTGTTTTCTTTTTAATTTATGAAGTGTTTATTATCAATCTGATAGGGCATTTTTCTTCATAAATTATTTTTGAAAATTATTATAAAGAGAGAACATTATGTTTTTTGGCCATGGAACCAATAGTCCACACTGAGAAAAGACAGTACGTTTCTCCATCTCATATCTGACCCTAACTGAAGCAGTGTTGACCAGTATAGATTCATTCTGTAGTTACTTGCTCTAAAGGCCTGGGCAGTGACTTCAAGGCTCAGGCATCCCAAATTGAATGTTTGTCTTCCTCCTAGAGAATTCTAGGGTATTTTGGACTTTCCTCTAATGGCCCTTAGAATTTTTCGATCTTTTTTTTATCTCCGTGGATTTAAAATAAAATATTCTTCATGCTAGAGGTAAAGACAGGTCTTTTACAGTCAGATATTTAATATTTATCACATAAATTCATGTGGATGCTATTTCATGCTAAGTCTTCTTTCCTACTTTATATCTGGCATGATGATATTCTAAAATGGTGTTATTCTTCCAGTTATCTTACATTAAAATATTGGGTGTGGCCATGCAGAATGATAGTGTAATAACAGAAACATTTTCATAACTCAACTTATTGTCAAGAAAACACTCAGTATTTTCATGTTAGTTGATAATTTTATGATAATCACATTTTAATTACAGAATATTCAAATTATAAGATTATATAGAGTCATATGGTTGCTTGGAAATATAAATACATAGATATACAGCTACAGCTACCTCTAATGGACCTCTATACCTCGAAATGAATGGAAAAGTGTAGAGTGGTTAATGTATCCATTTGTTGAACAAAACTTATTATGCAGATGATTATATCTTAGTTATGTAGAATGATTTAAGATGAGTAAAAATGCCTTTAAAATACTTGGATTTATTCTTGTAAAATAAGTAAAAAATATATATGTTTATGTACATATATACATATATATATACATATATAAATATATACATACATGTATATATATATTTGTTTATTTACAAGCAGAGAGAGAGAGAAAATGGGCGCACCAGGGCCTCCAGCCACTGCAAACAAACTCTAGATACACTTTGTGCATCTTGTTTTGCATGGGTACTGAGGAATTGAACCCAGGCTGTCAGGCTATGCAAGCAAGTGCCCTTAACCACTGTGACATCTCTCCAGTGCTATTCTTATAAATTTTACCATGTCTCCACTTCAGCAGTTGAAATGAAATATACTAGTAGAATATTATCATGATTTTTTAATACAGTTCTACAGGCTATGAGGTGGGGTAGGACAGTAGGCTAAACAGCATTATGGAGATAAGATTACATAATTAATTTATATTTGGATGACAAATAGAACTGTAACAATCATTAAAATGTGAGGCATATGGACTGGAGAGATTGTTTAGTGGTTAAGGTGCTTGCCTGCAAAGCCAAAGGACACAGGTTCAATTCCCTAGGACCCACATGAGCAAGATGCACAAGGTGGCCCATGTGTCTAGAGTTCATTTGTAGTGGCTGAAGGCCTGGTGCACCAAGTCTCTCTCTCTCTCTGTCTGTCTCTGTTTCTCTCATAAATAAAAATATTTTTTAATGTGAGGCATATATGAACAACACAGTTTTTTTAAATATTAAAGTTATTTATTTACTTAAGAGTGAGAGAGAAAGGCAGATAGAGAGAGAATGGGCATACCAGGGCCTCCAGACACTGCAAACAACCTGGACACATGTGACACTTTGTCATCTGGCTTTATGTGGGTGCTAGAGAAAGGAACCCAGGTCCCTAGGCTTTGCAGGCAAGGGCCTTTACTGCTGAGCCATCTCTCCAGCCCAACAACAGCACAGTTTTTAAAAGCTGACTCGAAGAATAAAACAAATGCTGCAAGAGAAGGAAAAGAAAGTAGCAAAATTGAATTTTTGAGCCTTATAGATGCATATGTAGTTTTTGATCCCACTGTGAAGTTACGCGATGACGGACACATATACCCCGCATCCTCCTAGTAGGTGGTAGTCTATATTCAAAGGTACATACAGTGGGCTCAACTGCAGACCCAGCCTGCACCTGTTCTGCAGCATTTATATATCAGGTGCTTGAGTCATTTACAAACCAAAAACAAAGTATTATAACACTTCATCCCCAGCTGAAGTTTAAACCTATCTTTTGGTTTTGCAGTTCCACTTATGTCTTAGATGCCAGCATTTTTAGATATACATGATAAGTATCTTATTTCCTAATATATTTTCCCTGGAATGTTCTTTTCCTAGTGTAATTTATAATTGTTATATGAAGCAGGATGTTCCAAGGGCAACTGAAGTTAAGATGCAAGGTTAGCCAATCTATCTATCTATCTATCTATCTTTCTGTCTGTCTGTCTGTCTATCTATCTATCTATCTATCTATCTATCTATCTATCTATCTATCTATCTCTATATGGTTGAGGAGATTGCTCAGTGGTTAAAGACATCTTTTGGCCTGGGTTTAATTACCCAATAGCCATGTGAAGCCAGATTCACAAAGTGACACCTGTGTCCAGAGTTCATTTATAAGCAACAAGATGCCCTGACTCACCCATTCTCCTATTTCTCTCTCTCTCTCTCTCAAATAAATAAATAAAAATATTTTTAAAAACCGTTATTTCTGAAAACATATAACATATCACCTGATACTAAAAAGTTCCAAAACACAGCCATAATTTTCTTAGTTTTGGTTTTCTCATCAATGGAACAAAAGACTAATGCTATGAGGGGTTTAAGAATATATCAGAACATCCTAAATTAAGAGTAAAAATTGGGCCGGTTGTGGTGACGCACATTGGTAGGATATTTCTGAAGAGGCGAAGGCAGAAGGATCAGGAGTTCGAGGCCAATCTTGACTACACCTTTTTATTGGTCGGGCGTGGTGGCGCACACCTTTAATCCCAGCACTCGGGAGGCAGAGGTAGGAGGATTGCCTTGAGATCGAGGCCAACCTGAGACTCCATAGTGAATTCCAGGTCAGCCTGGGCTAGAGTAAGACCCTACCTGGAAAAAAAAAAAAAAAAAAAAAAAAAAAGACAAAAAAAAAAAAAAGAGTAAAAACTGACTCTTGTTTTGTTTCAATAAAGACAGCACCATGACTGGGAACATGGAAGGACCTGCTGTCAGGCAACCTTCCTGGGGCGTTAACTTAGAAATTTTTTCAGGTGTTCATATGTGTGTGTGATGTGCATGTGTACGCATATGTGTGTGTGTGTGTGAGGTGGCCAGGGTTAGGCACCTCCCTCCAACGCTCTACCCCTTATTTATTTATGGAGACGGGGCCCTTCGCGTGAACACGAATCTTGCTGAATTGTTCAGTCCAGCCGCCCAGCTTGCCCAGGGATTCCCTCTGTCTGCCTCCGAGCGCTGAGATAACCAGGCAGGCCATCAAGCCCACCTGGTATTTCTGCTGCATGTCAGGGCTCTGAACTGAGGCCTTCACAACTTGTACAGTGAGGGCCTGACTGACTGAGGAGCTCCCTGCCCCTGTTTGGCATCTTTAGTATTAAAGGACTTGATATCAATATTTATATCTGCGAATGAACACTTATAGAGGGATAAAGTACATGGATATAATAGCCTCTAATTATTTTTTTAATAGTTTTATTTATTTATTTGAGAGAGAAAGAAAGACAGGGGGAGTGTGGGCACTCCAGGGTTTCTTGCCACTCCGAAGGAACTCCAGATGCAAGCACCACATTGTGCGTCTGGCGTTAAGTGGGTATTTGGGAGCTGAACCCAGACCAGGAGCTCTACAAGCAGTCCACATCAGCCCTCTCTCGTGACTCTTCACGCCTCTATGTGGGTGTGAAGCAGAAGAATGATGTACGTATGAAATCACTCTGCAAGCTCTTACTGCATTAGCACTAATTTCAAAACACTGAGCCACGGTCCAGGGAGTCCCTACTTTAAAGAACTTTGTGAATTTTCAGAATATATTATGTGAGTTTATAAATAATAATAAACAATCCACAAGGCTCATCTGAAAAAAAAAATAACATGAAGATAGAAATTTGGGAGCTAGGAAGATATTCAGTGGGTAAAATGCTTGCGGAACAAGTGTGACAACCTGAGTTTGGATCCCCAGAGCCCAGTTATAACCTGATGCAGTAGTGCACGTCTGTAATCCCAGGATAGGTCCCGTGTGACAGAAAGAGAAGGCAGAAGAACCTCTGAAGCTATTAGGCCAAATCGCCTGGTGTATGCAGTTGCAAGCAAAAGACCTTGCCTCTAACAAGATGGGAGGTCAAGACAGACACACAAAGTTGTCCTCGGACTTCTACACATGTGTCACAGTATGTGTGCACCCTTACCCACATACATTAACACATATACTCTCTCTCTCTCTCTCTCTCTCTCTCTCCCCCCTCTCTCTCTCTCTCTCTCTCTCACACACACACACACACACACACACACATTCCAAAAAATAGGAATTTTGAGAAGCCAACAATGCTTCTACTTGTAGTCCTATGAGACGTTTGTTCTGGACCTTGATGGATAGATTGAAATTGGACATGCTGAAATGGGATGCGCACAAGAAATAGAAACACAAGGAATTGTGAAATCTAATTCAGGATGTTTAGAGAGAGAGATGAATGGCTAGAATACAAGGAACTTTAGAGATGGCCTCTTGGCCCTACTTTGGAAGTCAGGCAGTATTAACAAGCAGCCAGCCTCTTGTGAAGATTTCTGAATGTGAGGTAAGATGATCTCACTCATGAGCCAGGAAGAGGTGTCTGTCTCCCAAGTATGACGGGCTTCACTTGACAAGGCTCTTCCTCTGGAGGCCACAGGTTAAACACAGCACTGAGTAAGGTCTACTGCTTAGCCACCACCACCATTGGTGTGAAAAGTTACAGTGCGGTCCAACCCTACACTTGGCATACTCAGATGCATGAGTGTGCATGCGTGTCAGCCTGTGTTTGGATGTGTGTGGTTTGCATGTGGAAGACAGAGACAACATCAGGCAGTGTCTTCCTCAACTATTCTCCACCTTATTTTATTTTTATTTTTTAAAATACTTTTTGTTTATGTATTTGCAAGCAGGTAAAGACAGAAAGAGAGAGAGAGACTGAACTGGCATACCAGGTCATCTAGCCACCACAAACAAACTCTAGATGCATGTGCTACTTTGTGCCTCTGGCTTTACATGGGTACTGTGGAATAGAACCCAGGCTGTTAGGCTCTACAGGCAAGCTCCTTAACTGCTGAGCCATCTCACCAGCCCTGCATCTTAGTTTTTGAAGAACGGTCCTGATCTCTGGGTTTGCTAGGCTAGCTAGCCATCATCAAACCCTGGGGAATCCTTCTTTCTTCATCTCCCCAGCGCTAAAACTAAAGACCAGCACCACCGTGCCTGGCTTGTCTGTGGGTGTTAGGAACCCTAATTCAGGCCCTGGTGCTTGCACAGTAAGCATTTTACTGACTGAGATGTCACCCCCAGGGCCCGTAACTTTAGAAGACACACACCATATATTCTTTCTGAGTCATGACCTTCTGCACCAGAGCATGCTGGGATAGGAGTGAGAAGAGGCCATTTATCGAATGAACGGTAGAGGATGTAAATTGGAACAGGGCCAAACCTCAGAATGAGTCTGAGGAACAGCTAAGGAAAGACGGCAGATAGAATACTGCCCCAGATCAATTGGTGCCAGAGAATATAAGGTACAGACTACTCTACCTCTTAAATGTTTACACTTTGGTGTGGGCATGCATGTGGGCATGCTTCTTTGTGGGTATATGGGCACATGTGTGTGCTTGCCAGAAGTAGACATCAGGCGTCTTGCTCAATTGCTCTCCATCTTATTCATTCGAGACAGGGGCTAGCCTGGCTACACCAGCTGGCCAGTAAGACTTACAGATTCCCCTGTCTCTGCCTCCCCAGCACCGGGATTACAGGAGTACACCACTAGAACTGAAATTTTATGTGGGTGCCGGGGACCCAAACTCATGCTTGTATGACAAACACTTGGCCCACTGAACCATTGCTCCAGACCTAGTTATTTATATATTATGCATTTATTTGCACTAGTAGACAATACAAACTCAAGGGTTTCCAATATTGGGCAAGTCATGTGCCACTGAGTCATACCTCCATCCACGAAGAGAACAGACAGGTTATTTTTTTTGTTGTTGTGTATACTGTGTGTGTGTGTGTGCGCACGCGCGTGTGTGTGGGGTTTACATGTGGATACGCAGATGCACAGTCCCCATATGCACAAGTGGGGAGGCCAGAAGAAGATGTTGTGTCCTTCTCTACTGTTTGTCAGCCTTATTTCCCTGGGACTCTCGCCGAACCTGGGGCTCCATGTCTTTCAGTTACACTGCTGACTCGGGAGCCCCAGCCATCCCTGTGGCTCCATCTCCCACGGTGCTTATGTTACGGGCATGTGCAGCCATGCCCAGCTTTTTACTTGGGTGACGGAGCTCACGTCCTCATGCTTGTGCAGCCAGCAATTTTACCCCTGTGGTCATATCCCCAGCCCCAAGTGGCAGCTTCGAATGTCTTAGTTTACTCATCTTTTCAGAGTCGGAGCGCACAGGAGATGAGATGGCATGGGGGAGCTGAGGGCATGGAAAAGCACGAGAGGGAGAAAGTGAGTCAAAGGTCTGTGGACATCTTAAACCCAGGGCAGCTCGTTAAGTTCTAAGTTATGTCTCTCGCTGTAGGATCCAAAGATCCACAAGAATAGCAGAAAGCGGCAGATCTTGTGGGTAAATTGGGGGGTAAGCATATAGCCCTAGGGCTCACCCTGTATCTCAGAAGTGGTTTACTGTGGTCAAGGCTCCGAAACCCTCAAGGTTTACATTGCAGGCAGGCTGCCGTAAGACTCCTCCTTACCTTCACGTAGCTCAGCCCCTTGGCTCACCATTCGCAGCCAGTCTTTCTGTATCTTGGTAAAGCTAATTAGTAGACACGTCTGTATCTGCAGGCGGGCTTTCTCCTTTGCAACACGGTAGCAGTTCCCTGCTCACTGCTAGAGCCAAACACCCTATTGGGAGCAGCTTGTGGAAGGAAAGATATCTTGGCTTACGTGAGCTTCAAGGGAAAGTGTTGTCACCGTGGAGAAAGCATGACAGGAACAGGAAGCTGGCTCACACCTTCACGTATCAACAAGGAAGTAGGAGAGAGTGAGCTAGATAACACTGGTCGGTGGGACTAGATTCTACAATCCCAAGGCCTGCCCCCCACTGACATCATCTTCCCCCCACAAAGCTCCATCTTCCAAAGGCTTAACCAGCTGGACATTTAGTAGGAGGCTTAATCACAAACATCCAAGGCTCTAGGGGATATTTCACATTCAAACTACTGCAGACATAAATCTCAGTAAGGCAGGGCTCATGTTTCTTTGAAGGTGTTTGAGTGCACTTCCTCTTCCATGATAGCATGTTTGGAAACACACGTACCTGGAATGTTCTGGGCTCCCTGTCCCAATGACAAAACAAAACAAAACAAAAAGATGCTTCCAAACTGGTAAGAATGCAGAAGCAAGAAAATCACCTGCCTCTTCCATAAACATGATGATCATCTGTCATTTTCAAGTGTTTTCAATTTTTTGGTCTAGAAGCATGAGGCCACACTTTCAGATGAAATGTGCAAGCCAATTTCATCCTTTCCCAAAGAGAAAGGAATTACTTAAGGTGCTTAATAGGAATGTAATAGAGAGCAATGGCCTGAGACTGAAAAAAAGAAGCAATTCAAATTGGACATTAAGAAAATTTCACTTGAAGCAAGGGCAATTATACAATGAAATAATTTCCTAAGGGAGAAACAGTGAGATGCTTTTTAAAGCAGTTGCTTGAAAGAGAGATGAAAACCCTCGCAATCCAGCCTGCTAGAAGATAATTTCATGATGCATGGCTTCAGCACGCCCGCATGGCGGCTGCCCTGAAGGTTTTCCCAGCTCAGCTAGGTAGGTAGGTAGCGTCCCTCTTTCCCTGATGTAACAACCAAAGTGATTGGTTATGCCAAGGAGGGCCTGAAAAAGCCCACAGGACTCAGGTGTCTGCATTCTGCTCCTTTTAAATGCAAAACGTAAAGCTGTAACTAGAATCCTGGAAAAAGACAAGGGGAATGTGGGGGGAGGGGCTACAGTCATGACAAATGTGTTGGGGACAATATCTTAGGATATTTTTGGCATAACCACACACATATACATACATATAAGCATGAAGGCTTCCATATCTCATACCTCGTTTGGCTATTCTGTCTTTTTTTTAATTTTTATTTATTTACTTATTTGAGAGCAACAGGCAGAGAAAGAAAGAGACAGATAGAGGGGGAGAGAGAGAGAGAGAGAGAGAGAGAGAGAGAGAGAGAATGGGCTCACCAGGGCCTCCAGCCACTGCAAATGAACTCCAAACGCGTGCACCCCCTTGTGCATCTGGCTAACGTGGGTCCTGGGGAATTAAGCCTCAAACCGGGGTCCTTAGGCTTCACAGGCAAGCACTTACCTACTAAGCCATCTCTCCAGCCCTATTCTATCTTTTTATAATCTGATTTAAATGTTCTTCAATTGGTTAATTGCTTTTCAAAATAATTTACTATTCAAATGAGTGCATAATATAACTATTTCTTCATACTTCTACATATAACATCCTTTCTCTGATATCTCAAGTCCTGAGCATCAATACCATACACACACACACACACACACACACACACACACACGCATGCACGCAGCTGGTATTACACAAGTTCCCTGACTTCTTGCATTAAATGGAAAGAGACAGTGCCTTATCATTGTAGCACTGTTCACATACAGAGGTTAAGCCAATTTCTCAGTGTGTTATTAAATATCATCTTCAGTATATCCAAGGAGCTGACACATGTGTTTGGAATTTTACCTGGAATTCTCATCAAGACACTATCTGGAAACCTATGCATTTTAGTGAACATTTTCAGTTTTCTCTTTTGCTACGAGTGACTTCCTGTGGGAACCATCACTAGAGACTTCCTTTCGGCCTGGGCTCGTTCTGTGCCCCCATTCACTCGGGAGTGATTGCTACACGCCACTCAGTTCCCCTCAGTGTCCGGGACGCCTGCACCTTATCCACTGCTCATCTGTGTTAGATGTGTCCTTGCTGGTAGGCGTCAGGCGTGGCAGCGATTGTGTCAGCCTTATTTAACGCATATGTGTGCCAGGCAAGCACCACTCGAGGAGGCAGGCACACACTCTCATGTGGGCTCCATTTCATATGAAGTAGTCAAGACCCTGAGCAACGATGTAGTGGTTAAGGCACTGGCCTGCAAAGCTAAAAGACCCAGGTTCAACTCCTCAGGATCCAAGTAAGCCAGATAGATGCACAAGGTGGCATAGGCTCTGGAGTTCGTTGGCAGCATCAGAAGGCCCTGGCATGCCCATTCTCTCTCTCTCTCTCTCTCTCTCTCTTCTCTCTGCCTCTTTCTCTCTCAAATATAAATTTAAAAAAATAAAAACTATTTTTCAAACCAACATGACCCTGGGCAGACAGAAATACACAGTTTTATTTAGCTTTATTTTCTAAACCGAGTGTTGTGTACACGATTTTCTCTGAATCGAAGAATCCCTCTGCCTTCTGAGGGGGGGGGGGGGGGGGGGGGCGGGGAGGAGAAGGCCTCAGGAGATACTCGGGAGGTCAACACATCTGGGAAAATGGTTGCCAGACTCACCCTAAGCTTATGTAAAGGGGGAGCAAGTGCCTGGGGAGCGACCCTCCCACCTGCTGAGCTACTGCAAGTTGTTCAGTGCATTCCAGAGACAAGCTTCTGCGAGTTGTCACCTAAGCTGCAGTGGACCTTTCCGTGATGCCTTCGAGTCATCCATGCTCCCGGAAGCAGACCCTCCCCCAGGCTCTGTACGTGACCCCTGTAAACTGATGGGCTCTCCGGCAACTGGTTTTGGTGTAGTGGTGCTTTGGGATGTTGTCTGAGGCATAGCTGGGGTAAACAGACATGTGTTTGCCTCTCCCTAGGGTAAAGGTTTCTTGTGCCAAGGCCACATGGGAAAAGAGTCTGCTTTGGCCCATGCTGATAACAGTGACCAGACCTTCTTGCCAAGGACATGCTTCTCCTTTGTATCGTGTCCATGGAGATAAAGTCAACTCCAGCTGCTAAAATGATCTGTTTTTCAGTGTTGTGTGTGTGTGTGTGTGTGTGTGTGTGTGTATGGGTATGCATGCCACTGCATACCTGTGGAGATATAAAAACAACCCAGGCCTGGGGCGGGGGAACAGTCCTCCCCTTCCACTTTTCCACCTTGCTTTAGACAGGGGCTCCCTTGGTTTTGTGTCTGCCTCTCCCTGTGTAGATTCCCCCGGCTCCTTTACAGATGACTGGTCCACGTTGTGTCTGGCCTTTCATGGGTGCTGGAGAGTTGAGCTGGGGCCGGCACGCTTTCAGTCCAGTGCCTTTGACTGCTGAGCCATCTCTCCAACCTCAAAACCATTTTTATCTCCCGTGTTGTCTGGATTTTTTGCTACTTTGAAGTGGTTGCTCCTTGATGTCTTTATTAAATATATTTCCACGTTTTTCACAAACTAATTCTGCTGTGGTCTCTAGGGAAGCTCTTTTTTTTTTTCTTTGTTATTTCAGGATCTAATGTCTGTGTTTTCTGTCACATAAACATCCTGTACTCCAGCACTGAATGGGCAAGAAAAGCAGCTGTGATTTGATGCTACTTTGCAGCTGTCATTCATCTTCCTGACTCTGAAAGGTAAAAAAAAAAAAAAAAAGTTGCTCTGCAATGAATGCCTTTCTGCAAATCCTTCTGTCAGTAGAAGACTACTCTCAGAAAGAAAAAAAATACAAGGAAGAAATTGTTTTCTCACCTAGGAAGTAGCATTCTCCTTTCTAGGGTATAATGGCCTCCAGACAGCTCTTTTTTCCCTTTTTACTTTGGCTTCTAGGAAGCTTACAGTCAGATTTTGTTCTTCACAATTATTGTAGCTTTTCTCAGCAAGAACATTTTTAACTGAGTTTAGCTTATTTTACTTGATACTGCAAATTATTCTTGATCTTTTAAAAATATTTGTTTTTTTTTTATTTGCAAGGAGAAAGATAGAAGACAGAGAGAAGAGAGAATGGGTGTGTCAGGGCTGCTAACCACTGCAAACAACTCCGGATGCATGTTCTACTCTATGCATCTGGCTTTATGTGGGGACTACAGAATCGAACCTGGGTCATTAGGCTTTGCAGGAAAGTCCTTAATCACTGAGTCATTTCTCCAACTCAAAATTGTTCTTGTACTAATGAAGGCTTTTCATTTAATAAAATAGTCTTCATCAACTTCTCAGATGTATGTGTGCATGTGTAGGGGGCGGATTATTAAATCAATCAATCCCTATAACATAGCAACTATTTAAAAATGTACTGTAAAGCTCTTTTGTGAAAAATAAAACAATAAAGATCTTAAAGTATAAAATATATATTTGGCAATTGGGGATAATCAGAAAATTGCTAAACAAAAAGTGTAAGAGCTAATGTTATAGGCAAATGTGATAAGTTAAAATTTGTTAAAAATGAACCAAAAGCCACTATTAAAATGCTGAAAAAGAGCCAGGCAGGATGGCTCATGCATGCGATCCTGACACTAGAGAGGCTGAAATAAGGGGATCACTGCATGTTTGAGGTCAACCTGAATTACCTAGTAAATTCTAGGCAGGCTAGCCTGGGCTACAGAGTAAGACCCTGTATCAAAAATCAAAACGAAAAATTTGAAGAATGCCAAAAAGGGATAAGCACATTATGACCCTTACTTAAATTATATGTGAATGGCAACAGCTAGTGTGGAACAGATATGTGACACAAATAATTCCAAACTCAGAAAGAATGAAACAGTGAGTCCAGTAGAAAAAAAAATGAATAAAGTTTAACATGCCCTTCAAAAAAGATGAGTTACGTAAACACCATTAGGTATGGAAATGGATGTGTAACTTCATATTCACTCCAGAAATGAAATTTATTTTTTTAATTTTTTAATTTATTTATAAGGAGAGAGCAATTTTGTGTATGAGCACGCCAGGACCTCTAGCTACTGCAAATAAACTCCAGACACATCTGCCACTTTGTGCAAATGGCTTTACATGGGTATTAGGGAATCAAACCCAGGCCATCAGGCTTTGCAAGCAAGGGTCTTTAACCACTGAGCAATCTCCTCTAGTCCCAGAAACAAAATTTAAACCGTATCGACTATCACCACATAGCCACCATGATAGCTAAGGATGAAATTGCCTAGTATTGGCAGAGAGTGGAGCGCTAGGAACTCCCCCTGCAGGGCTAGTGGACCTATTACATTGTAGAGTTCTGGAAAACCGTGGGATGCTTCTACTAAACCTAAACATAATGCGTGTTCAAGAATGGTCATGGAGCACCATGACAATAGCCCAAAATAGAAATGATTCAAAAGCCCATTAATACAGGGCTGGGGAGATGATCGCTAGGTAGATAAAGAGTTTGCTGCACAAGCATGAAGACCTCAGTTCAGATCCCCAGACACCACATGCATGTCAGGTGTGACGGCACATGTCCCCACTATAAACGGACATGTACACACACATACACCACACACAGACACACACACAAAGATAGACAGGAAAGGAAAACAGAAAATGAAAGGAAGTTTATCGGGGCTGGAGAGATGGCTCACTGGTTAGGAGCACTTCCTGGGCAAGTATGAAGTCCTGAGGAGACCTGAGGTGCTAAAAGTTCAACCCTCAGGACCCACATCAATAACTGCACATGGCCACACATAGGTGTAACCCTATCCCTCAGAGCAGCAGATACCTGAGCAGGGCCATAACTTGCAGACAAAAATGACAAGGATCAATGTGTACAGGTGGAATGGGACACCCAATGTTTCACCCTGGCAATCCCAGGTGAGCACACCCCACTTTGGGTGAGGACATGGGGCGTCACATGTGCCACATACACACATGCATGCATCACACACACAAACAAGCAAATAAAAAATAGCTCATCAGTTCTCTCTGGGAGATGTTCCCACCCCACCCCTCTTTAATTATGAAATATTTCTACCCTTTCATCTTGACAAAACTCGACAGTATACTGAATCTAGGGCATATGAAAATAACAATTTTAATCAAGCAAAGTATTTCTTTACCAAAAAAAGGGGGGAGAGTAGATTTAAACAGCCTCCTATTTCAGATCTGTTTTTAGTTTCGTTTGCCTTTCTAAGTCTGGAAGGAAAAATGTATGAAATCCCACAAATTCACCATCATCTCTGTGGAATACTTAGCACTGTGATCTCAAATTCATTGAACCACAGAGGTGCTCATCCTAAATGATATGTAATACTTGCAAAGCTCTTTTTAAAACTCCTGAGGCCATCCTAGGATCCCAGTTCCAGTAGGGCTGGTGTGACAGGAAATGTGTTCTCCACAAGTGCCTCTGAGTTTACTGCTTCCTTCCCCTTGCAGTGTGAAAGCTTCCCACCCCAGCCTGTGGGCTCTGTGTGAAATTTGTGCCTTCTTTCTTCCATCAGGGCCACACGTCATCCTTTCGCCTTATGCCTTTGGAAACGATGAGGTCCATGTATAAAAGAGAAGGCATTTGGGAAGATTTTCTTTTTAATCATTCTGAGAGTTTTTTTTTTTTTTTCCTTTCTGTGCCAGTCAACAATGTAGTCATTTGTGCCTCTTACTAGTGACAAGCATAGCAAGTACACCAACACGTGCAGAAATATTCTTTTATGGACAATCTCCATGTACACGATATACCCTGATGATAATCCCCTCCTCCCACTGTCCTATTTTGTTCTTTCCCTCCCAACACCCTCTACTGAATCCCCTGATTCTGTCCAACTAGTCCTTCTTCAATTTTGATGTCATTAAACAGTTCTGTGCAGATAGCAACAGCCACTGTGAGGCCACTTTGTGTCTGGAAGACAGCTTGCAAAAGCACTCATCCTTTGACTCTTATATTCCTTCTGTTACCTCTTCCACAATGTTCCTGAGCCTAGAAGGGTATGATAGAGATGTCTCGTTTAGGGCTGAACACTCAATTTATACCTACTCTCAGCTCTTTGTAAAAGGGAGCTTGCCTAACCAGAAGTGAGAGCAGCATTAATATGTAAACACTTATATTTAGAGGGTTTTTTGCTGGCCATAATATATCCAATTTAGATATCTATATATATACAGGAATGTATAGTGTATTACAACTGATGGCCATGAAGCAGATAACAAAAAATGATATGTAAATAATCAAGTATATATGGCATTGCACAAACAAAACTATAGTATATATCCACTCTAATATGAAAAAGACTTTGCAAATAAAAAGATGTTATTTTGGTTGGGGGTTGGTGGTTTGTTGGTTTGTCCGTCTGTCTATCTGTATGTCTGTTTGTTTGTTTGGTATGGGGAATTAAATCTAGAGCTATTCACATGCTAGCCAACTGTTATACCCCTGAGTTCCATCCAAGCCACTTAAAAAAATTGTTTTGTTTTGAGCCAGGATCTCACTAAGTTGCCCTGGCTGGCCTCAAACTTGCTGTGTAGACCAGCCAGGCTTTGAAATTGTGGTTAATCTGCCTCAGCCTCCGGAATAGCTGGGATTATAGGTGTTCACCAGCACATCTGACAAATAAGTAGTAAAAATTTCCAAGTAAGTGTATAAGGCCTACATAAACAGGACACACATTTTGGTCAAGGTGTACATTTCAGTCAAACCTCTGTCTCATAAAGATATTAGTTGTTATAAGCCAAATATGCACTCCCCTTTCAGGCACTGAAGTCCTAATCCCCTAATCATGTGGTAAGACACAAACTCAAGTCATGTAAGAAAAAGATAAAACACAGAAACATGGATGCAGAGGAAAGACCACACGGAGTCCCAGGGCGGGGGCAGCTACATTCGGCACAACGATGGGATACAGAGAAAAGACGACCTGCCGATACCTGGATCTTTGGACTCCCAGGCCCCACTTCCACTAGCTGTCTTGTATTTTATTACAGTACCCTGAGCAAACTAACATATAGCTCCCTAATGCCAAAACTGAGAATTGAAACACGTATGCATGCATGCATGTATATGTATGTGTGCACGCATGTGCATTTTTGGTTTTTCAAGGTAGGGTCTCACTCTAGCTGAGGCTGACCTGGAACTCATTTTGTAGTCTCAGGGTGGCCTCGAACTCACAGCGATCCTCCTACGTCTGCCTCCCAATTGCTAAGCTACCATGACCAGCTTTGAAACATATTTTTAAGAAGTTCAAAGTGTATCCCTAAACTGACATAAAAGAGTAAACAGAAAAAAAAAATGGATAGAATTTTGAGAAATAAGGTGAGGATATTGGCTTCTTAAACATCAAGACATTTTACAAACTATACAATTAAGACTGCATGGTAGGGCATGTGGGTATATTGGGGGTACATATGTGCTGACGTGCATGTGAGAGTGGAGTCAAGAGGTCTATGTTGAGTGTCTTCTTTGGTCCTTCTCCATATCATTTTTTGAGATAGGCTCTAGCAGTGAACCTAGAACTCACTTATTCTGTTAGACTAGCTAGCCAACAAGCCCTAGGGATCCTCCTGTCTCAGCCTCTCCAGAATTAGGATTATAGGTACACATCACCATGCCCAGCTTTTAGATTGGTGCTGGGGACCCAAACCCAGGTCCTCAGATTTGCACAGAAAGCACATGACTCACTGAGCCATCTCAGCCCCTCATTGCTTCTTTCTGATACAGGGACTCTCTATGTAGCCCAGGAGCCCACAATCCTCCTGCCTGCTGAGAGCTGGGATCCCAGGCTGGTGCCACCATGCCGTGTGCCTTTGGAGTCTTCATTGCTTCCCTTGGTAACTACAAGTGGCCATGAGTGAAGCTAACTAGTCATTCTTGTGTAATTTCTCAAAGTTGAAGAAAGTGAAATTTTGAACTCAGTGTTCCTCATCTTAGAAAGATATGAATGTTAAGCACAGTTTAATGTTCTCTCCACAGGATTCTCTACTTTCCTAAAGCAGTCAGAAACCATCGAACTGGGGCTGGAGAAATTAGCTTAGTGGTTAGGGCACTTGCTTGCAAAGCCAAAAGACCCTGGTTCGATTCCATGGGATACATGTAAGCCAGATGCACAAGGTGGTACATGCATCTGGAGTTTACTTGCAGTGGATGGAGTTCCTGGCGTGCCCATTCTTTCTCTCTGTCTGCCAAGCTTTCTCTCTCTCAAATAAATAAATAAATAAATATGTTTTGTTTTGTTTTGTTTTGTTTTTAAGAAAAAGAGACAATTGAACTGTAAACTGTTCTACCTAACAAGACTGCAGAGAGCATTTCATGGCAGCTGAAGTGCCTCTGGGTAAATTGTGAAGTCTCCTAGTGAGAGTAGGATTAGAGTGCTGGAGTCCCTAGCTTCCACTTAGCACTCTACATTTTAATTAAAAATACCCAATGTGAATTTAAAAACTTAAAGGACACTCAGGGACAGGAGAGATGGCTCAGTTGGTAAAGTATTGGTAAGGGGTCCTGAGTTTGGATACCCAGCACCCACAAAAATTCCAGATATGCATGACAGCCTGCCCGTAATCTCAGTGCTGTGGAGGTAGAGAAAGGGGATCCCGAGGACAGAGGACAAGCTAGCTAGCCAGGCTAACCTCATCAGTGAGGCCAGGGGTTCAGTGGGATACCATGCCTCAACAAATGAGGAGGGGAGCAATCAAAGAAGACACGTAATGTCAACCTCCGGCATCTACATTCATTTACACACACACACACACACACACACACACACACACCCCCCTGCATACTCATGTGTAGCTATGCAGATATGAACACACTCACATGTACATGCACATTATACTCATAAGGCATGCAAAGAAGAAAAAAAAATCAAATAACAGAAATCAGTCCAAAGATAATTAATATCAGGATGTTAATAGGCAAATTTACAATAGCTTCTTCATTGTATGAAGAATTTAAGGATCGTCGTTTCCCAGGGCCTCAGACATACTAGGCAAATGCTGGGCCACAGAACCTCTGCACTGATGTAAATCTTTTAAGTGGTTGAAAAGACAAAGAACTTCAACTAAAGTTTATAGCAAAAATTAAATAGTTCTCTTTCTCTCCCTCTCTCTCTCTCTCCGTGTGTGTGTGTGTGTGTCTTCTTTCTGTCTCTCTCTGCTTGCAAATAAATAAATAAATAATGGTTAGGGGTGGCTGGAGATATTGCTTGGAGGTTAAGGCTCTTACCTGTAATGCCTAACTACCCAGGTTTGATTCCCCAGTACCCACATAAAGCCAGATGCACAGAGTGGCACATGCATCTGGAGTTCATTTGTAATGGCTAGAAGCCCTGGCATGCCCATTCTCTCTCTCTCTCTCTCGACCTGCTATAAAATAAATAAATAAATAAATTTTAAAAAATTAAATGGACATCAGGAACTAAAAACAAATATAACTGTTCCTGAAAATTATTAGTTCTAAAACTTTTACTTATCTCTCGATGTTGTTTGGAAGGGGTGAGCGATGGTCTCTTGTGGCCACAAACAACCTCCAGACACATCTTTTGTGCATGTGGCTTTATGTGAGTACTGGAAATCAAGCCAGGTCAGGCAGGTTTTGCAAGCAAGTGCCTTTAACAAAGGAAACATCTCCCCAGCCTATCATGAGAATTACTGAATTGGGTAGAGAGATATTTAGCCGAATACAAGATTCATAAACTAAGCAAGACAGTAGTAGCACACGAAACTGAAGAGGCACAAAGCTTCAGGAAAGATCAGAAGAGCCCAGTAGGCGTGTAGGACACAGATGGCTTAAAATAAGTGTCATTGCATGTAGGAGAGGGTGGGAAAAAGCAGTAATTAGAGAGTAATGAGTCAAGATGCTCCTGAACACAGTGAAAATGATCGCCCCACAGTTCTAAGAAGCTCAGAAAAACCTAAACAAGATTAAATTGTTTTATGTCACATGATTACTAGAGCTATTTAGTTGGAATTCAGCCAGCACAGGTCCCACTCAGGGATCTTCATGTCCATCTGCCTGGTCACCTGGGGGATAGATGGCCCAGGTGGCCTCAGCTGGGCTGGGCTGGGATGCGCTCTCCTCCTCTGGGATGCAGTTCTGATAATTGTCATGGCAGCAAGTCAGAGTACCACGAAAGAAACTAAGGCTTGGGACAGATATTTCTTGGAATTATTTCCGTCACATTCTATCAGTTATAGGTAGGGGGGAAAAAAAGACATGGCCACCCCAGACTCAAGAGGTAGATGGACAATTTTTATTTCTTTATAGGCCAAGCCACAGAGTTGCATGGCAGGGGGTATGCGTGTGGGAAGCGAACAAATTATTTACGAAGGCTTATCTTAGCACCTCAGAGCCTCTTGCATGCGTTTACATGTGGGCAAGCTTTATTTATACTTTTATGTGTGCCTTTTATACATACTTACCATTGCTTCTCTTTCATGACAGTAATTTGGATTAAGTTTATGAATCAGAACACCAAGGATAAAGTATGCCATATAGTCTAAATTTGGGACATGAGGTTAGGACTTCAATTATTCATGATTCCAAGTTCTTACTTAAACATCTATTACAGGGATCATTGTGAGTGATAACACCGTTACGATATATTTTATTTGGTTATTAAATGTTCGGGTTTTTTTTTTTTTTTCAGTTTTAACCTAGTTGCTGAAGGGTTCAAGTCTAAATCTAGTCTTCACTTGAGAATCAGATCCAATTAACTGTCCTGTTGTTCAATTGCAGAACTATATGAAAAGACCCCCCCCCGCCGACAGGCTGCCAAAATGCCAGCATCCTACCACCTCACCCCCATCCCTCTCCTCTCAATGGATTATCTTCATGGTCTTTGAAGCATTTATTGTAGTTTGCAAATCTCTGCTTTGTACAAGGGTTTCCATTGTGTTGTTAATTAATTACCAATGTTGGGCAGGAAAATTAAATTGCATACAATTTTTACATAACTTTCTGTGTGTGTGTGTGTGTGTGTGTGTGTGTGTGTGTGTGTGTGTGCATGTGTACAATGTATATGTGGCTGTGTATCACAGAGCATGTGTGGAGGTCAGAGTATAACCTTGAGTGTTTTCCTTCCCTTTCCACCTTAATTGAGGCAGGGTATCTACTTCATGCATCAGGGCATTGGTTAGGTGAGTGAGCCTATGAGCCTTTACCTCCCTTCCTGTCCCCTGCCCCTTCTCCTGTCTTCACCTCTCATCTTGCCGTAGGTGCTATAATTACAGATACTCCCATTATTGCATGTGGCTTCATGTGGGTGTTGGGATGAAAACTCAATTCTTTTGATTATACAACAAGTGCTTTCTACACTGAGCCACAACCCAGGCCCCTTGCCCTCTATTCTTTCTTTCTTTTTTTTAAATATGCTTTGTTTGGGCACAACATGTGTTGGTACCATCATTTCCCTCCTTCCTGCCCCCAATCTGCTGAGGGCCTGCCTCAGTGGGGCTGCTGGTCTTCCGCATGGCAAGTGGGTTATGCACTGTGAGAGCATGAGTCAGTCGCTGAGGGGAAGAATGCCTCTGGGTGTGCCCTCCAGATCTGTGGCTCTTACAATCTTTCTGCCCCCTCTTTCCCCAAATTCCCTGGGCCCGTGGTGGGAGTGTTTTAATCACTACCTCAGTGATGAGCTCTCAGGAGCCTCTGGGTTTGTGCTCTGGTTTGTGTTGAGTGTCCTCAGTGCCTGTCTCCTTCACCCTGGTTCTGGTTGTCAGGCTCACCACGGAAGTGACACTCCAGGTCACCTCACCAAATCCTCTGTGGTTTCAACTGGGCCTTAGCTGAAGTGCAAGGGGTGGTTTTATCCCCTCGTGAAAAGCAAGAAGGGATCCACCCACAGAGAATGAAGTCAGTATAGTTAAGTGGGATAAGCATTCTTAATTTAGAGAGATTTTCATGGATGTAGCCCCTCTTTTGGCAAAAGACTAGTGGGAGCCTGTCACTGGAGCACATAAATCTTTGTCTCCATGGGATTCTGACCTGGTTCTCATTTCCAGCCATGGGTTCCTTTCCACTGAGCAGATTTCCTAGCCAGTCAGAAAGCCACTGGTTACCCACCAAGGCTGCGTGCCACCATTGCACATGTGCACGGGGCATGTCAGGCTGGGCGCTTTTGGACAGCTGTAGTTCTCTCTGATCAACAGATCAATGTGGGTAGCAACCAATTTTGGGTACTGGGGGTTATGAGCCAGAGCCAAAAAATGTAAGGTTCATCCCACATGCTCCAGGGCCCTTCTTACCAGACAATCTTCCCCATACTCCTATTGAGGGTTAAATCTTTTAGGCTTCTTCCAAGAGGAAAGGTTTCTACAGTACCAGTTCATTTTGGGTTTAGTTCTGCGTTCATTTCCCCCTAACCTCTCTGCCCCTCCCTCTGGCGTTTCCATCACCATTGTCTGGCTCTGGAGTCCCCTGTCAGGTATGCAAGCAATTCAAGCTGCTCCAGGTTAGGAAGCACAGAGGAGTGAGAACATGCAGCCTTTGTCTTTCTGTGTTTGTGTGAGTTCTCTGAGTATGATCTGTTGTTCCAAGTCCATTCATTTGCCTACAAGTTTCATTATATCGTTTTTCTTCTTACTGATGAGCATAATGTCATTATGCAAATGTACCACAACTTCATTAGCCATTCGGCCCATGATGGGCACCTGGGTTCATTCCAGTTCTTGGCTATGATTTGAGCAGCTATTAACATGGTTGAGCCGACACCTCTGCAGTGAAGTGTGGAGCCTTTGGGGCACATGCCCAGTAGAGGAATAACTGCCTTGCCCTCTATCCCAAGAAGCACAAGCAATGCATTGACTCCTAGAATTGAGGACCTTATCACAAGGACAATGGCCTGTCTGGGACGTGGGTTCTGAATTTCTGCCAAGCTCCCAGATGATGACTTCACTGCAAAGCCTCACTTGGAAAAGCAAACTCCTAGGAAACTGCCCACCCCTAAGGTCCAAGAAAAGGTAGAGTGGCTTCATTTTCACATTTTTTTCCCTGAAGGCAGAGAGCTAGATGGTCCAGAAGGGGAGCCAAATGCCATTGGAGAATAAGTAGGTGAAGCTGTCCAGAATGAAGGGCAGATCTCTGGCCTGCAAAGAAGCAGCTGGGTTTGAGACAGGTGAGGAGGACTCACCTCTCTCTGGCCATTGGGCAGGTGGCTAAGCATTGTTCAAATCAGATGCAATTGCTCCGCTAACCGTAAGCCCCTTGTGTTTATATTGTAAGCACTGTTTCTAGAGTGTGTTTTCCTGTCCACAAGCAAATAGGCAGTGGTGGGGCAGTTTGACACCTTAACTAGCGACAGTGAACTTTCTCCTGCTGCCTGGGTTGCCTTGAGCAAATGGGCTCGCAGTCTTAACCTCCAGTCGGACTGTTCTGATGATAGCACCTGCCGTCTGGAACATTCCATGAGACAATCACTCAAAACATCATGGCAGATTGCCTTACCATCTGACGGCGCAGTCCCAGCTAGGGCTGTTGGAAACAGTCTGTACCAGTCTTACACAAGGCTCGTTGAACCGTAATTGGCCACAGACAGGGATACTTCCCAAGGTGAGTGGATTACAGTGACTGGTGCTGAGGGTAAGGCTCTGATTGGTCCAAACACTTCTCGTCAGGCTATGTATGCAGTCGGCCTAGGATCAGATCTCCTGGGATTCACCATCTTGTGCTGGCTCCCTTGTGTTGTAGCAGGAAGCCCTTTGTGGTCTGAATGCGAAATCCCCCCCATAGATTCATGTGTTTGAAAACTTGGTCCTCAAATAGTGGAGAAACTGTTTGAGAAACCAAGGAACCTTTAAGAGCTGAAGGCTTAATGGAAGAGCTGAATCCCTTGGGGAGATCCTTGAAGTTTCATAGTCTGACCCCCAACCCCTTGCTGCTCATTCTGCTTCCTGATTGTTGAAGGCACCTTCTTGTTGCTAGGAAAAAAAACACTTGACCAGAATCAGCTGAGGAGAGAAAAAGGTTTGTTTCAGGCTTACAGATTCCTGGGGAACCCTCAGCGTGGCGGGAGAAGCTGGGTCTCTTCATCATACATCCATAGCACAGAGACAACAGCCTGCTCCAACAAGCATGAGCTGACCCTGGACAGGGGTGGGGTGGACCCATGGTCTGATCCATCCCCAGTGACACACCTCCTCCAACAGGGTTCTGCCTGCTGGAGACCAAATAGAAAGCTTAATCAAAAATGCCTGAAGTTGCTGGGTGTGGTGGTGCATGCCTTTAATCCCAGCACTCGGGAGGCAGAGGTAGGAGGATTGCCATGAGTTCGAGGCCACCCTGAGACTCCATAGTGAATTCCAGGTCAGCCTGGGCCAGAGTGAGACCCTACCTCAAAAATCCAAAAAAAAAAAAAAAAAAAAAGAAAGAAAGAAAGAAAGAAAAAAATGTCTGAAGCTGAGCTTGAGAGATGGCTTAGCAGTTGAGGTGCTTGCCTGCAAAGCCAAAGGAACCAGGTTCAATTCTCCAGGACCCACGTAAGCCAGATGCACGAGGTGGTGCGTATACCTCTGGAGTTTTTCTTTACAGTAGCTGGAGACCCAGGTGCACCCATATTCTCTGTCTCTTCTCTCTCTCTTTCTCTCTCTCTCTCAAGTAAATAAATAAAAATAAAATATTAAGAAATAGTGGGCTGGAGAGATGGCTTAGTGGTTAAGCACTTGCCTGTGAAGCCTAAGGACCCTGGTTCGAGGCTCGATTCCCCAGCACCCACGTAAGCTAGATGCACAAGCGGGAGCACACGTCTGGAGTTCATTTGCAGTGGCTGGAGGCCCTGGCGCGCCCATTCTCTCTCTCTCTTTCTATCTGCCTCTTTCTCTCTCTGTCTGTCGCTCTCAAATAAATAAATAAAAATAAACAACAACAACAAAAAAAGAAATTCCTGGGGTTATGGGCCCATCTACATTCAAACCACCACTCTGCAGGTATGATGTGAGCAACTGCCTCTTGTCCATGCTGCGTCTCCTTCTCCACCACGGTGGAATGCATTCCCCTGCGCTGTAACCCCAGATAAGCCCTTCCTCCCTTAAGTTGCTCCTTGCCAAGTATTTGGCCATGGAAACAAGGAAAGTAACTGTATAAAGCCCAATAAAAGCCTTCTTTTCTGTGGCTTCTTCCTGCTTATTCTCAATAGAAGAAACCCTGTCAGCTGCAGATACAACCGTGGCTGAAAGGGACAGGTTGACAACCAAAGATTCCGAGGGCCCACCTGGACCCCCAAATCATTCTCCTTGGGCCATAGTCAACAAGTGCAGTACCAGGGCTCATACCATGCTGCCTGTGGACCCAATACCAGCTGGCATGGCCCACAGGCTCCGTGCTACCAGGCTTTGTACTGCGGATGCTGGGCACGATAGTCCAGCTTGCATTTCTGGGCTGGGGCTGCTCAGCACAAAGCTTCTGTAACTGAGGTCCCGGCAGTTTCAGAGGTGATCCTGGTAGCCCACGCCCAGTATCAGATCCCTTGTGCTGGGGCTTATGAACAGCACTCACACTCTGGGAGGCACGTGCTTGGTGTCCAAGCACTGCATCTCAGCTTCCCAGGCCAATGCATTGGTAATGACCCCAACTTCTAAAGGGCGGTCAGGTCTTAATAGTGAGACCCTCCCAACCAGCCGCAACCACTGGCCTAATCCTGCCCAGGAGTTTGGGTGGGGCTAGCAGAGTACCTGTGGATTCCTCCTGGTGATCTCAGCTGTCTACTAGGGTTCCACCTACTGGCAGGTGGGAACACACACCTTCATGAGGATAACCCAGGCAGTGCTAGGTGCCCAGTTCTTGGTAGCTCACATTCTGGCTCCCAAAAGCAATCCTGACAGGCCAGTACCCCAAGTTGGTCTTGTTGATGGCCATTGAATGATCAGGGTGGGAAAAAGAAAAAACAGGAACTATAAGAAAGAGAAAAATTTTGCTGATTAAAAAAAACAACAACAACAAAAAAAAAAACAGAGCCAGGAGTCATGATGGTTCACACCTTTAATCCCAGTACTCGGGAGGCAGAGGTAGAAGGATTGCCATGATTTCAAACCCAGCCTGAGACAACATAGTGAATTCCAAGACAACCTGGCCTAGAGTGAAACCCTACCTAGGGGGAAAAAAAAAACAGTACAGAGCCAAAGAAGGTGTCAAATTTTCAAGGTCAAGGGTAACACACTTAGGCGGAGAGCTCTAATATGGGCCACTGCCAAGGCCAGGAGTCCTAACACCCAAGGATACACAAGGAGTATAACTAGAGGATGCCACTTGCCACTGCTTCTGCCTGCTCCTCTCTGCCACTGTGCTCTCCTGACAAATCCTGAGAGAAGAGAAAGCTCCTAGACCTGGGTACTTTAAGAGCATCTTCCCTACTCATAATTCCCGTCTGGGTGCATCAACAGAACTCCTAGCTGGCTGGTTGGTGACGAGCCGATGGATTCTGTCATTGAAAGAGACATGTTTCCAACAAGAGCATCCTCTCCCTGTTGGCGGGCACTCTGCCAGTGTGCTAGCCATGACCAGGGTTCTGGCATGAAACAGAGAAGCTATACTTTTTGCGGTCACACTTTCCCACCCGCCCGCGGCCACATACTCAAATGGGACTATGCTGGGTTTAAAAGAGATGCCATCCCTATCTGTTGCAGTTCGGGTTTGTATTGCTGGCAGAAATCACACCTGGCCAAGAGCAGCTTTTGGAGAAAAGTAAGAAGGTTTATTTTGGCTTATAGACTCAAGGGCGGAAGCTCCATGAAGGCAGGGGAAAACGATGGTATGAGCAGAGGGTGGACATCAACCCCTGGCCAACATGAGGTGGACAAAAGTAACAGGAGAGTGTTGCAAACACTGGCATGGGGAAACTGGCTATAACACCCATAAGCCCTGCCCCCAACAATATACCGACTACAGTGAGCTTTAATTTCCAAGTACTATCAGCTGGGGAGACTAGCATTCAACATATCTAAGTTTATGGGGGACACCTGAATCAAACCACCCCACTATCGTAACATTCTCAGTCAGTTGAACAAAGGGCACTGCGTTTTTCTCTTGCAATAAACCCCATAAATTACATAGCTACTCTTAGTAGAGACAGTCACCTCAGGAAGCAAGGGGGAAGCTATTTGTATTCGGCATAGAAATCTTGAGTTCAAACGAACACTTAAGAGTCTTTTGTGGGATGGACAGATGGCTTAGCAGTTAAGGCGCTTGCCTGCAAAGCCAAAGGATCCAGGTTCTATTCCCCATGGCCCCCATAAGCCAGAAGCACAAGGTAGTGCATGTGTCTGTAACTTCTGGAAACCCTGGCACACCCATTCTCTGTCTCTATCTGCCTCTTCTCTCCCTCTCCCCCTTCTCTCTTTCCCTCTCAAATAAATAAAAATATTTTTAAAATAATAAGAGTCTTTTATAATAAGTTTATGTCGTGTGTGTGTGTGTGTGTGTGTGTGTGTGTGTGTTCATATGAGTACAAACTCTTGCATGCCACAACACACGTGTGCAGCTCAGAGGACAACTTTCTGGTGTGTGTTCTCATTTTCCACATCATTTGAGGCAAGGCTGTCTCATTCACCACTGCATTCAGAGCTACCTCCTCACTGTAATGAGTGAATTTATGTCTAAGCCCAAACTCTCTCAATCCCATCTTTCCATACCACCAACCCACTTAAATACCACACGAAGTCAATACAACTTTAGGCAGCCTCAGAAAAAGGAAACATCAAACCTGTTTGAGTTTGCACTTGTCATCCAGAAAAATGCAGGCTCAAAATAAGATTTGCTTTGATTCGGGCTGGAGAGATGGCTTAGCAGGTTAATCACTTGCCTATGAAGCCTAAGGACCCCGGTTCAAGGCTCAATTCCCCAGGACCCACGTAAGCCAGATACACAAGGGGGCGCATGCGTCTGGAGTTCTTTGCAGTGGCTGGAGGCCCTGCAGGCCCATTCTCTCTCTCTCTCTCCCTCTCTCTCTCTCTCTGCCTTTCTCTCTGTGTCTGTCACTCTCAAATAAATAAATAAATAAATAAATAATGAACCAAAACAATTAAAAAATATTTGCTTTGATTCACGTAAAGAATGGGCATTTAAAAAGATTCATATTAATAAAAAATGTTTTATAGTAGAACAAGGAACATAACCCCTACACACATTTAGGGGGAAAAAAGGATCCATCTGATTAAGACTTTCACAGACAGTCAAGAACAGTTACACGTACATGAACACCTAGCCAAAAGGACACGGTGTCAGCTCAACTGATTGACTGTGAAATGGAGGGTGACTCGTGATTACATCTGTTCAACAAGCTCTGCTGGATCCACATCATCAAAGCCCTGCTCGAGTGGGCTGTGAGCCAAGAAAAGGAGAGAGCTGGGGTCCTGGGACCGGGCACTCTGGCAGCACTCATTAAAACTGGATGCTGTCAGGCATCTCACGTGATGAACTAAGGCGGCAAGACATTGGCAGTTTGTTCACATTTCTGGGCAAGCTGGGCACGTGAACAAGCCTGAGTCCGAAGGTCTTCATTAGTGATGAAGTGGAGCATCAAAGTTTGCAGGGGAGGCTTTGATGCCCACAGGCCCAAGAAAATACATGTGTCAGAAGCAGAAGTGAAGTCCGTGTTGACTTTTTTTTTCTCTCCATTGACATCAATTGCCTTGCTCATGTAAAATTAATCTCATAGGGTCCAGCTATCATATGTGTTTAGAAATTAAGATGTAAGTGAGAATACTGTATAATGAAGTGGGATTAAACTCGGGATTTTTTCTTTCCTTCACAAGATAACCATCTTATTTGTTGCTTATCTTTTTTAATGATTTGTGAAAGAATACTAAGAGACATTAGCTTGTGCATAGCAACAGATCTGATTCATTTCAGAGTTAGGGATATAACTCAGTGGTAGAGCATCTGTACATATGAGACTTGCGTTTGATTCCTCAGCATTAGAAAAAAAAGGAAGGATAATTATTCTTACATAGATAAGACATAGGCAAAAACGAGCTGAATATCATATCATATGAAGGTTATTACGAGAAATGCAGCAGTTACTGGGAATCCAGTGCATTGTGCCTTCCTAAAGATTAGATGGTGAAATGAGGAAAAATATTAAAAGAAGACACTGAAGTCTACATGTTCAGTCGTTCATCTTCATTTTTTTTTTTTTTTTTTTTTTAGGGTTTCACTCTAGTCCAGACTGACCTGGAATTCACTACGTAGTCTCAGGGTGGCCTGCTTAGTGCTGGGATTAAAGGTGTGTACCACCACACCCTGTTTTCTTAGTCATTCTTAACAGTGCTCTGGAGTTTGATGCACATAGAACTGTATATCATTTTTAGATTGATGCATAAATATGTCATTGTTGTGATGCTATGATAACTAGCAGTTATTGCATAAATTTCAATTTTCATTATTTGATGCGATTACATATAAAAGAAACTAAATTTTGCCCACTAACCTTGTAGTCTTTGACCTTGATATGTTTGCTTATTACAGGAATGGTTTTGACTGGATTCATTTTTTTTTTGAATAGATAGTCTTGCTATCTGTGAATAGAGATGGTTGGTTTTACTCATTTCTAATAGTCATATGTTTTATTTCCTTTTCTTATTTACTGAACTACCTAAGAATTCTCATTTCGAATAGGAATGATGAAAGAATATGCTTGATTTTTTTTTCTGAATCTTAGGGGGCAACATATGGAAAATATTTTTACCAATAAAAGTATTCAATATTGGGGTTATTTTAGATCTTCTTTATAAAATGTCACAAAGTTTCATCTGTACCTAGTTTTCAGGGAATTTTGATTATTAATTAATGTCATATTTTTTGTCAGACATTTCTATACATCGATCAATACAATTTTTCTTCTTCAACTTGTTCATGGGGTAGATTATATTAATTGATTATAAATATTGAACCAGACTTGTATACCTGGAATAACTTCTACTTAGAGATAGTATACAATTGTCTTATACATTGTGATATTTGATTTGCTAATATTGTGTTAGAAATATTTGCATTCATTTTTTTTTATGATAGTGAAAGCAAGAGAGAGAGAAATGCCAGGGATTTGGCCACTGCAAACAAACTCCAGAGGCCCTCCTTGTGCATATGCACCACCTGTGCGCTTGCGTCACTTTGTGCATCTGGCTTACGTGGGTTCTGGGGAGTTGAACCTGAGTCCTTGGGCTTCCAGGCAAGTGCCTTAACAGCTAAATCATCTCTCCAGCCTTACATTCAATTTTATAAGGACTATTTGTACTTGTCTTTCTTGTCATATCTTTACTGTGTTATATATCAATAAAGTATTGCTAGTTGCTTGGAATGAGTTAGGAAGTATTCTCTCTGTTTTTGTTTTCTGTATGAACTCTGGAGAATTAGCATCATATTGGGCTTAAATAGTTGATATCAAACCACTGGAACTGATGTTTTCTTTTGGGGGGATCATTTACAATTATTGTTACAACCCTTAAATAGAGTCCCTGCCATGGTTGTAGGGTAAACTAAAAAAAAAAAAACAAGGTCTGATGTACTCAGTACCCCAGAATGTGATTTATTTGAATATCAGATCTTTTCAGAAATAATTAAATAATAAGGGGGGAGTGCATTTGATTAGACAGAACACTAAATACAGATTATTCTTATTATAAAAGTATATTCGAGACATCCAAATCATATAATGCAAAGGCAGATGTAGGAACTGAAGGGATGTGTCTATCAGCCAAGGAGATCACTTGCAGGGGTAGAAAGGCCTTGGCTACACCTTGACTTGGGACTTCTGGACTCCAGCAGAGTCATATACCAAAAATTGTAGTAATTTGAATTTTCCACCCTTGTAAACTATTTCAAGGTCTGTTAACATCATCTGCTGCTCTTAAATTTTGCAGCCTGTATCTTTTGGAATTTTTCCATCTCACCAAAATTATCATATATATGGACATAGATTTATTAGCAGTATTCCCCTACTATCATTTCAATGTGAGTAAAGGACTCTTATTTTATGAAAATGTTGGAAACTTATTTCTTCCCCCATTTTTCTTGATTATTTTGTCAAACAGCATATCAATTTTATTACTTATCTCAATTTTTTTTTTTTTAGAAATGCAGTCTAATATGTAGCTCAGGCAGGCCTTGAACTTGTGATTCTCTTGCCTCAGCCTTTAGTGATGGAATGGTGAGCATGTGCTACCATTCCTGCCTTATTTATATTTTAAAAGCAACAGCTGTTCTTTTCTGAAAACTTCTGTGTCGATTTCTTGTCTCAAGTTCATTTTGCAAATGCTCTGATTTGTGTATATGCGAGTGTAGCGTGTATGATGTGGCATATGTGTGAGGCACATGCACATGTGTGTGCAGCTGTGCGTACTCCATGTTTGAATGTGCAGAGGCCACCAGAGGGGAATGGAAAATGTACTGCCCCTGTCACTCATCTGCATGGTTCCCTGCCGTGGAGTCTCACACTGACTCTCATCTCTGCTCCACATAGGACTGGGGCTACAGACAAGCGTGGACACACCCAGCTGCTTGCGTGGATAATGGGGAATCATACTCGGGCTGTCTACGACCCCTCAGCCCTCATGCTGGAAGTGCTCTTAACCTCTGAGTCCTCTCTCCAGCCCCAATGCTCTAATTTTAATCATTTCTTATTTTAATATGTTATTGTTTACTTATTTATTTATTTATTTGTGAGAGAAAGAGGCAGAGAGAGAATGGGCACGCCAGGGCCTCCAGCCACTGCAAACAAACTCCAGGCACATGCACCACCTTGTGCATCTGGCTAACTTGGGTCCTAGGGAATCAAACCTGGGTCTTTTGGCTTTGCAGGAAAACTCCTTAACCCCTAAGCCATCTTTCCAGTGCAATTTTAATCATTTTTTTTTCCTGCTACTTGCATTGGGCAGCAAGTCCTCTTCTTTAAAAAAAATGTTTTATTTATTTCTTTATTTGAGAGCAAAAGAGGGAGAGAGAATGGACATGCCAGAGCCTCTACCAAATGCACAGGAACTCCAGACACTTGTGCCACCTTGTGCCTCTGGCTTTACATGGGTACTTGGGAGTCGAACCTGGGTCCTTTGGCTTTGCTGGCAAGTGTCATAACCACTAAGTCATCTCTCCAGCCCCAAGTCTTTCTTTTTGTTGCAAATGCAAAATAACTAGCCTCAAACTCACAGTTTTGGAGTGGAAGATTCTGCTGTGTCTTTCCAAGTCACAGATCTCAGCCATGACTCTTGGGTGTTTCTCTCCTTCCAAGCTTTGGGGGTGTCGGTTTCCTCTGGAAATTCAGCTAGCTGAGAAGCTGAGTCCATAAAAACCTTTAATTTCAATTTGTCCTATTTTTTTGTTGTGTGAGGACATTAGAACCAGTGTCCAAGCTCCTCGATGAGTTTATGTTACACAAAAAAGGAGACAAATAACGAACAGGTAGACAAAAGAATGAATCAGACAACAAAATCTTGGAGGGGATGCTAAGGACTGGTCAAGAGTGACAGGGAAGGGGCTGAGGAGATGGCTCAGCTGGTAAAGCACTTGTCAGGCAAGCATGGCGTCTGAGTTCACGTCTCCAGCACCCATGTAAGTGCCAGGTGTGAAGGTACCCGACTGCGATCCCAGTGCTCAGAACATGGAGTCAAGGCAGAATCCTCAGGGCTCGGAGAGCTAGACTAGCAGAATGACTAGCTCCTCGTTCTGTGAGAGACCCCGCCTCAATAGACAAGTAGGGAGCTATTGAGGAATACTCCCAACACCAGCCTGCAGCTACCACCTACATGCACACACATGTGCCACACATATGACTACACATGCATACCACACATGTATACACTTGCAAAAAGAAAAAAAAAAAAAAAAGAAGGGCTGGGGCTGGAGAGATGGGTTAGCGGTCAAGAGCATGCCTGCGAAGCCTAAGGACCCTGGTTCGATTCTCCAGGTCCCGGGTAAGCCAGATGCACATGGTGGTGCACGCGTCTGGAGTTCGTTTGCAGTGGCTGGAGGCCCTGGCGCACTCATTCTCTCTCTCCCTCTCTTTCTCCCTCCCTCTCCTTCTCTCTCCCTCTCTCTGTCTCAAACAAACAAATAAATAAAAATTTTAAAACGAAGGGCTGAAGAGATGGCTCAGGGATTAAAGGCACTTGCTTGCAAAGCCTGACGGCCTGATTTTGATTCCCCAGTACCCAGGTAAATCCAGATGCACAAAGCGGCTCATGCGTCTGGAGTTTGTTTGTATCCACAGGAGGGCCTGACATACCCATATTCTTAATTTAATCTCTCTCTCTCTCTCTCTCTCTCTCTCTCCTTCTTCCTCTCCCTCTCCCTCTCTCAAATAAATAAAACAGTAAACAAAAATTTTAACAAATAATGAAAAAATCAGGTTTTTACTTTGCCAGTGCAATTTGGAAAGAAGTCTTTAGGAAATCCATCAGAGCTAAAAACTAAATGAGGAAAAAGATCTAGTCCTAAAATTTTGAAGAAAACAGATCCCCCAGAGGAGAGTACATAGAAACCCAAAGAGTCCTGTAGGAGCCAGTTCAGAAGCTGTCTTTGCAAACGGGTAGTCTTGTGTCTTGTGGGATCTGAACTGTGCTTTGGAAAAGTTCACGCTGTTGTAGGCATGCAGAATGAGCCCACGATCAAGAAACCAAAACACAGAGACGTTGTCTTTTCCCCATAAATGATGGCTACCCCCACAATGCAGGACCCACAATCCCCATGGGGATAACTGGCATCCCCAAAGAGGAGGGTCCCTTCAGAGGGGGCGGGGCAGGGATGAGAGTAAGGATGGTACCAACACCTATGCACTGGATATGTACATAGATAATAAAGAAAAAAAAAAGATCCCCGCCTCCCCCCCCCCAAAAAAAAGATAAAGAAACCAAAAGGAAGTGTCCTGGCTGGGGAAACTCAGAACCCATTACTTCTCAACGCCTGTGAGCAATTTTCCATACTCCCTCCAGTGTTTTACACCTTTGCCCTAGACTTATGTGCCAGTGGCATGGGTGGTCAGTAGTTTTATTTCTTAACAAGAAAGAAAAAAATGAGTCCTGGATGTTTGGTGGAGGTGGGTAAGTCACTGTGATGATGATCGAGTTAGTAGCTTGGTCTCTGGAGTTGAAAGAACACCGTAGAAACACATCTGTGAGTCACACATATTCAATTTAAGCAATTGTATTGGGACCTGTGATGATCCTATCTGAGAACAGGATCAGACAGGGCGGGAAATGGACTTTGGGAGGTTGAACAAACAAGTCACTCATCCAAAACTGAGATTTTCATTTTATGCCTGACTTCTCCAGATGAAGCCATCCACGTCTCTAAAGCTCCAGAGAATTCGTTTCTCCTCCTGTGTCAAATAAGGTGCACGTTGTGAATGAGAGTGTGCGGAATGACCACCTAGAACATTCGTGCAGCACACCAAGGCGCAAGGCAGCGTAGCTGGGGGCTGCATTTGTACCTCTGCAACATGATGCACCCCTCAGCCTCTCCTCTCACCCTGTCTTCTCCCCTCCCTGCTTTTCAGGTCCAAATTGAAATAAACAATGCTAATGAAAACTAGCCGGGCGTGGTCGCAGACACTTTTAATCCCAGCACTCAGGAGGTAGAGGTAGGAGGATCACTGTGAGTTCAAGGCCACCCTGAGACTACATAGTGAATTCCAGGTCAGCCTGGGTCAGAGTGAGACCCTACCTCGAAAAAACAAAAAACAAAAGAGAGAGAGAGAGAGAAAACTTCTTGGCAAGCTAATTCTATGTCCTGAAACGTCATAAGTGCCTTGCAAACCACATAGTTCTGATTTCTGTCAAGACCACCTTCTGAAATACTTTCAGTTACTGAAACAGCAATTTTGGGCTAATACTCAATCTTTTAGTCATTTATACCAGTAGTAGTAATATAATAGTAACACTAATCATGGACCAGGGAGTTACTACCTACCATGCTTGGTGTTAAGTGCTTAATATACAGTACTTAACTTAAACTTTTCAGCCATTCTTCATGATTGTAATTATTCCCATTTTGGCAATGAGGGACCAGCAGTTCAGAGAGTGTGCTGGTGCACAACTAGTATCAAAGCCTCAGTTCATCACCGGGGCTACAGAAATCATCATTGTAATCCTATGGTCATTTGTACTTTGGAAGCATGAACACCTACTTTTAAGACAATAACATAGTGCTAGAGAGACTGCTCATAGGTTAAGGTACTTGATTGCAAAGCTTAATGACCTGGGTTTTATTCCCCAGGAGTTGGTCTGTAGTAATTAAAGGCCCTGGTATACCCATTTTCTCTCTCTCTCTCTCTCTCTCTCTCTCTCTCTCTCTCTCTCTCCCTGTGTGTGTGTGTGTGTGTGTGTGTGTGTGTCTTTTCTCCATATCCCTTTCTATGTGAAAATATATAAATATTAAAAAAAAAATCATGGGGCTGGAGAGATGGTTTAGCAGTTAAGGCGTTTGCCTGCAAAGCCAAAGGATCCCGGTGCAACTCTCCAGGACCCACGTAAGCCAGATGCACAAGAGGGCGCATGTGTCTGGAGTTCGTTTGCAATGGCTGGAGGCCCTGGTATGCCCATTCCCTCTCTCTCTCTCTTTCTCTCTCTCTTTCTCTCTGCCTATTTCTCTCAAATAAATAAATAAAACATATTTTTTTTAAAAAAGAATCATGGTTAACATCATCAACTTCTCTCTTCCCCCGCAAAAAAATGAGGGCTGGAGAGATTGCTCAGTGACTGAGGCACTTGCCTACAAAGCCTAAGGACCCAAGTTTGCTTGCCCAGGACCCTCAGAAAGCCACATGCACAAAGTGGCACATGCAACTAGAGTTCGTTTGCAGCAGCTGGAGGCCCTGGTGCACTTATGCTCTCTATCTGTGCCTGTCTCTCTCTGCTTACAAATAAATAAATAAATAAAATATTTTTTAAAAATTAAAGATGCCCTGGCGCGCCCATTCTCTCTCTCTCTCTGCCTCTTTCTCTCTGTCTGTCACTCTCAAATTGATAAATAAAAAAATAAACAAAAAAATTAAAAAAGACAAGAATGTATTTGCTGATTCTATGCAGGTGACACAACAGTGAGAAGAGGGTTCCGTTTGGAATTTTGTCACGGCAACAATGCGTTGCCATTGAAAAATTCATATAGGAACATTTGCAATGCAGCAGGAAGAAGATGCAAGGTGCTAAGAGAAGTGCTAAGAAAATATTTTGATTTCTTCTAAATCAAAGTCTCAGTGGGTGCTGAATGGATGGTGATAATTTGGGTCCAAGAAAAGAGGTCTATAATGTAGCTAGATTTTTTTTAAAAAAAATTAACATTGTTTAAAATAATGGTTATCAGGAAGCCATGGGCCATTTGCAATAGTTAGGTCTTTGGACTTTGAATAGTGAAGAACAGTGCTTGGGCATAATTAATTTCGCTGAGGCATGTTGATGTGAAGACCGCTGCTTCTCTGGTCACTGCACTTATTTAGATATGCTGTAGCACTGGGAAAAGGGTCTGTGGTGAGCACTGGGGAAAGGCTCTATTACTTTAAACTGTATGTATGCGTTTTCACACACAGATGTGTCTTTATTCATCCCACTGGCAGATTAACAGTGAAATATTTAAACACCAGACCATTCAAATGTAAAATTGCTCAGGCAAAACAGCTCATCTCCTAAGCACGCATGGTGTTTGGTCATCACCATCAACTGGAAAAGGCGTCTGTCATAAATGCACTGGCCTATTGACTCTCATGAGCTCCTGATTCATGCATAATTCAGGGATTGGGCTTGAGTTTGTGTAAGTTTCGTGAACTTGCTGAATCCTACGAAGGTGATCCTCAAAGCAACTTCATATCTATAGTGAAATAAGCGAGAAAGAAAGTGAAGTACCAGTTAAGCGACATAACATCCCAACTTCACCTCTGAGCTGCATGTCACGGTTCATGCACAGGACCTCGGAATTTTGGAAGCTGAAGCAGAAGGACTGCAGCAAGTTCAAGACCATCTGGGTTACATGTGAGTTTGAGAACAGCCTGGAATGTAGAGCAAGATGCTGTCTCAAAAGAAAAAGAAAAAGAAACTAAGAACAACAACAACAACAAAATCACTTCTGGACATGCATCCTATAGAAACCAATTCACAAGGGCTAACGTCATAGCTCAGTGGTAGTGTGCATGCATGAGGCCCTAGATTCAATATCCAGTGCCATGAAAGATAAAGAAAGAAACAGAGAGAGGGAGGAAGGAAGGGTGAGCCACGCTTGGTGATCTCAGCACTTGGGAGAAAGAGATAGGAGGATCACGGAGAGTTCAGTTCGAAGCCACCCTGAGATTACATAGTGAATTGCAGGTCAGCCCGGGCTACAGCAAGCCCCTACCTCAACAAAAACAAAACAAGGGCTGGAGAGATGGCTCAGTGGTTAAGTGCCTGCCTGTGAAGCCTAAGGACCCCAGTTCGAGGCTCAATTCCCCAGGACCCACGTAAGCCAGGTGCACAAAGGATGCACGTGTCTGGAGTTCATCTGCAGTGGCTGGAGGCCCTGGTGCACCTATTCTCTCTCTGTCTATCTGCCTCTTTCTCTCCCTGTCTGTCTGTAGCTCTCAAAAAAAAAAAAAAAAAGAATGAAACAGAAAGAAAAGAAAAAAAGGAAAAGAAAAATCTTAGAGGAAGGGAAAAGGAAAGAAGGAGGTATGGAAAGGAGGAAGGAAGGAAGGGGGAGGAAGAGAAGGCAAGAGAAAAAAGAGAAAGAGATAAAGAAAAAAGGAAGGAAGGGAGAGGAGGGAGGGAAGAAATTGAGGGTTCCATGAGTGCTGTGGTTGTATTTTCCACTGTCTTCTTGCCACCCAAGAGGTACAGAGCATTGGAAGAGACTTGAAAGGACCATCAGTAGCAAATATTTTAGGCTCTGAACGTCCACAGTCTGTCACTGCTGTTCAGCTCTGTTACCTTAGCATGAAAGTATAGGACAGGTTCCCCAGCAGCCTTGGTAATGTAGCTCTGTCCTAATTTCTTGCCAGTAGCTATCAGAGTCCCCTCAGAACATTTGAGAGATGCAACATTTTGAGATAAGGAGGAATTGCCTGAAAGAGCCTCACCTCCACCCCCAGCTGCCCCATCAGCTTTGAAGAGCAGAATGTCCTGCATCACTATGGCCCAACTATCCAAGTATCCCCCCCCGCCACCCTGCTGGGACATCCGAGCCCAGGTTTGGATGCTTCCAGGGTCCCTCAGGTCTGGTGCAAAATGAGACGCAGAAGGAAGAGACTCTGTCGGCCCTGGCAGCCTGTCTGGGTCTTGGAGAACTGGCTCATTGTGAATCCTGGGCATGTGCAAGTGCTTAGCAGTGAACCTGCTTTACAGAAAGCAGCCCAGGGCAAAGCGTAAAAACAGCCACTGCTGGGTTGCCGCGGAACTTCACTTTATAAAAGCAGGCAGTGGGCCAGATGTAAACCTGCAGGCTGCAGTTTGCTGCCTCTTGGTCCCATCTATTACAGATACACAGAAAATAAAAGTGAAAACACCATATATCTTAGCCCATTTTCTACTACTGTAAGAGAATGCCACAGATAAAATGTTATAAACAACAGAAGTTTTATTTAGTTCACTGTTATGGAGGCTGGGAAATCCAAGCACAGGAGGCTATATCTGATGAGGGCTTCATTTCCTTGTCACGACTTCGCAGAAGGCGCATGGGTCTGGAGTTTGGTTGTAGTGGCTGGAGGCCCTGACATGCCTATTCTCTCCCCTGTCAAATAAACATATATTTTTTTAAATAAAACAAAAGACATGAAAAGATGGATATTACAACCAATTTCCTTTAAGTATACAAGACAATTAGCTGCTACCTTAAAATAATATATTCCATGAAATTGTAAAATCTGGAAGAAAAGGATAGATCTTGAGACACATGTGACCAACTGAAACTCAAAGTATATACAAAACTGAAGCAGCTCAACAGCAAAAAATGTGACTGACTGTAGCAATCTTAAAAAAAAAAAAAAAAAAAAATCCCAACAAAGAAAACTCCAGGACAAAATGTAATCAGGCTGAATTTTACCAGACCCTAAAAGAAGAATTAAAACCAATGCTTTTAAAAATACAAAGGAAACTTCCAAACTCATCTAGTGATCACCTTCTCATTGCTGGGACAAAAGACCCCATCAGAAGTAGCTTATGGAAAGAAAGTATTTTTGGTCTACAGTGTCAAGAGGGAGTTTCATCGTGGTGGGGAAGATTGGAAGGAGCAGACAGCTGAGCATCACAGTTCCACATTAGCAGAGGGAAGTTAAGAGAAAGACCTAACGGAAGCACAGGTGGGGGCCTGGACTTCAATACACCCAGGCCTGACCCTAGTGACACACCTCCTCCAACAAGGCTCCACCTCCCAAATGCTCCACTAGATGGCGATCAATCAAGTATGAGGCATAATCACAAACACGTGAATGAAGCTGTGTCCATGACTCAAAACAACCACACTGCCAGAATACCCAAAGCCAGGTAAGGATACAACAAAAAGAGGAAACTATAAATTAAAACTTTTGGTGACCATAAGTGCAAATATCCCTCAGTAAATTATGTGCAAACTGAATTCAACAACACAAAAAGATGATACGCTATAATCAAACTGGTTTCATTCCAGGGATGCAAGGATGGTTTAACATGCAAAAGATATTTTTTAAACATTTTTTTTTTATTTATCTGCTTGTGTATGTATGTATGTGTGCATATATGCACCCAAATCTCTTCCCACCAGATACATGCACCACTCTTTGCATATGGCTTCTTATGTGGGTACTGGGAAATCAAACATGGGCCAGCAGACTTTGCAAGCAAGTGCCTTTAACCACTGACCCATCTCCCCAGCCCCAAATCAATAAATAAAATCCAGCACTGAAGCCATTCAAGGGCAGAAGTCATATGACAATCATTCCTGAGCATTCCTGACACAATAGGCACCTTCTCCTTTTTTTTCTTACCCCATGGGAACATACATGATTATCATTGGAAAAAATAAATATATACTTCTGTTTAAAACCTCAAAAATGAAGTAGAGTTGATGCTTAAAAAAGTAAGAAAAATTGAAAACTGTGAGTACACAGGTGGAAAAATTTAAAAAATTGCCTCCCTGATTCCTGTGTTGCAGGATTCTGTTTATGCATATTATATGCCTTTCTTTTGTGACTTTGTGAGGATACATGTGTTACCTCTATATGTGTGGGGGTCCCATATTGGAAAGATTTTCCATATTAATTCCTCTAGTATCAATATTTAATCTGGTCCCTAACACATAAAAGTACCCAATAATATGAACTAATAAATTAGCATATCATATGATCTTAACAGTGTCTGAGAAATGTTGATCTTATTAGAGTCATCTTACTTTCCAACGCTTGACTATCTCTAGTTGAGAGGAAATGGCTACTGCTTATTTCACATTATGTAGTTTACCTGATTGAGGTAGCCTATTCATCTGGTAAAACACTCAGAAAATAAGGGTTATGGAACAACGTCACATGGTAACAAAAAATCCCAAGGCATCCCCAAAAGATGAGAAGCTGTGGCATGTGGCTTCAAACGTTAATCTGACAGCTGTAGACTCTTACCCATCACCCTGGAGTCAAGGACCTTGGTGTTCCAGTTATGAGTCCTGCTGAGTAGTGTTTATAGACTCGGCTCTGCTCACACCTGTTTGGATATTTCCTTGCAAGGAGCACATGAAATACCACCACATTTGGTTCTGATATTCAATTTCATGTGTTTTCTTTATTTACCTACAACAGTTGCAAACCTTTTATAGCCCTAAATTGTATCATTGCAGGAATTCAATGCCGGCATTGTTTGAGACAGACTGACATTAATCCTAGAATGTGGTGGATGATTGATGAGTATTTTGGAGGTTCTCTGACATGAATCAACTTGCTTCTTAAAGCCCCTACCCCACTGCATACTTTCAGTTCTGTCAAATCTACTGTCAGTGACTACTTTACAGGTTCTTCCAAGATTTCAAAATTGACTAAACTATTTGTTATGAGAGAAACAGAGAGAGAGAGAATGATAATTGGCACATCAGGGACTCAGCCACTGAAATTGAACTCCAGATGCATATGCCACCTTGTGGGCATGTGCAACCTCGCACACTTGTGTCACCTTGTGCATCTGGCTTACTTGGGATCTGGAGAGTTGAACATGGGTCCTTAGGCTTTGCAGGCAAGTGCCTTACCCTCTAAGCCATCTCTCCAGCCCTAAACTACCATTTTATATTGGCCATTATCTCTTCACTCACCCTCAAATTGAATGAGTTGCTTCTTTGTGTAACTCTCTAGGTTAACCTGCTCCAAACGTTTACACAGCAACTGACCACTTACATGCCCATTTCTACTGCCTGAATAAAGATCTGTCCCCAAGGTGAGTCCTTTGTCTCTGGGGAACACTGAAGTATTGTGTTCTCCCTGGCAGGGTGCTCTGAAATGTGTCATCCTCCCGACCTGCCACAAGCCTTGACTTTCTACTCTGTAGTCTAGATCATGTTTATGAATGATCATTAAGAATGATAAATGTGGGCTGGGGACATGGCTTAGCGGTTAAGGCGTTTGCCTGCAAAGTCAAAGGACCCTGGTTTGATTCCCCAGGACCCACATAAGCCACATGCACAATGGGGCACATGCATCTGGAGTTCATTTGCAGTGGCTGGGGGCCCTGGCGGACCTGTTCTCTCTTTCTGTCTAACTGCCTCTCTCTCCCTTTCAAATAAATAAATATTTTTTTAGTTTTTAAATTAACTTTATTTATTTTTATTCATTTATTTGAGAGCGACAGACAGAGAGAGAAAGAGGCAGAGAGAGAGAGAGAGAGAATGGACACACCTAGCGCCTCCAGCCACTGCAAATGAACTCCAGACGCATGCGCCCCCTTGTGCATCTGGCTTATGTGGGTCCTGGGGAATCGAGCCTCGAACCAGGGTCCTTAGGCATCACAGGCAAGTGTTTCACCACTAAGCCACATCTCCAGCCCCCAATAAAATATTTTTAAAAGAATGATAAATGGCATGTATGATGGCATACTCATACTCACTCCTAACACTCAGGTGTCAGAGGCAGAAGCATCCAGAGTTCAAGGCTAGCCCTCAGATACATAGTGAGCTGGAGGCCAGCCAACGAGTGCATGAGACCCACTCTCATGTAACTAAAAGAGAACATGGATAGCCAGTGGATTAAGGGCATTAAAGTCAATCAGTTTAGCTATAAATGTGCCTCAAATATATGAACATGTATCTCCATATGTGGGTATTTTATTTCAACTTTATGAGATACTTGTGCTTAAGAGGATGTTAAAATTACAATGGGCTTTTTTTTTTTTTTTTCCTTCTTGATCAAACAGTTAACTTTGAATACTTTGAGAAAACCCAGGTAGACCACACTGGCACTCTTAATCACTGAAATGACACAAATAAGCCCTTCAGCTCAGCTCTTTTCATTTTTATCCTAAATTATACTATATGTTTCCATCTTGAAGAAGAATGTTTCCAGGCCCAGAGCTATAGCAATTTCCTAATCTGCCAACAGTGAGGGCCTTTCTTATGCTTCTCACAAATTTCCTCATGAAGCCTCACAGGTGAAAGCAATAGGATTTCTGTTCTGCTCACAATCTTGTATTACTGAGTCTTTCTACTCAATTTCCTTTTGCTAAAAAGGGCAAGGCTTCCCAGATGGGGTAGTCTAGCAGAATAATCAGGAGGAGGGGGGTGGGTGGGGGGAAGGAGGCAGGTTTTTATAAACACAGGTCCTCCCAGGGGCAAGATTTTCAAAATTCTTCCCTTCCCTTCCACCCCGTCTTTTTCCTCTTCCTCCTCATTCTTCTTCCTAACACCTTGTGTTCACCCTCCTTCTCGTTCTTTTCTTCTTATGATTACATGACTATTACTGAAAGACGATTGCACAAAGAAGATATATTACTTAAAAGTTGATAAGTGTAAGCAGGCGGGATAGTTTAAGGGGTATTCTCCATATGCTTTAAAGCAAATGTACCCCCCAAGACTTGGCCCTTCTTCCTTTGCTCCCCTGTCTGAGAAATACAAGACATCTTTATGAAAAAAAGAACACAGATTTTTGTTTGTTTGTTTTGTTTTTCAAGGTAGGTCTCACTCTAGCCCAGACTGATCCGGAATTCACCATGTAGTCTAAGGGTGACCTTAAACTCACGGCAATCCTCCCACATCCTACTCTGCCTCCCGAGTGCTGGGATTAACAGTGTGTGTCACCATGCCCGGCTCAGAACACAGAATTTTTCTGTTGTGATTATTGCTTCTAAGGATGGGAGAAAAAATAAAAACAGGCATCTAGTTATGAACAGCAACAAAAAGCATGGTGATATAGCTTTGCCACATTTTATAAGGCAAGCAAATGATAGTGTTTGCTTTCCTTTTGGGAAAGAGCCACTATGGTATTTTAATTCTGCTTTAGTCTCTACGATACAGGTTTAAAGTAATTTTTTGTTGTTGTTGTTTATTTGCAAGCAGAGAGAGAGAAGACAGACAGAGAGAATGGGCATGTCGGGGCCTCCAGCCACTGCAAGTGAGTTTCAGGTACATGCCCACTTTATGCATCTGGCTCTAGATGGGTACCAGGGAATTGAACCAGGCTTGTTAGGCTTTTAACCACTGAGCAATCACTCCTGCCCTCTGTGATACGTTTTAAGTAATGTCTTGGTTTCATTTGAAAGGTGATAATCCTTACCATTTCTGAGCTTTTTCTTCCATGTCACATAGTGGAATGCAGTGAGGACCAAGACGTCAGTGCCATGTCAAAGCCTCATTATTCCCTTGTGCATGGTGAGTTAGTAAACGTCACCACTGGCATGGCTGGGAATACGGAGAACCTCACTCTAATCAGTTTACTTGTCATGCACATGTATTGCACACACACACACACGCACACACACACACACACACACAATGATTAGCCATGTGCATGTGAGCACACAAAAGTGAAAGGAATAATAAAGACCGAAGCAAACTGAGATGAATATTTATATGAATTGTAAGGAAAGTGTAAGAGAAAATCAAAAGAGAAGAGCGGATTTGATCTCTGCAGACAAGACTGCTTTATTTACAGAAAACAGCCAGGGGCCTCAGCTCTCCCGCGGGATGAAGGCTGAAGCACTGGGCCATGCTGGGGTGTAAGCTTATAAGGAGGATCCTAAGAAAAACAGACTGGACCAGGTACAGTTGATAACAAAATTGTAGTTGCTGTGTCCTTATTCAGAACAGGCTTCTTCAGCCAGGAATGTCTAAGGGAGGAGACTGATGTCTCTGGTCCTTCAAAGCCATCTAGGATAAGGGAGTACATCAGTCAGGAAAGGTGCCAAACTTCTTTATTGCCTGCAAGCTTTAGGGTTAGCTATTAACTCTTTAGTTCCCTTTAGTGTTCAGGGAAGGCTATTAACCCTTCATGAATACACATGTATATGTGTGAATATACATAATTTAACTATGAAATATGGCAAAAACTGATTATATCCACACAACACAAAATTATTCATTTATTATTATTTTATTTATTAGTTTTGTACTCATTGTTAGCATCCTCCATGTCTTACCCCCTCCCCCTGGCCCCTCCTTGTTGAGGTATATATGGGTCATGCATTGTGGAGTTAGCCCACAGTTATGGGTAGGAGGAAATGTCTCTGTGTATCATGACCCAACGTGTGGCTCTGACATTCTTCCTGCCCCCTTTTCCGCGAAATTTCCCTGAGCCGTGTTGGGTTCATTTTGGGTCTGCTTCAGTGATGAGGTGTTGGGATCCTCTGTGTCTCTGGATATCTGATTTGGTAGGAGCTGATTGTTCTCTGTGTCAATCTCCTTCACCCTTGTGCTGGTACCAGGTTCACCAAGAAAACAGCACCCTTGCTTGTTTCGCCAATTGTTCTTAGTTTCAGCTGGGGCCCTCTTCCCTTTACAGAGACAGTGTGAAACAACAGATTGACTCCATCCCCGTTGCTATTTTCCATTCAGTCCTGTGCATCCATAGGAGGTAGCTTTAGACTCTCCTGAACATATTACACTGACACATGCCAGCCTGATCTTTTGTGCAGTACAAATGTGTCGCTCTTGAATTAACATCACCTCATGTTCTGTTCTAGATACTGTCAAGTTCCTGCCATTTGTTTTTGTATTCAGTTATTTGACGAGGGTGAAAAACTTGGAAGAAGGTATAATTTTAGAAGTTAAAACAGCTCTAACGGTAGCTTTGTTGGGTATGTGTGCTCACACATGCATGTATTCACGACATGCCGAGGGCATTAGATATGAGATATTAAAAAGTACTTCACATCATGGAAATACGTAGTTTTATTGGCAGCAATAGCTATATTATTCCAAGGCCCGAGGAAGAAATCATTTATGATTACAGTGAAACAAATATAGGGTTCTTGGCTTCCCCTTAATGTTCATTGAGGTGTTTTGTTCAGCCCTAGGGCACTTGATTAAGAGAGCTGATAAGTATTTGTTATGTTTCAGAAAACATAAACCTGTGGACAAGGTAAGGATATTATCAGCAAATCTTTTATAGTTTTTGAAGGGCTATGTCCTGGTAGGTCATATACTGACTCTGTACTTTATAAACATCAGTATAACCTGTTGAGACATTTATTTTTTATTTTTTAAATACTTGTAATTACTTCTTTGAGAAAGAGACAAAAAGACACACAGAGAGAGTGAGTACAGGCTCTCCAGGGCCTCCTGCAAACAAACTCTAGACACATGCGCCATGTTGTGTGTTTGGATTTACATGGGTAATGGGGAATCGAACCTGTTTGCAAGCAAGTGCCTTTACTCTCAGCTAAGCCATCTTCCCAGCCCCAAATGCGACCTTTTTGATGCTCCAGATTCTGAGTTGTAGCACAGGCAAAAAAAAAAAAAAAAAAGTAAATATTTAGTACCTGCTATAATCCTCTACTGAAATTCCAGGTTGGTGAGAGCATCCATAAATAAAGGCTTTTATGTTATATTTACGCCAGTGGGAAAGACAAGCTTCTCCACCTGGGGAGACATAAACAAATTCTTTCCTCCCTACACAAGACACCCATGGCAGACCAAACAAAGCACTTCCACCCAAGTCTAGCTCAGTGAACCAGAGTTTCGTCGGAATTACTTACAGAGGCATGATGTTTGAGGAGCTTCTTTTTTAAATATTTTATTTATTTATTTGAGAGAGCAGAAGAGAGAGAATGCCAGGGCCTCCAGCCACTGCAAATGAACTCCAGATGTGCGCCCCCTTGTGCATCTGGCTTACGTGGGTCCTGGAGAATCGAACCAGGATCCTTTGGCTTTGCAGGCAAACGCCTTAATCTCTCCAGCCCTTGATGGGCTTCTTAACATGAGCACAGACGACTTAAAGAGACAGCTTCATCATAGAAAAAAAAAATCCATACAAACATGAGTAAAAGCCCCATCGCTGGAGTTCGCCGCATAATCTGCAGGCAGATACAAGGAAGTGTCTCCTCTGGAGTAGTTGTTACTGCTTATATAGCCTTGGACTTATATGTTACAGGAGTTTTGTCAGGCTGGTTTCTTACTGTCTCCCCCTTCCCTCTGGGGGAAATGTTTCAATTAGGAGGAAATAGCTGTAAAACTGGATGGATGAGGTTGGGTGAGAAAATGGTCCTGACTAGAGTGGCCAGGACTGGAGTGTTTGAAGATAGTTCCTCCAGAGGGTGTTTAGCTGAGGGAGAGACATACCGGTCAGCTTTATCCTAAATAGACGCTTCTTCAGGCCCTGGAAGAAAACCCATTTTTTTTTCTTCCATTTTATCATTCTACCCCACAAAATCCAGCACACACACACACACACACACACACACACACACACAAAAGGTGCAGGGATAACACAGTTGACAACGTATGTGTCTGTGACGATGAACTATTGGGAACAAACTGTGGGAAAGAACTGTGGGAATATAACTTGTGTGACAATATGGTTGTGAGATGCTCACGTCCTTACCTGCACCTTGTTCTGAAGTTAATCTTACAGCCATGTAATCCACCTGCTTAAAGCAATGTGACTAGGTTTCCTCGGCCTTGGTGGACCTGTGGCCTGAACAGCACAGATCACCAATATTGGCAAGCAGTGTTTAGAGGTGCTGAGTGATCTTAAGATAGGATCTGTGCTCAGAGGACTCTCGACTCAGAACAAACGTGAGTGTGTAAGAAGTGCTGATCAAAGCATCACAGACAACGAGGTCAGTAACGAAGGGCGCACAGGTCTGTTGAAGGCAACAGGTGGGCCTAATGTGACTGCACTTGCGATCAGAGTGTATGTGTATACTTGATCATTAGAGTCCAGCAGGTCACACCCCGAAATCCCTTCCTTCGACAAATGTTGAAGGATTATCAAAGGTGGAAAGTTCTTTACCCTTTGCTCAAACAACGTTCAACTCGTTCACGTATTACTGGTGTCTGTATACAAGAGGAGAAGCCACAGCCGCAGTGACATCAGAGCAGCGGTGACAGCAGATGCAGCAGGTTTACTACTGGCTTAAACTAAACTTTTCTTCAGTTTCATTTTCCCTCAGGCTGCTGCTACCAGAAGCTAGCCCACTATGGAGTCTCAGGGTGGCCTCAAACTCACGGCGATCCTCCTACCTCTGCCTCCCGAGTGCTGGGGATTAAAGGCGTGCGCCACCACGCCCAGCTCTCAGGCTCCACTCTGAAAAGCAGTGTGCCCACTTCTGGATAGGAAAGTTCTGGAGGTTAGTGTTCTCTAGATCCAGGGCTGTGTCCCCAAAATAGGAGATGTGTCCACTGCCTTTGAAGAAAACAACTCTGAACCCAAAGATCACTTGTAATATTGCCAGTGTCTCTGAGATGCCAACGAAGACCAAGAGAGCTCCGACGTTAACCTCTCAAGCCTGCCTGAACTTTCTACCATCTGAGTTAGGAAGAGTTACTCGTTAAAGATACTATTTTCTACACATGAAAGACAAACACAATTTTGAGACGGCAGGGGAGACCAATGAAGGCGTGAGTAGGTGGCCTACTGGATCCGAATGCTGCTAGGCATGTCACTTAAGCAGCGCACGCAGATGTGACTCACCTATAGAAGGGACTGTCACCCTCACGCTGGTGTGATGAAGCCAGCGGATGTGGACTCTCCCTTCGTACAAACACCTCCATGCTGTGCTTCAACTTAAGAGTCACCCTTATAAGCATGAGTGGGCTTGGCAGATCTGACTTGCTGCTTCTTAGCACTCGTTGATCTTAGGCAAGTCCTTTGTTCTCAGTAGCAACTGGGAGCCTATGAGAATTGAGATGTTTGCATCCAGTCTTTTTTTTAAAAAAAATAGCTTATTTATTTATTTAAGAGAGAGGCAGATAGAGAGAGAGAATGGATGTGCCAGGGCCTCTGGCTACTGCAAAGGAACTCTAGATGCATGTGATACCTTGTGCATCTGGCTTATGTGGGTACTGGGGAATTGAACCTGGGTCCTTAGGCTTCTAAGGCAAGGGCCTTAACCACTAAGCAATCTCTCCAGCCCTGTTTCCAGAGTTTGCTTGGAGTGTTGTGGAGTGGACTGCAAGAGATCAAGCAGGTGCCTCTGACGGTGGTCAAGCCAAGAGACACAGAAGGCTCTGATCCACAGTGGTGACAGTGGAGAGCGAAAGAAAGAGGTGTGAGTCTGCAGGGCTGGTTTGAACATGACTGTGGTAGGCTGACAAGAATCAGAGCATGAGGGTAAATTATAATTTTTTTTTTTTCCTGCTGCATTGGATAGATAACTGGATAACTGTGCCATTAACAATTAGAATTTAACAAAATAATTCTCAAAGTCACATCACATATCACGTGTCCACATATTTGTTTGAAAAGGACACTACTGAGGGTTTACTATGGGTGATTTGGGTTTTTGTTGTTGTTGTTTGGTTTTTATGAAGTGGAAGCTTTGTGTGGACACATCTCATGTGTTGGTACCATCATTTCCCTCTTCCCTGCCCCCATTCCACCGAGGGCCCTCCACAGTGAGATTGCTGGTGCTCACCATGGGGTTGCGGGTTCTGAGTTGTTAGAGCAGCAGCCTGACATTGTGGGCGGAGGGAGTGGGGGGCGGGGGACAATACCTCTGGATGTTCCACAGATCTTAAGACGGGTACAAGACAGTTACTTTTCAGGAACATCACACTGCTCACTTCACAAGCACATGTGGCCACGCAAGAAAGCAGCAGCTAACATCTAATTTTTCAGTCTCACTGCTCCATCATCACTGCCTCAGTGAAGTCGTGTCCCAACTAAGAGAGCATTTCAAACTAGAGCCTTTAACGGCTGAGCTACCTCCACAGAACCACAAGGGCCACTTTCAGATGCTCACAGAACTGCCTTATCAGCTGGAAATGAGCATGACTGGTCTGGGTTCCCAAACGTAGACCCTATTCCAGCATGAAAGAACGAGGTAATTCCTACAGTTTACCTGATGCTAGTTTTTTTTTAAAAGGTAACATAAATATTAAATAAATACATTTCAAGTAGTGACAAATCGAGACTGTGACTGGAAGTGTCTTAATCATTTTATTTTATTTTAATTCATTCATTCATTCCCGTGTGTGTGTGTGTGTGTGTGTGTGTGTGTGTGTGTGTGTGTTTAGGGGCACATCAGAGCCTCTTGCTGCTGCAAATGAATACCACATGCATATGCCACTTTCTTTTCTTTTCTTTCTTTTTTTTTTTCTTTTTTCTGAGGTAGGGTCTCACTCTAGCCCAGGCTGACCTGGAATTCCCTATGAAGTCTCAGGGTGGCCTCGAACTCATGGTGATCCTCCTACCTCCGCCTCCCAAGTGCTGGGATTAAAGGCGTGCGCCACCACGCCCGGCTCCATTAATAGGTTTCTGAATGCGTGTGTGGAGGGTAGAAGTCAATGTCAGATCTCTTCCTCAGCAGCCCTCTGCCTTGCTCTTTGAGACAGGCTCTCTAGCTGTGCATGGAGCTCACCAGTTTGGTTAGAGCAGCTAGCCAGCAAGCTCCAGGGGATCTTCCTGCGTCTGACTCCCCAGTGCTGGAAGTGCTGTCAGCCTTTCCGTGTTAAGTCCCGAGGATCTGAACTCGGGTCTGTTAGAGACTCAGAGCTCTCTGCCCTCTCACTCTCCCCTACCCCCTGGCCATGTCAACTTGGAGATTCTGGCAGTACCTCCTGGTATGGTAATTGAGAATGACATCTGGGCTAAGAAGAGGAAAGGTCCCCTTCCCCCAGCCCACATCTCTTCACACCACTCAAGGCCTCTCCCTCACCAGGCAATAGACTCTTCCCACTCCCAAGCTTGCCCTCACTCTCTTTCAGGATCTCCTGTTGCTTAGATGTGTGAACTGAAAGTTCCCAGAAAGTGCTACATCTGCCTCAGACAAGGCTGAATGAACTGATAGATGGAATATTGCAGGATCAGAGCCAACTTACCTTGGGCTACTTTAAGCCCCTTAATGGCCATTTATTGCCTTGCCTCTGTATCTGACCTAACAGCCTAGTGACTATCAGTTGATCAGATGTGATCCTTGTTGGAATGTCAGAACAGACCACCCCAGCTTCCACCAACCCAAGGGCTAAGAGTCTCATAAAAGAGCATCTGAAACCTCTGCTGTGGATTCCCCACGCCTTGGCTGTAACCCGTCTACCTGATAGCCAGCCAATGTATTCGAAAAGTGCTTTGATTTATAACTTTCTTTTGTTCTATAATCTAAAAACCTTCATGAAGTTGTTAATACATTGGAACATGGGGTTAGGGGGTAACCTAAATCTGTGTTTCCAGACCATGGTCACTCATATTTGGCTCCAGTATAAACTATCTCTTAACCCTCTTTGAGGTGAGAGCTGTGTCTTTTGCATCAATGGGTTCATGCAACTGAAATGAGGTGTCAGGGGTTCGGGAAAGTCCTTGAACCCCAAACCTTGGGTTCATGTTTGCATTTGACCGAAGAATTGGACAAACCAAACTGAGAAGGATAATTGTTATAAATTGTTAAATTTATTGAGGGATGTATAGAACCAAGGAAGGAAGGTGATTACATGCACATGATCTGAGAGCCTATGTGGTGGGCCTGGAAAATCCATTAAAAGAGAGTTAGAGGGGAAAGAAAAGAAAGTGCAGAGGGCTCGGGCTCGTGTAGGGCAGGAGGGGGTAGAGAGCCCATGTGGGAAGTAGGACTTCAATGGGTTCCTCCCTCCGCTGGGGCGAGATGAGGGGAAACTCACCAGAATTTGGAGGTTCACCAGTGGTCAGGCAGCCCGGAGAGCTTGCACCCCTTCACAGATGGATTTATAAACCTTATGTCAGTGAGCCCTACCTTCCAGCTCATATGAGCCAGAGGCAGCTGGTTGGTCTGATCTAGAGACTATCTCAGGAAGAGGCTAGCCATGATGCCAGGTTCTGGGAGCTGAACTTGACCAACCACAACGTTAGCATTAAATCCTAGGAAAGAATCCCTCCCTCCTAGGACCCAGGTTGTTTTCAGAAAAACAGATCTAGGGAAGAGATTAGAAGTCAGATCATACTTTGGATCTCTAGCACAATGGAGACTACAAAGACACTTTCAGGGACCCAGTCACTGTACCTGCCTAACAAAGCTACCTGACTCCCTCTCACAACTCCATTTCTCTTCTCTCTCTCTCTCTCTCTCTCTTTCTCTGATGCAAGCACCCCTTTCTCTCTCTTCTCTCTGTCACTCTCTTTCTCTTTGCTCCACCCCCCCCCTTCTCCCTCTTCCCTTTCACAATAAAGTCTTAAATCCAAGGAGCTATCAGTCTTGGTCCTCCGTTGCAAACCCCAAAATCTAACAAGGTCCTCATGCTTGCTAAGGAAGAACTTTACCTACCTAACCATTGCTGTGCCCACAATCTCAATCATTTTTTTAAACAATTTCCCTTTGGTTTCCATACAGCTCTCCAAGCATGACCGGATATCTATCCAGGCAGATTGAAACCTGTGCCTGTAGGTGCCATCACATTTCTCCTAATTATTAGTAATGACAACAACGTCGTGCGGCTCTGTCTTCTCTCCATGTATCTACAGTATCTTTGCTTCTATTGCCAGGCTATAAATGAACCGTAGTTTGGAACTTCACAGTGGGAGAACTCTTGTGGGCTTTATCACATGCCCTGAATGAAAAAAAAAAAAAAAAAAAAAAAAAAAAAAAAACCTGCTTTCATCTCATTGTTGAAAAAGAAAAGTCTGCCTGAATTCATGTTCTCATAGCAACATATTCTGAGATGAAAGGCTGCAATAAAATAGTATAAACCATCTGTAGCTGCCGTCGCAAAGGAGCAAAGGGGGCAGTGTTTGACAAATGGCCAATAAAAAGAATGTGTGTGTGTGTGTGTGTGTGTGTGTGTGTGTGTGTGTGTGGCTATGTGTATATATAATTCTATGCATCCAATCAAATGTCTTTGCGCCTTTCCTTTCTCTCCATGCCTCTACTGGAATTATTATTCCTGAATTTCATATCCCTGCCCTTCATGACCCTGAAATGTCTGCTCATCCACCCATTCGACAAGCTTCCCTTTGCTCTCGAACAGCTCTTTGAAGCTTGTTCAACCTGCTTCTCTCACTCGCTTTTAATTTTCTCTTTAAATACCCCCCAAGCCTGAGGAAGCCTGACCTTGCTCTTTCTGGTGACTCTGAAGTGGTACCTGTAGGTAGAGTGAGAGCTCAATAGCAGGTTGTAGCTTAATGACTCTCAGATTAATCTCATGGTCACTCAGCCTCATTGTTTCTGTGGGAGACCGGTCACAAAGATGACCAAACATCCAGTGCAGGGTGAGGCTCCGTTCTCAGTTTTGTCAGGTGGAAATGAGCCCTCATGCCGTGATCCTGAAAAGCCACGGCTCTTGTGCTCAGTGGAGATGACTCGCTTTCACTAGGTGTTTTGGAGGCTGTGGCTGGGGCATTAGTGACTTTTGCTTCTAGCAAAATTAGACCAACCCTCACACTGAAAACAATCCGAATCACTGGAAACAAAACCTGCTTGAGAATATCGAATTACTAACAAGATGGCGAAGAATCACATTCAAAGAAATAGGGACTCAGAAATCTAGGAAGAAAACTGCTGGAGAAACAGCGAAATTCCAGGTTGCTTTTCCTCCAATGTCCGATGCCAAATTCAGATGACATAACGCAAGGCGATAATCCCAGCACTTCAGAGGCAGAGGCAGGAGGATGCCCACAACTTGAAGGTAAACCTGGCTTACATAAAGAGTTCCAGGGTAGTTAGAAGATGGTGCAGTGAGACCCTGACTCAAGAAAACAAAAGTTCAGAGGAGAGAGATAAAAAAGGCTCAACAGATAAGCAATAAGACAGATAGCACCACGGGCTGAGGGGGATAACCTGTGAACAGCTAGTCTGTGAAGCGAAAAACTTCACACTTTGGGTGCGATTAAGAGTAGGCAATCCTTTCCCATCAAAGACCAGAGGGCAAATACCCTTTTGTCTCTTCAGATCACGTGTCTCTGCAGTAACTGCTTGCTCCCCCTAAAGTACACATTCAGAGAGGGGAGCGGCTGTGTCCCAATGCAATTCTATTGCAACACCAGGGAGCAGAGCTGCCAGCCACCTCTTAAATTTCCATCATAAAGGCCTGTATTGTATACAGAAAAAGAAGACTGGGCAGGAGAAAAGGCTAGGGAGCAGGTTGCTAAGAGCACTAACCATGAGGACCTAAGTTCAGGTCCCCAGGCCCCACTTAAAGCAAAGCACAGACACAGCAGTGCGTGTCCGTCAATCCCTACTGCGCCCAGATGGAAGGTGGAGGCTGCCGAAAACTGGGATGAATTCTTTTGAAAGTTCTTCTTAATACACTTTTGAACTTTTTATTTTATAAATCTTGTCTCCTTTTGAGATTTCATATTTGTCGACTTCTTGTCTTGAATTTTAAAACGACTTCTTTGATCTCGTTAATATGTGTATAATATCATCTTTGAATTATTTGTCTTCAAAACCCACCCAATGTGCGCCTGCTGATGTCTGCTCACTTTTGAATCATTCTTGTTTTGTTTTGTTTTTTTTTCTTGTTTTTTTTTCTTGATTTTTTTTTTCATGTTTACACCTGGCACTGTAATGGGGTTTGGAGAACTCAGGAAAGTCCTTGAACTCCAAACCCTGAGTTTGTGCCTGTTTATAACCAAAGAATTGAATAAACCAGACTGAGAAGGATAATTCATAAACCACTACAAGTTTGTTCTGGCTTATATGAGGGAGCGAGAATGGATACATCCACGTGGCCCGAGAACCCATGTGGGAAGTGAGCAGGGGCCTGACATATAAAAAGGCATCTACAGAAGAAAGAGAAGAACATACAGAAAGCTACTGGCAAGGAGAGGGCAGGAGAGGCCAGAGAGCCCATGTGGGAGAAGGTATCTCCCCTAGCTTCAGCCCAGCCAGGACCAGAAACCAGAAGTTCGGGGGACATAAATAGCCAACAAAGAAGAGGTGTGCCCACCTGGTAAGCATCTCTGTAAAATCTTACTGTGGTGGGCTTTACCTCCAGGCTCTGATGAGCCTCGGGAGAGCTGATTGGAGTGGACTCAGGGGACTGGCTCAGGAACAGGCCAGCCATGACGCCTAGTTTTGGGGCTGAGCTTAATCAACCACAATGCCAGGATCAGATATAAATTCTAGGAAAGGGGAACTTGCTCTCAGGGAGAGGCTCAGGCTGTTTATGGCAAAGCAGATCTAGGGAACTCCTTTAGTCTAAGGAGAGGAGAGATCCTTTTCTGATCTCTAGCAAAGTGGGGATTACAAGGACAGGCTTCAGGAAAAAAAAAAAGCATGCTTTTTACTTTCGGGGACCCAGTCACCCTAAACTACCGAACAAAGCTACCTGACTCCCTCTCAGCACCTTCATGATTGCTCCCACCCATATCTTCCATAGATAAGGTTTCTCAGCCACAGGGTGGTCCAAAGTTGTACCCCCATAAAGTAGTACCCAACCACTTTTGCTCTCTGCTAAAAGATTTGCTTGTAGGCTTGGAAACACATTCAAATACCAGGCTACTTCAAACCCTCCCTGGTTTCTCCTTTGTCCACCCTGACTCTGTAGACTCTTGATGAGGGAACTGTGAGGGTCTGGGGTTGTGACTCAGCTTCCAAGGGTCACAGGAAATGTGACATGTATCCAGTCCATCTCATTGCCTCATCCTCGAAGTTTTCTGGTATACTGGTCTTTATTATTATTTTTTTTTTTCTCAAAAGAGTAGCAACTGGTCATCCTGTCCTCATGTTACTGAGTTGTAACTTTATTTAAGTTTAAATGCACCCCCAAGTTTGGCAATCTGAACGTAGCTTTTGTTTCACAGTCCGCCCCAAAGGACCCACGGGGAAGACTGTGGCCTTCCTGTCCGTACCCAAGTGCAGTGACTGTTGACTTATAAGTAAACACTTCAGCAATTTTCTGGGGTGCGTGGTTGAATTCCTATGTGTCACAAGAGTAACTTTTGTCCTTTTTAGTCCAGTTTTATTGTTCCATTCTTCAAAAAAATATTTAATTAAGTTATTTATTTGATAGAGAGAGAGAGAATGAGTGCACCAGGGCCGCTAGCTGCTGCAAACAAACACCAGACATATGTGCCACCTTGTGCATCTGGCTTACATGGGTCCTGGGAATTGAACCTGGGTCCTTAGGCTTTGCAGGCAAGCACCTTAACCACCAAGCAAATCTCTCCAGCCCTATTGTTCCATTGTTGGGAAGCAACTTCAACTTCTTGATTCCGTCATGGCTGGATAGAAGTTCATCATAGCTTTTTCAATTATCTTTTGTGTATGTATCCAAATTGTTTAGCCAATTAACACTTCTATGTCTCTTGGTTTACTTAGGTATTTTTATACTTATGTATGTCTTTATAGTGCATATAGAAATACTTTCTTGTTATTTGTGATAAATCTAAATATTTTCGTGTTATTGTCATGACGGCAAGAATTTTGCTCTTTTGTTTTTTATTTTCTAATTTTTTCTTTTCATTTAATATTTGGAATTTTTTTCCACTCCCCTCTACTGATTTAAAAAGCTTAAATCTACTGAGCAATCTATTTTGAATTTAAAATGCATATAATAAATTCAAAGAATTGAAATCAGTATCATTTTCAAACAATGCAAGAATATTGAATATTTTTCTTTTTTAATATTATATTTATGCATAGGCAAAGAGACACAGAAAGAAAGAAAGAAAGAAAGAAAGAAAGAAAGAAAGAAAGAAAGAAAGAAAGGGGGAGAGAGAAAGAAAGAAAGAGAGAGAGAAGAAAGAGAGAGATAGAGAGAAAGAGTGAGTATGGGCAAGCCAGGGTCTCCAGCCATTGCAATCAAACTCCAAAATCATGGGCCGCCCTATGCATCTGGCTTATGTGGGTACTGAGGAATTGAAATGAGTTGTTAGACTTGGCAGGCAAGCACATTAACCGCTGAGCAATCTCTCCAGCCCTGAACAGCTTTACTTTTGTGTGTGTGTGTGTGTGTGTGTGTGTGTGTGTGTGTGTGTGGTGTGAGGAGACATACCATCGCACACACGTGAAGGTCTGAGGAAAGCCTCGGGGTGTTTGTCCCCTCTTAACCATGCTGCACTGGCCTAGCTAGCTTGCCTGCTTCCAGATACTCCTGCCATACACCTCCTCATGCCATAGTCCATTGGGATTACAGAGGCATGCATCATTTTGTGCCTGGCTTTATGTGGGGGCTGTAGACTAGAACCTGGGCTGACAGACTTTCAAGCAAGCACCTTAGACCGTTGTGCCATCTCTCCAGAACCACCCCCGCCTCCTTTCCCTTTTGTGAGGCAGCATCTCACTCTAGCCTAGACCTGGAACTCACCTGTAACCCAGGCTCTTCTTGAACTCAGGGCCGTCCTTCTACCTCAGCGTCCTCAGTGCTTGGGCTGTAGATGTGAGCCAACACATCCTGCCCATCTTTGTACCTTTGTAATACTACACATTTCCTTCCATCTTTTTGCTCACGCTATTTTTAGTCACCTCTACTTTAGACTTTTAGATATATATTTCCTGTATTTTATACCCTTGTAAATTACACATTAAAAGTATCCTTCTCTACTACCAGTGCTTAATACCATTTGCCCAAGTTTTACTTTGCATCCTAGAGTCACTTTAGGATTCTTTTATTCTGAAGTCTTTTTAATGAAGATGTCTAGCTGGAAAACTCATTTTCTGTTTTTCTGACATGTCTTTATCTTACTTTCTTTAAACAGCTTCAGATTTCTCTCAGCGCTCTGACAGCTTTTGAGTTCTATTTTTGTTACAGAAAGATTAGCTGTCTTACAGCTACCTTTAGACAATTGCTTTTTTTTTTTCATTTGCTACTGAGATATTCTTTTATTTAGTTTCATGCAGATTCACCATTAAATGTCTCAATGTGGGTTTTCTTTTCTTCATTATGGTTCAGAGTTCTTGTTTTGTTGTTGCATGAATTTTGTGGCTGAAATTCCTGAGCAAACTTTCTCACTGTCTGCACGTATCTTGCCATTTCCAGAGAAGATGCAATTGACTTTCTATTCTGCCTCCAATGTTGCTTAATATGCCTCGTGTTCACAGTTTGTAACCATTGCAATTGATATAATTTCCTCAAAAATTTCCTCCTACTTAATTTGGGTCCATATGGTGCTGGATTAGTTACTTTCTCGTTGCTATGGCAAAATACCTAACCAGAAGCAACTTAAGGAAGAAAAGGTTTATTTCGGCTTTGAGGTTGCAGCTGCATTCTATCATGGCAGTAGGAACATGAGGCAGCTGTTCATATACAGGCGATAAGGAGGAGACAGAGAGCCACGAATGCTACTGCTCAGCCTATTTTCCCCTTTTACTCAGTCCAGGAACCCCAGTCCCTGCAATGGTACTGCCCCCAGTAAGGGTGGGTCTTCCCATCTCAATTAAGCTGATGTTGAAAATCCCTCATGAGCAGACATTCCCAATGATTTGTTTCCATGGTGATGTTGAACCCTGTCAAATTGACACGTAGAGAGTAACCATCACATGATGCCTGATCTGTTGTTTACCTCTCTATTGAGTTACTTCAGCGCATATATTTTTAATTTCTAGAAGTACTTTTTAAAAGTTATGCTTTATTATAGTCATGATGTTTTTCCCTTGGTGATTAGGATTATGTTTTTCTTCTTACTTCTTAAACAAGTTTAAAAACATTCAAATAAACTAAGTCATGTAATGTATGCTCTCCAGCTGACAAATTTAATAACTAAATAATATGGGTCTGATTGTTTTTGTTTGCTGCTTCTGACAACTTTAATTCTAACTTACTCTCCTGAGCATTTGTGTTTCTAGTAAACTCATTTTGTTGGACATTATTCTTTTGTTGTTGTTTTCATTTGTTTTTGAGGCAAGACCATGCAATCTAGCTCAGACTGGCTTTGAATTGTGCAGTCCTCCCACCTTATTGATACAATTGCCTGGATTATCATACGTTATTCCAGAAGATTATTGTAGGACTTTTGAGTGGGCTAGTCACTAAAAAAAATTGTGATAGGAATACTTGACATGAAATCTACTCTCATGGCAAATTTTAGTACACAATATTGTTAATAACAAGTAATGTATACATATGAATTTGTTTTTGTTACGTAAGTGTAATATTTATATCTGCTGGACACCAATTCCATATCTGTCTTGGTCTCTGACTCCAGAAACCTCCATTTGTTCCTGTTTGTATGGATCTGATTATTTGACCTGACTCATGTAAATAGTATCATGTGCTACTGGGCCTTCTGGGTCTGGCTTATTTGACTTAGAAAATGTCCTGAAGGTTCACCAGTGGGGTTGTACGTGACTGAATTCTTTCTGTAGAGGCTGAATAACATTCCACGTTAGGTTCATGCACATGCTCCTGGGTCTACTGTCTGTGGACATTCAGGTAGTCTTCATATTTTGCTGTTGTTAACGGTGCTGCAATGAGTGTAGGTGGCAGATGGTACTTTGTGATCTTCAGTTCTTTTGGTTTAAGTCTCCAGTCATGGGATTGCTGAATCGTATAGTCTTTCTACTTTAAGTTTTTTTTTAGCAACCCCCATAATGTTTATCACAGAGGCTGCAATGTGTCACATCACCAATAGCACCCTAGGGTTCCATCTTCTCCATTCCACATTGTTACTTTTTGTCAATAGCAATTCATTAGCCATATCTCATTATAGCTTTAACTTACATTTCTCCAATCAGTAGTGATGTGGGGAATTTTTTCTATGTCTGCTGCTTATAGATAGGTCTTCTGAGAAATATTTATCCAAAAATGTTGCCCATTTTAAAACAGATTATTTGTTTCATAAGAGTTATTGAGTCTGTAAAAGTTCCCCATTTGGTTTTGGATATTATTAACCCCTTATCAGATTAGTCAACATTTTCACCCAATCTGTAAGTTCTCTTTTCACCCTTGATTTTTTTTTTCCAGTGAATGAGCAGACGTGCTGAAATTTAATATAATCTCATTTTCCCTTTTTATTGGGGGGGGGGCTTGCACATTTGGTATTTTATAAGAAAAATCACAGCCCAAACTAATCCCAAGAGGATTTTCTCTAAAATTCAGAGAATTTTAGAGCTTCCTGTCTGAAATTTAAGAACTTAGCCTATTTATTTTTTAACATTTGTTTTGGTTCTTTGGTTTTTGGAGGTGGGGGTCTCACTCTAGCCCAGGCTGACCTAAAATTCACTAAGTAGTCTCCGGCTGGCCTCGAACCCACAGCAGATCCTCCTACCTGAGCCTCCTGAATGCTGAGATTAAAGGTGTGTACCACCACACCTGGCATTTTTGTGTGTGTGTGTTTGTGTGGTTTTTTTTAAATGAGTTGTGGATCAAATTCCATTTGCATGAAGAAATCCATTTTCCCCAGCTCCATCTTTGAACCCTTGCCCCATGTGTGTTCTCAGCAGCTCTGCCACAAACCAACTCACTGTTAATTTGTGGGCATATTTCTGGACTCTGTCCTTGGTTGGTACATCTATGTTCATGGCAGAAGTGTGCTTTTGTGGCATGGGAATCTCTGTGTGATGTGTGTGCACATGTATATTCATGCTTATATGTATGTGTGTGGGTGTGTTTGTATGTGCACACGTGTGTGGAAATGCACACGTACCTTGTATGTGGGAGCCGGAGGTCGATGTCAGAGTCTTCCTCAGTCATTCTCCACCTCTTGCAGCTGCCTTTACATTGCTGGCACAAAGCACCCTACCAAAAGCAGGTTGTGGGAGGAAAGGGGTCAGTTTGTATTACAGACACGAGGGGAAATTCCAGGACGGCAGGGGAAAGCAGGGCACGAGCAGAGGCTGCACGTCACCTTCTGGTCGACATCAGGTAGACAACAGCAGCAGGAGAGTGCGCCAAACACCAGGCAAGGGGACACTGGCTATAACACCCATAAGCCCACCTCAATAACACACCTCTTCCATCCAGCAAAGCTGAAGTTACCAAATTGCCACCAACTGAGAACCTGGCATTCAGAATATTTCAGTCTATGAGGGACACCTGACTCAAACCACCACACCACCCTACTCTTTGAAACAGCTGTCTCGCTGAATCCAGAGGTCACTAGTTCAGCTCATCTAGATAGCCAAATTTCTCTGGGACTCACCTGTCTCCTCCCACTGAACTCTGAATTTTCAGGTACACACCGCCGAAAGTGGCATTTACTTGAGTGCTGGGGATTCAAATTCTGGTTCTCACGTTGGTGTGCAAAGCACTTTACCAACTGAGCCATCTCTCTAGACCCCAGAACTGTGGACTTTTTTGATTACTGTATGTTTATGGCATATTTTCAAATTTAAAAAAAATGTTTCATTCCATCTTTTCCTTTTCTTTTAGGTGCTTTGGCTGTCTGTGGTCTCATTTTATTTTATATTTTTTCATATCTTTTCAATTTCTGTAAATAATACCATTAAAATTTTGATGGGTACTTTATTGAATGTGACTAGTATGGACACTGACACTGTGAACTTGGGGAGTCTACACTTGTGATGTTTTCCTTAATTTCCTTCATTCATCTGACGTTTTCAGTTTAAAAGTCTTTCACATCTCTGGTTAATTTTCATGCTGTGAAAAGGAGATTGTCTTCTTAATTCCATTTTCAGATCATCTATGGTTCATGTAAAGAAACATAATTGACTTTGGTGTGTTGACTTTGTTCCTGTCACATTACTGAAACCATTTGTTGGTCTTTTGATTTCATCTAAGATTATGTCATCTGCTGGAAGGAACAACTTTACTTTTACCTTCCCGGTTTGTGTTTCATTTCATGTCTGCGTGCATGCGTGTGTATGTGCGTGTGGTCAGAGGACAACCTCACATGTCAGTCCTCCTCTGCTACCTTTGAACAAGAGGCTCTTAGAGGGCAGTGCCTCTTGTTCACAGCTTTGGTCACTGGGTCACCTGGCCTGCAGTGTTCCAGGACATTGTCCTTTCTCTCTGCTTCTATCTCAACATGGGCACACAGAGGTTACACATGCCTGCTGCAGAGTCCTGCTTTTCACACAGGTTCTGGGGGTCCGAACTCGGGTACTCTTGCTTGCTTCACGGGTGCTTTACCCACTGAGAAATTCCTCCAAAACCCATATGCATTTTATTTTGCCTGATTTTGGAGGGTTAGAGAACTTCCAATATTACATTGAACAGAAATTGAGAGGATATAAATAGTTATGTTTTTCCTGGTTTTAGGGGTGATCTTGGCCTCCTGAAGAGTTCCTTCTTTTGCAGTTCTTTAGAAGAGTTTGGAAAGAAATGGTGATGTGCTTTCAATATATTTTTTTGTAAAATTCACCTAAAAAGCATTGGTCTGGGGCTCTTATTTTGGGAGATGTTTTTCTTACTGACTTAATCTAATCTTGTTGTCCATCATTGCTTTGTTCAACATTTCTAAATATTCAAAAGTCAGTTTTAGAAGATTGCATATTGCTAGTGACTTGTCTATTTCTTCTAGATTATCACATTTGATGACATATGTTATTCATAGTAGTCTCTTAAGATCATTTTTATTTGTGTGGTACTGATTATAATGACCCTTTCTATTTCTGATTTTATTTACTTGAGTAGTCCCTTTTGCTTAGTCTAGCAAAAGGCTTGGTTGGTTTTGTTGTTGTTGTTTTACTCTAAGCAAAACAACACAAAATTTACATTGATTTAAAACTAGTTTACTCTTTTTAAAAAGCATTTTATTTATCTATTTTATTTATTTATTTGAGACATAGAGAGGGAGAGAGGGAGAGTGAGAATGGGGGCATTAGGACCTCCAGCAAACTGCAAACAAACTCCAGACACATGTGCCGCCATGTGCATCTGGCTTACGTGGTACCTGGCAAATTGAACCTGGGTTCTTAGGCTTTGCAGGCAAGTGCCTTAACCACAGAGCAATTTCTCCAGCCCATTTTCTTTATTCCTTTTTGTAAAACTTTCTATTGACAATATTAATACCTGCATATACTGTATTTTGATTATAATCCTCTCTGGAGACCTTCTTTGGTTCCCCTCCATCACTGAACCCCTTCTTTCCAACAAGTCCTTCTCCTATTTCAATGTCTTCTTGTTCTCTTTTGCCATCCTTTATCATCCATTTCAAAATGTTGATGGGTCCAGTGTTGTGCAGATCTTGTGCAGGGAACAATACTAGCTGTGAGGTCATAGAAGCGAAGATCACTTAGTATCATATCCAGAAAGCGATATCCCTCTGCACTCTTCGCCATTCTCTGGCTGTTACAATCTTTCCACCTCCCTCTTCCACAATGTTTCCTGAGCCTTGGCAGGTTTCCATAGAGACATTTCATTTGGTGCTGAACACTCAAGACTTTGCTGAGTTTTGAGTCTCCCCAGTCGTCATAGCCATCTGCACAAAGAAACTTCTCCGACTACAAGTCAGAGTAACACTCGCCTGTGGGCATAAATATAAATAGTTAGAGGGATGCTTGATGGGCACAATGTATCCATTTAGCCAAACAACAGTAGTAGCTTTCCCCCTAGGGCCTACGACCTCCCCAGCCATAAGCTTTTGACTAGGTTTTTCAATACCAGGCACGAGCTCCCTTAAGTTAAATCAGAGAGAACTTGGTTACCTCCATTACCTTCAAGCTACTATTGCACCAGTGGGCACCTCTTACCTGGCTTGTTGGTTATATAACATGCAGAGTGGATCCACAGCTGGGTAAGATTGTTGATGACTTTTCTCCCACACAGGACCTGTTTGATTCCTTACTGTCCTACAACCAAAACAAGGGCTGACCTCAACACTAGAGACCATCTATTTCTGGATGGCAACAAGGAGTCTGTATTATTTGTGCGGGAGGGAGGCTCAGAAGCCTCACTGAGGGGCATCACGCTCTCTGCACTGGGGTTTCCCCCAGAACAATCTATGGCTCCTGAGAACAGCTTCATTCACTGCCGCAGGGTACTTCTGCTCAAACTTTGTCTATATTTCAATTATATTCTTATTTACCAAGAAAGAAGTAGACATATTTCCCCCATGGCTTTCTCATAATATCTTTGGTTTTGGTTAACTCCCCCCAACGCTTCCTCTCATCCATCCCCCTCCCCTGATCCCACTTCAACTTTTCCACCACCAGTATTCTACCTCTCTACTTAATTCTACTATCCACTCCACTTAAGTCACCCCCCCCACACACACACACACTCACTGCCCTCATGGTACTTTTCTAGCTTCCTGGCCTCTAATGACTCATAACAAGCCAACTAAGACTTAAATCTAAAAATGCAAAGTTTGGATCCAAATATGGGACAGAATATGCAGTATTTGTCTTTATGAGTCTGAGTTACCCCTTTTAGCATATTTTTCAGATCCACTGATTTTACTGAAAATTTCATGACTTTATTTTTCTTTACAGTTGAATGAAATTTCATCATGTATATATTCGACATCTTCATTATTCACCCATCAACTGATGGGCATCAAGGCTGAGTTCATTTTCTAGCTATTGTGAATAGAGCAGCAATAAACATGGAAGTGCAAGTATCACTATAATAAAGTTTAGAGTCCTTAGAGTACAGAGCCAGGAAAGGAATAGCTGGGACACATGATAGATCAAACCCACTTAACAATATATGTTCTCCTGCCAGACTATATATATATACTCTCCACTAATAACCTTATACATATATATTCTGTAGTTTTTAAATTAGAGTTTATTTATTTGAGAGACAGAAAAAGAGGCAGAGAGTATGAGAGAGGGAGAGAGAATGGGCCTCTAGCCACTGCAAACGAATTCCAGATACATATGCCAACTTGTGCATCTGGCTTATGTGGGCACTGGGGAATCAAACATTGGGTCCTTAGGTTTCACAGGCAAGTACCTTAACCACAAAGCAATCTCTCCAGCCCCTGTAGTGTTTTTAAATCCAGAGTTCTACCCATTATTTATGGCACCAGAGTATGCAAGTCTTCTGGTCATTTTTTTTGCTATTTCTCCCTCTTGTTTTGTCATTATTTGCTTTATATATTTAATGTTGGGTTTACATATAGTTGAATTTTTTTGATTACTGTGAAGATACCATTTTTCATTATAACGATTATTTTATTTTGTGACAGTTTTTGACTTGTCTATTTTAAGTACAGAATGATTATTTTTTCATAAAATCTTTTTCCATTGCTTCAGTTTCTGTTTATGTATACACTTAAATAAGAACATTATGTATACTTATTTATAGACATTATATAATACCGTGCAGTTAAATTTTGTTTTTACTTTCTCCATTCAGTCTGTCTCTTTTTTTTAATTATTTTTATTTTTATTTTTTTTTATTAGTCAGTTCTGTATTCAGCAAATACAGTCAGTTTGGTACCATTATTAGGCTCATCTGTGACCTACCTCCTCCCCTTGCCCCCTCCTTGTTGAGGTATACGGGTCATGCATTGTGGAGTTAGCCCACAGTTATGGGTAAGCTAAATGTCTCTGCATATCATGTCCCAACATGAGACTCTGACATTCTTTCCGCCCCCTCTTCCGCAAAATTTCCCTGAGCCATGTTGGGTTCATTTTTGGTCTGCTTCAGTGATGAGGTGTTGGGGGCCTCTGAGGCTCTGGCTCTCTGATTTGGTAGGAGTTGATTTTTCTCTGTGCTGATCTCCTTCCCCCTTGTGCTGGTGTCCGGTTCATCAGGAAAACAGCCCCCTTGCTTGTTTCTCCAATTTTTCTTAGTTTCAGCCGGGGCCCTTTGGAGGTATGATGGGGTGGCTCTCTCCTTAGGATCTACATCTATCTGAAAAAGAGAAGCAGATTCTCCAACGGAGAGTAAGTTAGCACCAGGACAAATGAGATAACCCTTACTTTTTTTTTTATAGAGAATTTAATAGGTGTAGGCCCTCTTGTAGCCCACAATTGATGGTAGCTTGATATTGGAGAGTGGGCTTATGTTTGGATCTGGTTCTGACTTGTTTCCCAGCTCCAGCTATGGGTCCCATACCAGTGAGGGGATCAGTTAGCCAAATTGAGAGCAGTTGGTTCCCCACCATGGCTGTGTGCCACCACTGCACTTGTGTGGGCATCACAACAAGTTATTTGCTGCTTAGTAGGTTAGACCATGTGTTGCTTTGATAGATATTGGTCAATTTCCCCCAGTCGCCCATGTAGCACCTTCTGGCACTAGACGCGCTGACTGGGGACTGACTCTCTTCCAACTTCCAGCCATGCCATTCTAATTTGCATGTCAATCACATAAGGTATCTTCAGCAGTAGGGTCTTACCACTAACCTTTGGTGGGTCATCAAGTACTCTGACAGAAATCTGTCTGTCTTTTAGGAAACCTTGTAGGTCTCTCTGATCAAAAGCTCATTGTGGATGATAGCCCCATGCTGGATCTGGGAGTTACAGGTCAGTGCCCACTAAGAAAATGAGGAAAAAGATAACTAATATACAAGAGTTAGAGATAAGAGAGAGAGAGACAGGGAGGGGGGAAGTGAGGGAGGGAAGATGTAGGAGATTAAGGTTAGTCTTAATCTTACCCTCTCCAGTGTCTTGTGGTTCAGGTGTTCCCTGTAAGGGCCTGGTGAAGGATCAGCCATTTGGTCTGTCTTTTAGTAAGTAGAAGATTATGGTACCATTGCCGTTTGGGTCTAGATTTGTGTTTCCCACCCCTTTGATGTCCTCCCCTCTCAGTCTGTCTCTTGATTGCAGAATTGGTATCTTGTGGCATTAAAAAAATGTTGGGTGAGACCCTATCTTGAAAAACCAAAAAAAAAAAATGTTGGGGCTAAAGAGATGGCTTAGCAGTTAAGGTGCTTGCCTATGAAGCCAAAGGACCCAGGTTTGATTCCCCAGGACCTACGTAAGCCAGATGCACAAGGTGGTGCATGTGTCTGGAGTTCATTTGCAGTGGCTGAAGGCCCTGACGTGTCCATTCATTCTCTCTCAATCTCTCTCTCTCTCTCTCTCTCTCTCTCTCTCTCTCTGCCTCTTTCCCTCTCTCTCTCTCTGTCAAACAAATAAAATATTTTTAAAAATGTTCACCTCTCAAAGTCTTTAAAGACAGGTAGAAGAATATATTTATCAATCATTTTAGCTAGAGATTCAAGGAGTCTCTCAAACATTTCTTGTGAATGTGTCTTGTCTGTTAACTAGAGGGATTTAGTTACTTATTTGCAGGAAGGTGTGCTACCCAGGGACCAGTTTCTGTCTCACTCTCATGTGTGGAGCCCTGATGAAATCTGCGTAGTTTGGATGCCTGAGCTAAGAACTGAGGAGAGGTCTTGCTGCTGACAGCCTAGCTCTATAAACCTGGGAGAAGATGTAGGCCCTAAGACTTTTCCACAAGATGGCAAGGAGAAGAGTGGCATATAACCCCTTACCCCAACCTCTCACTGTGTGAGGGACTGCACTTTGTCTCACTTTGCTAAGAATACTGATGCAAAATAAGGAAGTTTTCTTTCGAGGTAGGTTCTTACTCTGGCCTAGGCTGACCTGGAATTCACTATATAGTCACAGGCTGGCCTTGAAATCACAGAGACTTTCCTATTGCTGCCTCATGAGTGCTAGCATTAAAGGTGTGTGTGTCTATCACCACACCCAGCCTCTATTTTTTTTTTAAATATTATTTCTTTAACACCCACTTATTTTTCACTAACAATGTTCCACTAAGTATTCCTCTTAAAGTTAGCCTCTAGGACTCCATATATAGTGAGGAGGGTAATAATTTACCAATACATTCATTTTCTTTACTAAAATGATTCATTTCAGATGTTGATGCATTCTTGAAATGTCAGAAAAATTTAAACATCAGAAACCGCAGGTACCAGGCTGGAGGAATGGCTTAGCGGTGAAGGCACTGGCCTGCAAAGCCAGAGGACTCTGGTTCAATTTCCCAGGACCTACATAAGCCAGATAGATGCACAAGGGAGTGAACGTGTCTGGAGTTCATTTGCAGTGGCTGGAGGCCCTGGCAAGCCCATTCTCTCTCTCTCTCTCTCTCTCTCTCTCTCTCTCTCTCTCTCTCTCTCTCTCTTTCTCTTTCTCCCTCCCTCTCTTTCTCTCTGACTCTAATAAATAAATAAAATTTAAAAAAAGAAACCTCAGGTACCAACCCTTCCTTCACTGTGTTAGTCAACTTCTCACTGCTGGGGAAAAGGTACTTGACAAATGTTGAAGGTAGGAGAGTTTATGTCAGCTGATGGTTCCAGAGGGTGGAATCCATCCTGGCAGGGAAAAGCAAGGCAGGGGCAGGAAGCCAGTGTCACATTATCACATCAACATGGAGGGAATAGAGAGTGGAGAATGCTGCTGCTCAGCCAGCTCTCTCCTTTTTTGATATACAGTCCAGGGCCCCAGCACATGGAATGGTGCCGCCCACAGTTCAGATGGGTCTTCCCACCTTAATAAACCTAATCAAGATCACCCCTCGCTGATATGCACAGAGGCTAACCTATCTACAAACTACCTCACAGGTGATTCTAGGTCCTTTCCTGACAATCAACACATACTATCACATCAACCTTCTGTCCTGGCTCTTACAGTTCATTTAATTGTCTCACATCTTTTTCACTTTCTTTTTTTTTTATTTTTTTTTTTGTTTTTATTTATTTATATTTGAGAGTGACAGACATAGAGAGAAAGAGGCAGATAGAGAGAGACAGAATGGGCGCGCCAGGGCCTCCAGCCACTGCAAACGAACTCCAGACGCATGCGCCCCCTTGTGCATCTGGCTAACGTGGGTCCTGGAGAACCGAGCCTCGAACCGGTGTCCTTAGGCTTCATAGGCAAGCGCTTAACCGCTAAGCCATCTCTCCAGCCCCACTTTCTTGAGCCCATCACTGATGACAACTCAAAGAGCAAGTGGGTTGACGTCTTGAGTGTGTCCCATAGGAAACAGAACCCAAACCCAGTTGAGGCCTGGATCACAGCAATAGCTTTTACTTCCCAACAATGATCCCATCTCTGCATCTTTGGTGCCATCTAAATTTGTCTGCCCAGCAGCTTCTGTAAGCATGGGTGTAAAAGATGATCAATTGCTCTCCAATCACTGGTTGTGCAGAGGAAGATGGTGCATGATACTTAGGCAGAAGGAGTTCTGAAAAGTTTTGGATGGGCTGTGGATAATGGCCACTGGAAACTCTGCTTTCCATTGGTTGATGGATTTTTGTAAATGTTAGAGTAAAAGTCACATTAGAAGTCTGAGGAAATAGCATGACCTGTGTTCAATCCCCAAAAATTCACACACACACACACACAAAATGATGAAGATTGTGACTATAGCAGTTACCTTCTCATTGCTGAGACAAATCACCCAATAAGAGGAAGCTGTTGAAAGAAAGAGTTTATTTCAGTTCACAGTTTCAAGGGGATAGTTCTTCACGGTTGGGAAAGCATGGCAGAGTAGACAACTGAGAGTCATATCTTGCCACAGCTGCAGGGGAAGGAAGAAGTCTGAGGGACCTGGCTACGAATACCCAGTGGGCTGAACTAACAAACCTCGAGGTCTAGCCTCAGCAGCACACCTCCTCTAGAAATGCTCTGCCTCCCCAAGGCTCCACAACCTTCCCAAATTGCCATCATCAGTTGGGGACCAAGTATTCAAAGCACATAAGACTGTGGGGAACACTTCAGCTTTAATGGCTAGTTCCAAGCCAATGCGAGGGCAGTGCTGTTAAGAAACATCTAAGCATGTCCTCTGACCTTCACACACACACGTACACACACACACACACACCTGCACATACTCCCACACACACATGTACATGCACAAACATACACACACAAAAATATCACAGTGGAATACCAGAGATTTGTCTTTGCCCAGTTTCCAGTTCAGAACTACATCATCCTCATACAGTTCAACAAATTTGATTGATAGCTTGGCTTTAAGAAAGAAGGTTAATTAAATCCATGAACTACCGGGCATGCTTGTGCCTCTAAGACTGCTGAGAACTAGGTGGTCTCAACACACTGCTCTTTCAATTCATTTAGTAGACAAAGTTTGAATCTACTTCTAAGAAAACCCATCAAGCTGTCACTCAGGGGCCCTGGAATGAAGAGACTCAAAACAAGCAGATTAAAATAACACAATTATATCTGACAAGCAGCAGACTTTATTTTGTGAAAGGAATAGAAATTCCAACAGGTTTCAGATTGGATCAGCTCAAGGTTGTGGTGTATGTCTGTGTTTATACACATATATTTTCTGTTGCTTTTCTGAAAAAGCCCTAGAAATGCTTTGTATGTTTCTTTGTTTCATCCTTTAGGAACAAGTAAGGACTATGTTTGTCCTCTGGCTGGAATTACACTCCTCTTTATTATGAAAGGGTGAAAAAGTTTTCTAATTTGAAGACCAGGTTTCTGGCTTTTTTGTTTGTTTGTTCGTTTGTTTTTGTGTTTTTGCTTTTTCAAGGGAGGGTCTCATTCTAGCTCAGGCTGACCTGAAATTCATCATGTAGTCTCAGAGTGGCCTCAAACTCACTGCAATCCTCCTACCTCTGCCTCCCCAGGGCTGGGATTAAAGGTGTGCACCACTACACTAGGCTGGTTTGGGGCTTTTTTATTTTATTAGTTATGGATATAGAGTATGTAAGCAGCACATGTTGGTACCATCCTTACAGTCATCCATGCCCCCCTCCAAAGGGACCCTCCTTGTGGGGGATGCTGCCTGTCCCCATGGGGATTGTGGGTCATGCATTGTGGGGTTAAACCATCAGTTATAGGGAAGAGGCAGTGTCTCTGTGCTTAATGTCCCAACCTGTGGCTCTAACAATCTTTCTACCCCTTCTTCCTCAAATTTCCCTGAGCCATGTTGGGTTTGTTTTAGGTCTACTTCAGTGGTGGGGTCTTGGGAGTCCCTGTGTCTCTGGATCTCTGGTTTGGTAGGAGTTGAGTGTTCTCAACTATTCTCAACTATATAATGAGTGTTCTCATTATTGTTGAAATCTGAATATGTACATACTCAGTGTGTAAGCAGCCATGTTTGGTGCCATCCTCCCTGTCCTTCCCCCTCTGAAGGGACCCTCCTCGTTGGGGATTATGGGTTATGCATTGTGGGGTAGCCATCAATTATGGGGGAGAGGCAATGTCTCTGTGCATAACGTCCCAACTCATGGCTCTAACAATCTTTCTGCCCCCTCTTCCATGAATTTTCCTGAGCCATACTAGGTTCATTTTAGGTCTACTTCAGTGATGAGGTCTTGGGAACCTCTGTGTCTCTGGATCTCTGGTTTGGTTGGAGTTAAGCGTTCTCTGTGTATATCTCCTTCCCCTTGTGCTGGTACCAGGTTCACCGAGAAAGCAGCACTCTTGCTCATTTCCCCAATTACTCCATGGTTTCAGCTGGGGCCCTGGTGAGGTGCGATAGGCTGATTCTCTCCTCAGATTCTGTGTCCATCTGAAAAAGAGAAGCATATTCTCCAACGGAGAGTGAAGTAAGCACCAGGTTAATGGGATAGCCATTATTATTTTAGAGAGAATTTAATAGGTGTAGGCCCTCTTGTAGCCCAAGATTGGTGGGAGCTTGATATTGGAGAGCGAACTCATTTTTTGGATATGGTTCTGACTTGTTTCCCAGTTCTTAACAAGGTGACTGAAGCCTCCTATGTCATCTGGGTCCATACTTTCAAGGTCCATTGGAACAGTGTATTGGTCAGGGTTCTCTAGAGGAACAGAATGGATAGAGTGAATTGCATTAAAAGGGGAATTTATTGGATTAGTTTACAGCAGTCCAACAACAGCAGTCAGCAGGTCTGACAGCCAAGGGAACCCGGTAGCTTCTCAGTCCATGTGGCCAGATGCCTCAAGCAGTCACAATCTGGCACTGAAGGTCTGAAGGCTTCCTGGAGAGCCGCTGGTCTTCAGTCCATGCTGGAAGATGGGAGCCTGAGGAAACTTGGTTCCAAGGCCAGCGAATAACAGATGAACAGGGCAGACACACGTGCGAGTGAAGACGCTCACCAGCAAGCAGCCCCAGCAGCCAGATGGGGGGAAGGCTTTGTTTCAGCTGACTGATCCAGGACGAAGTTCCGTCAATAATGGAAGAAGCTGGCTCCGGTTCATAAACCCAAGCAGATTGCACCACAAGCAAGCCGAAATGGACAGCAAGCAGCTGCAACCCAGGCCAGAGCTCACTCCTCTTACACCTTCGGGCCGGAACTCAAATCCTCCCCCAAATACACCTTAGGGATGGGCCCCAAGATCCAACCCCAGTGACACCTCTTCCAGCCAGGCAGCTAGAAATCCAACTTACAAGCTTTAAAACATCTGAGTCTATGGGGGACGTACATTCAAACTACCACAGACAAGAATCTTTTCACCAGTTTTTCCTTGAATCTCACGTTGGCTTCTTGATCGACAGCAATTCCATTAAAAAAATTATCATATGGAATTACCTTAGAATCGCTACATAAATACCATCTTTACATTTACTTGCATAAAGTGAGCAACTTCTTCAATAAATTTCAGATAAATACAAAGTCATCATTAGTTTTTGTTTTTTTTTTCCCCACCATGGCCAAAATTCTACCTAAGATCATGATTTGAAATTTGATCAAAAGCATACATGGAATGTAGTTTTTCCAATTCTGAGTTATCTAACAATTGATACATCATATCCTTTATCTCTTTGTGATTCTTTCTTTGTTTTAATTTGCCTCTCTCTCTCTCTTTCTCTTTCTCTCTCAAAGTAAGTAAGTAAAATACTAAAAAATATATTTTATTTTATTTTTATTTTTTTTATAAACTATTTATTTACTTATTTGAGAGAGAGAGAGAGAATGGGCATGAACTCCAGAGGCATGTGCCACCTTGTCCATCTGGCTTATGTGGGTCCTGGACAGTTGAACTGTGATCCTTTGGCTTTGCAGGCAAACGCCTTAACCATTAAGCCATCTCTCCATCCCCTAAAAAATATATTTTAGACAAAGAATATAAGAGCCAGAGGATGAGGAGGAATGTGATGGAACACTGTCTTCTGGACACAACATGGCTGTTGTACTTATGAACCCACAGTAGCTTTGATTCTATGCATCCTGGATGGAACGTAGTCCTACCTCCTCCTGGAAGAGCCACTGGAAATCAATGCTTGCTGGGAGAGAGAGAGTCATGTTCTGCACTGGTATAGCCACTGGCAAGCTCCTGTGTCTCAGTAAATAACCCCTACCCCCCATGTTCATGTTAGCAGTCTTTTTTTAAAAACATTACTTGTATTTATTTATTTGAGAAAGAGAGAAAGAGAGAGAGAATGGGCGCACCAGGGCCTCCAGCCACTGCAAATGAACTCCAGGTATATGCGCCCCTTTGTGTGTCTGGCTTACATGGGTCCTGGGATATCGAACCGAGGTCCTTTGGCTTTGCAGGCAAGCCATCTCTCCACCCCCAAGCAAACAATCTTAATTAAACTTAGTGGCTCACACACACACAACAGTTATGAAAGTAGGAAAGGAGCTCATTGGGAAGAAGGGATTTAGTGAGAGGGGGAAGGGACAAGAGAGAGTAATGGGAGTGAATATGAGAAAAATACAGTATATACAAATGTGACATTATCAAAAATAAATAACTTTTCAAAAAGCCAAATTGAAGCAAAGACTAAGATATTCACGTGTAGCCACCTACAAAGGCCTCCGCTAGGACACTTTGGACTCACAGTCAAGGGAGAAAAGAAGGGGGTGAAACAAGCAGGTGACCCCAAACTGGACACCACCAGGGCAAGGTCCATTGACCTGCAGCACCAGTCCTCAAGCACCCCGAGCGCCTCACAATGCCTAGATCCCTCCCCAGAGCCCTGAATGAGAACCTGTGGTAGGGGCAGGCACCGGGGTGTCACACTCTGCCCTCACTCTCATCCGGGTACAGTAAAGTGTTTGACAAATGCTTCTTACGTTAATGGTAGAAAGCTGACCTCTGACCTAGGAAGTAAACACAATTTCACTTACTTTCCAGAGGTAGGAAGACACGAAAACTCACATTAAGTTAAAAAAAAAAAAAGGTGTTTATCATTATCATTACCCAGAATTCTTTGTTCTTGATCAGGTTATGTTGCATTCTCATTTTCATGCTTAATTCTAGCTCATTGTTCGAAGCTCTTTAGACATCTGTTTACTTTCTGAGAGGAAAGGAATGTAATAAGGAACCAACTGAAAAATGATGATCAAGCCTTTGGAGCTGTAAGAAAGGCAGTGAATGCTGTAGGAATACTGTTCAGAAGAGACACCGTGGTCCGCGGCCTCCTAGGGCCTGCTGTTCAGTCATTGCTGTTAGAACTTCCCTATCCCCCCCCCCCCCCGCCAAATTTATGCTTTCATGCTCCTTAGGATCCTAGGTTTTAGGCTTAGCTAAATTTTAACATTGATACTTTTTTTTTTTTAATGCATTTTCCCCCTTCTGGATCTGGTCCTCTGAGATACCTAAATGAATCTGTCCTGTTGAACATCTCTGGGGTACTGAGCTGCAGATAATTTGTGCAAAGAACAGAGCTTTTTTCTTTTTTTTTTTTTTTTTCACTTTGCCCTACTTCTAAAAGCAGCAAACCTCAAAAGAATAAACAACATCTTGGTAGAGAGATGAACCAATCCCATGGAAGCATTAAGGCAAAGGAGGAAGTGCTGGGGATCTCAGTGCACTGAGTTCATGTTCTGTCTCTGCAAAAAGCTGAGTCTGGAGGAAGCAGGAGGCAATGGGCCCATTCTTTTTTTTTTAAATCTTTTTTTGTTTTTTTTTTTATTCATTTATTTGAGAGTGACAGAGAGAGAAAGAGTGAGAGAGAATGGGCGCTCCAGGGCCTCCAGCCACTGCAAACGCACTCCAGATGCATGCGACCCCTTGTGCATCTGGCTAACGTGGGTCCTGGGGAATCGAGCCTCAAACTTGGGTCCTTAGGCTTCACGGCAAGCGCTTAACTGCTAAGCCATCTCTCCAGCCCCTGAGCGCATTCTTTATCATCAAGGAGTAAATAATATCTGCCAGTGCAGGGCGCTCAGGCTTTCCCTAACCACACCTTCAGAAGCTGAACCCCCAAATCATACTGATGCCCACAATGAACTTGCATTAAGGGCTGGCTGTAGGCTCTGAGTAATGCTATGAGCTTGGTGCACATCTCAACATCTCATAAAGTAATTTTTTTGTTTGTTTGTTTGTTTGTTTTTGATTTTTCAAGGTAGGGTCTTACTATAGATCAGGCAGACTTGGAATTCACTATGTAGTCTTAGGATGGCCTTGAACTCAGGCCATCCTCCTACTTTCGCCTCTCCAGTGCTGGGATTAAAGGTGTGTGCCGCCATGCCTGGCTGCAAAGTAATATTGTTGTCCAAGTTTTTAGTCAAGGAAACTGAAACTACGGACGTTGATAGCTAACCCAAGGACCACAACACCCTTGAAGATTCATCTGCTCTTTGTATCCTTCTGGTCTGACTACATGTGTCCATTCTCAAATTCGGTGGTGAACAAGAAACTTCAGACAACTTGGGAGGGAGTTTAAGGTCATCTCAAACCAGTGTTTCTGTTTTGTTTATTTAAATTTTTATTGATAACCTCCAAACACACACATTATGTACCCTGATATAATCACCTCTTATCAACCTCCCTTGGCCCTCTTCTCTGTCCCCACTTCACTGAACCCCTTCTACTTCCTAACTAGTCCCTCTCCTATTTTGATGTCAACCTTTCTTTTCTTTTTTTTCTTTTCTTTTCTTCCCTTTTACCCCCTCATATTATGCAGGTCTTGTGCAGGTAGCTGCAGCCACTATGAAGTCAAAAAAGCAATGACCAGGGCCTGGGGAGATGGCTTAGCGGTTAAGCGCATGCCTGTGAAGCCTTAGGACCCTGATTCAAGGCTCGATTCCCCAGGACCCAGGTAAGCAAGATGCACAAGGTGTGCATGCATCTGGGGTTCGTTTGTAATAGCTGGAGGCCCTGGCATGCCCATTCTTTCTCTATCTATCTGCCTCTTTCTTTCTCTGTCTGTTGCTCCCAAATAAATAAATAAAATAAACAACATTTTTAATAAAAAAAAAGCAATGACCATTTTTATGTCTGGAAGACAACATTCCGAAGCAGTTCTCCCTCGTTCTTTGGCCTTTACATTGCTTCTGGCACCTCTTCCACAATGGTTCCTGAGCCTCGGAGGATGCAATCGAGATGTCTCATTTAGAGTCGAACACACACCACAGTATCACTTCTTCTCAGCACCTGGAGGAGTTTGGTATGTCCCTAGCAGTTCCCTGTCAAACTTGATTGTGCGTATGAATCCTGTCAAAACTTTCAACACAGATTCTGCCCTTTGGGGCCCCAAAACAGCATTGCAACAGATTCCCTGAGGCTGCTGCTGCTACTGCTGCTGGTGGAGACTTGGGCTTTGCAAAGGAAATAAGGCTTTACACCATTAGCGAAGTCTGTGCCACCCAGCTGTGATCCAGCCCATCTCAGGAACACCTCCTCCATTAACTGGGCATGTCCAGATACTGTCCATTGCCCTTCAGGGGTCACTTGCTTCATTAGTGAGTTCCATAAGCCATTTCATCAACTTACCCACAGTGGGTGAAATGACAAAAAATAAAAAAAAAAAGACTGTCTCTCTGGTTTCCTTCATGCACTGGAGCAGGCTGTGAAATAGGAAGTTCATGCTGGAATTCGTAGATTAGACATTTATTTAGCCAAAGGATTGCATTAATAAGACTCCACAGGGGGCCAAAGAGAGTTGCCTACTCTATAGAATACAGCAAATCTGTCCACACGCAGTAATTGCACACATTTCACAGGTTATCCTGCACAGCCCAAGTAGAAAAGCGATTAGTCCTCCTGACATTAAATATGACTTGGGCCGATGACCCATCCGAGTCCTCTACGAAGGCTTTGTGGCTCGTTCAGTTTCCCTCTGGCCTCACAGGAGAAAGATGGCTGTGTAATGAATTCAGCGAGGCTCCCGAGACGGGGGCGGCTGCAGTGTCGCCTTATGATCTCGCTGCCCTCAGTGTCAGGTGAAGCCAGGGCTGTCTCCTTGCTTATCTTGGCAGCCGCTGCTGTGAATTCAATCTGGTAATTCCTGACAGCATTTATTTTCTACTGGTAAGGAGGAGAAAGAAAACCTATACATGTGTTAGCTGATCCTTCCATGATCTCTCCAGACAAAGGCTCGAGGATGACCCAATTAGATAGATGGTGGTGGCAATGTCTTCGTCTTCAGCATAAAGGAAGGAGGAGTGGGACAGAGGACAAAGAGAAGGAGAATAAACCTGTCTCTGGAGCGGGACACTTTTGGTTTCCCTGTTCTGTTTAGAAAACATGAGGAGGTTAGCAATACGCAAAACATTATGAAAAAACTGGGCCTGAGGAGATGACTCAGTTGGTAAAGTGCTTGTTGCCCAACCATGAGGAGCTGAATTTAGATTCCCCGGGCATGGCCGGGTACACTGGGAGACAGAGACAGGTGGATCTCTGGGGCTCACTGGCTAGCCAATCTAGCCCTGTTGTTGAGCTCTGGGTTCAGTGAGAGATTCTGTCTCAGAAAAACAAGAAGGAGAGTCATTGAGGAAGACCCCTCACATTGACCTCCAAACTCTACGCACATACATCCACACATATACATGCATGCACACACACACACACACACACACACACACACACACACATATATGAAAAAGAAATGACAATACCAAATCAATGTGCTGGTATGTGGGATGAGCCTAAGGCTTAGACAGCTTTAGTTTTCTAGCTACAAGCTTTGACTTTTTTCACCACCTTTCTGTCACCCATCTTGACAGCTGGGTATTCCTTCTGTTCTGTCTTATCACTTTGGTGTGTTGATGTCTTTTTTGTTGTTGTTCCCTTTTAGGTCATCACCATCCGTGTCCCTTTAGGAGGGCTTCCAGGGCTCTTGGGATTCCATACTCAGGTTAGAAGTCTGGAGTATCTCAAGCTTCCTTACCTTCTTTTCATGCAAGTTCTCCTGCCTATATGTATTTTTTTTCTTTCAGGGGCTGGAGAGATGACTTATCGGTTAAGGCATTTGCCTGCAAAGCCAAAGGATCCCAGTTCAGTTCTCCAGGACCCACATAAGCCAGGTGCACAAGGGGGCGCATGCATCTGGAGTTCATCTGCAGTGGCTGGAGGCCCTGCACACCCATTCTCTCTCCCTCTCTCCCCCACCCACTTTCTCTCTCTCAGGAGATATGTTGTTGGGCGTGGGCTTAGGGATGTTACACCCAGTTCCCTCTTGCCAGAGCTAAGCTCGCTGTCTTGGTTCTGTTTTCTAACTGCTGGGACAGAGGTGATGTCCAGTCTCCACTCATGCCAAGCTTTCCCCTGCCACCATGAAGCTTCCCCTGGAGGCTGTAAGCCAAAATAAAATCTATTCTCCCATCAGGAGTTGTTTTGTCCCAACAACAAGAAGATATCTACAACAGCTTTCTTAATGTTCTGAGATCTAACCAGAGACAGGAGACAAATCAAGGTACATTTGTTTTTCTATTCGTCATCTTCTGATGACAACTGAAAATCTTTGTCCCACACTACGCCCAGTCCCCACCAGCTCTGCCACTATGGTCTTTCAGCCAGAGAGAGATTAGTAACTTTATCAACAGGCTCAAAAAACACCTTGTGTGAGGGTATGTCTGGCATGTGAGGCTATACCAGAATAAGAAGAAAAAAAAAAAAAAAAAACCAATAATCAGAAAATAGCTATGGGGCCAGGAGGAAAAGGGCACTTGATAGATATTGAATTTTCCAGAGACTTGATTTTAGACTCAGCTCCCAGGATGCATACACATCTGTTGTTTATATATGTTATGCTACGTTATAGCAAACCTAAGTAGGTTAAAATACCATCTGAATCAGAAGAAAAGATATTAACAAGATAGGACTATTCAAAAGGCCTTTAATTTGTATACCTGTTATTCTATTATAATTATTCATTTTAAAAAGTACTGCAGAATGGAAATTCAAGGATGGTAAAGTCCAATATAACTTTCAGCACTGATGAAGACATACAGTTCTTCCCATCTGTACATGGCTTTAAGTACTTAAAATGTGGACAGTGTGCCAAAGAAATTGAAAAAGATAAATTTACACTGTGCACCAATTGCACGCTGTCAGGTATCTTGTTGTAACAGCACACACTGACAAAGAGAAGCATGTCCAATCCATGTTTACAATAACAAGACACTGGAGGGAAATTTAACCTTCAGGAATAGAGTGTCAGTGGAAAAAAAAAAAAAACTGCACCATTGTGCAGATTACTGTGCATGAATATTTGTTGAGCCAAAATTCGTTTATTAGTACACACAGCAAGTAGGCTTGGAAATCACAGCAAATGAGTGTTTCAATTTTTTCTTTCTCTTAGTCTATGTTTACCTGCCTCGATGTCTACAGGCAGACAAATCCGCAGAGCAGCAGAGCTCATCCCCGGGTGATGAAATTATGGGCATATCAATTAAGGGTCTCCGTTGGCAAGCACGCAGTCCAATTCCAGTCCCATCAAGCAAGCGCTGTTTATTTAAGAGAGACTGCCAACATAGATAAATCCACACTGACGCTAAGTGAGCAGAGCATGAGAGACAGAGAAGGAAAAAAAAAATAAGCAGATAATATGTATGCAATGATGCACAAAAGGAGAGAATAATATGATGGACAGGTGCATGGCTCTGTGGCAGCAGATGCACAGACCTGGAGGTGTCCCAAGGAGCCAGACGTTAAACCTGTAATTGCTGAACTGTAAGGTGATTTAAGAGATATCTGGGGAAGATTCCAGGTGACTAAGGTCAGAGTAGGGGAGGGGGCTCAGGGATCATAGCAGCAGCCCTGTGCAAGCAGTTAGAAGCATTGGAACATTTCTACAAGTGCACCTTCCATGGGAAGAGCAAACTCTAGGCCTTGCTTTTCCAAATGTCTCATGGTCATTCTTACTTTTTCCTCGTGAGATCTGGGTTCGGGTTGTCTATTAAAAGCACGTGTCAAGCCGGCCATGGTGGGGCACACCTTTAAGTCTAGCAGTAAGGTGGTAGAGGTAGGAGGATTGCGGTGAATTTGAGGCCAGCCTAAGACTACAGTAGTGAATTCCAGGTCAGCCTAGGCTGGAGTGAGACACTACCTCGAAAAAAAAAGAAAAAAAACAAGAAAGAAAGAAAGAAAGAAAGAAAGAAAACAAGTTTCAAAGAGGGAATGGGAGATGAAGACAATGAGCCCAAGGGAAAATCTGAATAAACCGTCTAGTTGCCGTTCATGGCACTTGATTTTAGTTGACTTAAGATCCCCAGCTTTGGAGATGAGGGGGCAGTGGATCTCCTGGCTCCCACTGCTTCGCAGTGGACAGCACTTCTGATGTATGGATCATAGTGACAACCCTTGCCTAAATTGCTTTTCAGGGTGTGATAGTTAAGGTGTTGTCAACTTGATCTGTTTAGTAATCCACAGAAACCTCTTTCTGGTGGGTCTCTGAGGTTGCTTCCAGGAAGGATTAACTGACAGAAGAAGGAAGTCCTTCTCCCAGAGTGAGCCCTTCCCCCAGAGCAGGCAACCCTCTCAGAGGGGGCTTTATAAGGAAGCTCTGGGAGAAAAGAGCCCCTTCCTTCCTTCCACTTGGCTGCCGGAGCTGCTCACTGCCTCCCAGCATGGACTGAAGACCAGCGCGGCTGAAGACCAGCGTCAAGTGAAGCCCCTCGTGGATCGTGGATCGAAACCCAGCAGCTCCTCAGAAGACTCCAGGCTTTCAGTGCCTGATAGGGACTGCTGAGGCATCTGGCCACATGGACTGAGCAGCTGCCAGGTTCCTTGATTCTGGGGCCTGCAACTGCTATTGGACTACCGAAAGCTAATCCAATAAATTCCCTTTTTTAATATAATTAATTCTAGCAGTGCTGTTCCTCTAGAGAACCCTGACTAATACACAGGGACTTGCAGGCAACAATCTGCCTTCAATTGACTGGAATGAGGAACCTTTCACTTGAGGCTTTGTGTGTAATGGGTGACTTCTTTGACGTCAAAGGAACAAACCCTCTAGTGTGAGGTCATACCAACTCTGCCCTTTCCTGAACATGTATCTAGGAAGAGCTATGTAGATTGACATAGCCATCAAACAGCACAGGTTGTCTAATCTGAAATCACCTTTCCCTCTGCCCTACGTCACCCTGCTTTATCCCACACATATCCCTAAGCCCTGCATGGAGGGCAGACTGAGATTTGCTCTCTTCATCTCTGTGCACTACTGTCTTGTGAAAACTGCCCTTTTTTCTTTTACAATATATTTAATATAATTTAATATACTATATATAATATATATAGCAACTTAATATAATTTAATATATTTTATTTATATATTCATTTGAGAGGAAAAAGAGAGAGAGAGAGAGAGAGAGAGAATGGGCTTGCCAGGGCCTCTAGCCATTGTAAACAAACTCCAGATGCCTGTGCCATGTTGTGCATCTGGCTTACGTGGGTCCTGGGGAATTGAACCTGGGTCCTTTGGCTTTACAGGCAAGCACCTTAACTGCCAAGCCATATCTCCAGCCTCTTAATACTTTTTGCTTTTGCAAAACTCATCAGTGGGGCAAACAGTCCTAGTTCACTTACAGTTATCCATAAGAATTCTTTTAGTTTCTCAAAAATTGTCTAGATAGATAGATGACAGATAGGTAGATGATAGACAGACAGATGACACAGAGATAAAAATATAGATACAAGTAAGTTTGTAAAATGAAATTATTCTTCACTTAGGACTCTAGTTTCTCTCTCACTCACAGCATATTGTGTGTGTGTGTGTGTGTGTGTGTGTGTGTGTGTGTGTGGTGTGTACTACATGTGCTATATTATATGTACATATATATATTAGGCTATATATTATTATATTACATATATTTTTTGACACAATCTCATGTAACCCAATATCCTTGAACTCCCTAGGTAGCTAAGGATGACCTTGAATGACTGGTGACTACCTCCACATCCCAAGTGCTAGGATTACAGGCATGTACCACCAGAGCTTAATTTCATGTGTGTGTGTTGTTATTGAGTTCACAGATATCAGCCAGTTCTCTCAGAGATCCTGGGTCGAGGGAGAAGAGCTGCTTTTGTGAAAAGCTTCTGATGCGGTGCCATGTGAACAAGTACCTTGGAGCTGCTTCTAGAGCCTTCTTTAGAAAAACCTACTGCAAAAAGTTTAGGTGGTGTGCCTCAAGGAAAAGAAATCACCCTTGGTTCCTGTGGAACATGAATATAGATTCTGAAAGGTGAAACTCAAAAGCCTCAATAGGTCACATGTAAAGTTGGGACTTAAATGGAAATCAGGTGATAAATATAGTTTCTGCATAAATCCATTTCACAATGTTCCTAGCAGGTCCAAAAGCCTGAAATGCATTTATTTCACAGTCACTGGAATCTGGCAGATTTATCACATAGACTCTTTCACTGTGAAATAAGTGTTTTTATGGTAGGAATTTTCAGAAACAAAAAAAACAAAAACACTTCAATCCTATCTTCCCCAATAAAACAATATGCATGAAGGGAATGGTTCATAGATTTTTGCCTCCATCAAATAATTGAAAATAATTTCTGTTGCATTCCTACTAGAATTGTCTGTTTGGTTCAACCCTTTGACAGTGAGACATGACATTATCATATACAATGTTTACATTGAGAACAAGAAAATCGAGTTACCAAAAAATAAATTAATAAAAATCACACACACACACAAAATCTCATAAGGGCTGGGGAGATGGCTTAGTGGTTAAGGTGCTTGCCTGCAAAGCCAAAGGACCTAGGTTCAATTCCCCAAGACCCATGTAAACCAGATGCACAAGGTGGCACATGTGTCTGGAGTTTGTTTACAGCAGCTGGAGGCCCCTGTGTATCCATTCTCTCTCTCTCTCTCTCTCAAAAAAGTAAATAAAAATAAAAATATTTTTTAAAAAATCTCATAAGAGGTTCAGTTGATAAAGTGCTGGCTACATAAGCATGAGGAGCTGCACTGGAACCCCAAAATTCACATGAAAGAGCTGGGTGTGGTGCTGCATGCCTGAAATCACAGCTGAGAGGCAGAGACAGGAGGATCCCTTGAGCATGCTAACCAGCCAGCCAGGCCTAATTATTGAATTACAGACCAAGGAGAGATTCTGTCTCAAAAAGGGTGGACTGTATACCCGAGCAACAACGTACGAGATCATTCTGTGGCCTCCACAAGCAAGCGTACACATTTCCATGAACACCTGCATATACACATACAAACATGTGCACATATACACACAAAAAGCTCGTAATATGTATGTAAGTTTAGAATTTTGTGTTGAGCTGCTTTCATAGCTATCCCTAGCCACATGCAACCACAAATGTGGCTTGGGGGTCTTGAGCTAGCCATGCCTGAAGGCCAATGAATAAAGCTTCTAGAGATTACTTGGAAACTATGGACATAAGAAAATGTATATATTTTGCTTGTCTTTGATTCTGTGTGTTTGTATATATGGGCACGTGCATGCCATACCGCATTCATGGGGGTTAGAAAACTAGAAAAAAAAATTTAGAAGATGGACCCTCACCTTCTGTGATGTTTGAGATAAGGCCTCTCACTATTTGCCTCTGAACACCAGACCGGGTGGCCCATGAGCGCTGGATTCTCCTGACTCCACCTTCCATTTCCCTGCAAGCACTGGAGTTACAGTAGTGTGTGCTATTTACATCGGGCTTCCTACTAGGTTCTAGACATACGAACTCCAGTCATCAGGCTTTATGGAACAAGTGTTTTAATTTTAATTTATTTTTCAGTGTTGAGTGCTGAAAATAGAAATTGTCTGACAACTGATTCAGGAGTACATTGTGAACTCCATCACCTCACCTCTCGGGGACATTACATTGCACGCTTCTGACCTCATGTCCATAATAACCTAAGTCTCTGTGTAATGTACTCTAGCATAGTATAACTGCCCTGATTCCCACATGATGGATGCTTTGGCCTGTTATATGGATGCCATCAAACATTGAATGCAGGCAAGTAGGAAGGAGCGGGTTCTTAGACATGAACATATAAGAAAATGTTAATATTTAAAGGCTATGTTATGGGGAAAGAATCCTGCAGATAGATTGGAAGTGAGAATAAGGTATTGTGGCACACACATTTTTATCCTCTTTTGGGTTTTGAAAAGGAATGTATGGCCAATTAGAAGTATAATAAAATATCCACTATTACACAAGATAAAACTTAACAGTGACTCAATTTCATCCAATCTGTGCTCTACACATAAATCTGTACAGCCAGGTGAAGTTGGGATAACACAAGACATGCTGGCTGATCTATGTGTAAAATAATTACCATCAATCCAAGTAGTCCTAATTGTAATATGGGTGCCATACCCTATGTATTAAGCAAGGCTCTCTACAGGACACAAATGATAGAAAATATATATACAAGATGTATTATATAGAATACATATATTATATAATATACTTTATATAATACACATTCTATAGAATGCATCATCTATGTATAATAAAGGGTGACTTATTAGGCTGACTTACACAGTAGGTGCTGTCTGTACACTGGAGAGTCTGAGAACCTAGCAGTTGCTCAGGCCACAAAGCCGGAAGCCTCGGCAGTCCCAGTCTGTGGCTGAAGGCCTGGGCGATCCCTGCAGATCCAGAGGCATTCAGCCCATGTTAGAAGGCTTCAGAAGCTGGAGTCTCACGTCAGCAGAGGACTGCCGCCACAGCAGCAGCAGTGCACTTGCTCAGAAAAGCAATCCAAGGCAGGCAGAGAGCTCTCTTTCTTTGTGCCTCCTTCCACCTGGACTATTTGTTGGGAGGGAATGCCTCCTCTGAGAGTCGGTCTTCTCTGCTCACTTAATCCTCTCTGGAAATCCCCTCGCAGGCTTGCCAGGGGTGTGTCTCCTAGCTGATTGCAGACCCCATCAAGTGGACAATCAAGATTACCCATAACACCCTTTTCCCTGAGACTACTCATGTTCTACTGACTAAGGGGACCACTTTATACTATTATCTCTCTTTTCTAACATCTCCTTCATTCTTGCCTTGATTTTATGGTGCTGATTTCTAATTCATAAAAGGGCATCTCATGACTCCCATTTATCACCTGCACATCTACCAGAATCTAAGATCTCCACTCTGCCTTCCCTCAACGACTCAACTCTATTGCCCCATTCACCATCCCCCACCCTCCTTCACCGCACACGGACAATATTCCAGCAGCTTGAGCTTCTCCATCAAATCCACATTAGCAATAGAACAGGCTGTCAGTTCTTCTATATTAAAAACCCATCTTGAACACATTTTCTTTTCAAACTCTTCCCTGTTTGTTTGCTCCCTGCTCATCAAGTGTTTTTTTTTCCTAATTATTATAATCATCATCTCCAATTCATCTCTCGCCATTGTGTCTTATACATAAATTAGTCAGTAATTTCCCTATTATCCTGCAGAGCTACTTTTCTACAATCTTCATGCCATTGAAGTCTGATGTTGAAATCTCAGTTCTTATCTTCAGAGTTGACCTAGGAAACTGTTTACATAGTGATGCACTCCCTCCTCCTGGCAACAGAACATGACCCGGACCTAGTACTTATTCCCCTGCTATAATCTTTGATAACTTCCAATTCTCCTTTATCTTTCCTGTATTGTATCCCCTGATCACAATAAAATAGTGCTTCAGGGGCTGGAGAGATTGCTCGTGGCTAAAGGGGCTTGCTTGCAAAACCTGTCGGCCGATGTTCAATTCCCCAGTACCCACATAAAGCCAGATGCACAAAGAGGTACATGCATCTGGAGTTTGTTTGCAGAGGCTAGAGGCCCTGGTACATCCATACACCCCCCTCCCTTCTCTTGTTACAAATAAAAATATTCTGAAAAAGAATAGTGCCTCAAGGATTTTCAAAGCTCAAAGTATCGTCTTTCAATAACCAGCTTGTGACCTTACTCTCAGCACTGCGCCCCTCCATGAATGAACCCACCCATCTAAAGGACTGACGCTGTACAGATTCCCTATGTGACCTGAGAGCTTTCACGGCACTTCTTTGCACACATCAAGCTAAAGCTGCTCCTGTAAGATGTGAGGGTACGAAGACCTCGGAAGCTAATTCAGAAAGTAAGTCCACAGCTGGAGAAATGGCTCACTGGCTAAAGGGACATGTTTGCAAAGCCTGGGAGCCTAGGTTCAATCCCCTAGTGCCCACGTAAAGCCAAATGCACAGAGTGGTGCATGTGTCTGGAGTTTGCTTGCACTGGTAAAGAGGCTCTGGCAGGCCCATGCTCTTTCTAGGTTTCTGTTTTCAGTCTCTCAAAAATAAGTAAATAAATAAATAAACAAATAAAGCAATCAGAAGGCAAGGCCAGTGTAACTGTGACAGAGAAGTTTCAGAGCCGAGAAACACTCCCTACATCAGACACTTAAAGAACTTGAGACTTTTTTTTGGTTAATTTTATTTATTTATTTGAGAGTGACAGACAGAGAGAGAAAGATGCAGAGAGAGAGAGAGAGAGAGAGAGAGAGAGAGAATGGGCACGCCAGGGCCTCCAGCCACTGCAAACGAACTCCAGATTCATGTGCCCCCTTGTGCATCTGGCTAACGTGGGTCCTGGGGAATCGAACCTCGAATTTTGGTCTTAGGCTTCACAGGCAAGCGCTTAACCACTAAGCCATCTCTCCAGGCCCTGAGACATTTTTTTTAAAATGTCTGTTCTCTTGAAAGACAAATTTGTGGTTGAAGCGTAAGAAGATCAAAGAGTATAATTAGAATATTCCTTAAGATTTCCCGTGGCTGAAGTGCCCACCCTCCATGTTCAAGAAAGAACACATCAGTATCAGGTGCTGCTTTTTCTTGGTGAGGGTGAATTATCCTCACGCTCAGGGAGTTCTTGGTAGGGATCCCCTAATGAACATCTCTTAATTTTTCCATTTTTCACTTTTGCCTCCATTAGTATCCTGTAGTGCTTCTTCCCATATCTTTTTTTTTTAACCTTATTAAGGTTAATGTGAGGAAATTACCTTATACCATAAATAAACTTATTTAGCAAGCTCTGATAGTTGGGACTGCACGGCAGAGAGGACAGAGCTCATTAAGTCCCGATGTCCCTGATATGCTCTCATCTGTCTCAGCGATCGCATTAACCAAATGGGAAGCGCCACCTTTCAGCGGATCATCGATTCATTCTCCATAGGTGTCATGGAAGGCAGGGGACAGGGCGCGCCGACCGACCGTGAGCCGCAGGCGGGCCGACTATGAGCCGCAGGCTCTGGGGACGTGAAGAAGGAGGGCCTTCATCACCAACAGTGCCAGCTCGTGTGTTTCTCTGTCCCTCTTCCCCTTCCTGCTTTCTCCTTCTGTAAAAAGGAAGAAATGTCCCAGCACTCGGGAGGCAGAGGTAGGAGGATCGCCATGAGCTCAAGGCCACCCTGAGACTACAGGGTGAATTGCAGGTCAGCCTGGGCTAAAGCAAGACCCTGCCTCACAAAAAAAAACAAACCAAAAAAAAAAAATTAAATTAAATTAAAAAGGAGGAAGTATAAGTTTAATGTGTCCTTTCCTTTTCTCTCATGTGGGTGTATGTGTGTGGTGTACCTGCAGATAGATAGATAGATAGATAGATAGATAGATAGATAGATAGATACATAGATACATAGATACATAGATACATAGATACATAGATACATAGATACATAGATACATAGACAGACAGATAGATAGATAGATATTCAAGAGGTGTGGGTGGCGTATATGTACATGCATGTATGTTCATGGAAAGCCAGAGGTCAACATTGGCTGTCTTCCTAAATCACTTTTGATATTATTTTCTCAAACAGGGCCTCTTAGTAAGCCTAGAAGTTTGGCTAGAATAGCTGACCAACACACCCCAGTAATGCTCCTCTCTCTTCTTCCCCAGCACTGGGATATAGACACAAATCACCTCGCCACAATTTGACTCAGGTGCCAGGGATCCAAACTCAGGTCTCTATGTGACAAACACATTACCAACTAAGCCATCTTCCTATCCCTTTAAAGTCTCCTTTCTAATGGGATATATATATATATATATATATATATATATATATATATATATATTTGGTGGAACAAATTCAAAGAATCCAGAAAAGGGAATTTAACACTCATATTGGGCAGTAATTTATTTCCACCATAAACCTGTGTCTATGGAGGTGACTTAGTACTGATTGGAAATGTGGTGTGGACGCCCTCTAACCTAAGGCATGGAAAAATGCCGAGATTGCATCACGGGCTTTGCTGAAGTTCTTGCATCGGGAAATAGGCAGAAGCTAACAATGTCCCTATTGTGAGGCAAGAGAGAGCTCTGCCAGCCCCTTCTGTATAAAAGACGTCAAGAAACTTTTATCTTCATCCAGAAAAGTGAACGAGAATCCGTCAACTACAATATCACATGAAAATAAAAAGGATGGAAGAAATATCTTATGAAATTGGAAGGGCTCTTTAAAGTGGACTTACTTAAAATTAAAACTGTGCCTGAGGGTGTGTTCTTGTGTAATCACAGTGCTGGGGAGGCAGAGCAGGGAGACTTGACAACTCGTCTCTGGTGTCTCCGATTCAGCTCCTCCAGCTGGGCCGCTCACAGCCTCGCAGCCTGCCCTTGGTATCTGTCCTCACATTGCCGGCTATGGTCTCCACTACAGCCCATGGTTCATCCCCATGGCTCCATGGGCCTCCATGTGGCGAACCCTGCCTCATACCATCCAGCAGTCACTTCCAACAAACAGACTGCCTTGCAAATTCAGTGATCCACTCTTTCTTGTATTTGTTATACTCCCATAGTACCAGATGGACTACAGAATTTAATTAATCCAGAGGGGGGGGGAAATAAAGCTGACTTTGAAGCTCAAGGCACTCCTTTAACATTCAGGCTCCCTATTTTTTCAACAGGTTAATCATTCTTCCTATTGCCCAAGTGCAAAACAGCTGGCCCAATCTCAATGGTGGCGTTCTCTCAAAAAATTGCAGCTGAAACAGGCTGCTGTCTTCTTTCCATCCAGAACTTGCATTTCCTTGTGTCCAATAGCCAGCTGCTCACATTAGTCCACTTGTATGCAAGGCAACCCTGCCCAGGTGCTCAGGACATGGTCAGAGTACAGCTAGCTCTCATACAAACCGCCTCTAGCCCAGTCTGGACAAAGTTCTTTCTTCACCCTCATAAGCCAAGCCTACACAGTCTATTGCTCTTTCTACATTTAGGTCTCTCAAGCTCTGAAAAAAAAAAAAAAATCTCTGCCTTCAGTACTGCAAGATGTTTCTTAGACCAATGATTCAAATCCTTCCATATTCCTTTAAAAAATCAGTTACAAAAGGCCAAAAGCTGCAGTTATGTTTCTATCATGAGACAACTGGTACCTATTTTCTGTGATAGTTACCTTTTCTTTACTGGAACAAAACACCCAACCAGAAGCAGGTGATGGGAGGAAAGTTCTTGTTTATGTTTGTTTGTTTGCTTTGCTTTTCAAGGTAGGGTCTCACTCCAGCCCACGCAGATCTGGCATTTACTATGTATTCTCAGGGTGGCCTCGAACTCACAGTGATCCTCCTACCTCTGCCTCCCGAGTGCTGGGATTAAAGGTGTGTGCCACCACACCCACCTGAGGAAAGTTCTTTATTTAGGCTTACAGTCTCCATGATGACAGAGGAAAGATAGTAGAGAAGAGGATGGACGTCAGCTCCATGCCACCTCAGGTGGCAAAGTTCAGCAGGAGAGTGACTAATACTGGCAAGCTAGGGGTTAATAAACCTCAAGGCCACCCCAGCATCAAGGCTCCTCCAGCAGTAGGCAGCAGGGTGGGAGAGGAAAAGCATGACAATTGTCTCCTACCAACACTGGAGAGACCTGAGGAATGTCACCATGGAGAAGTAAGTGTAAACCCAGGTTTGGGCGAAGACCACGGTTACCCCCCTAAAGCCCATTTTAGCAAGGTAGCTGTGGTGGTTGATCTCAATAGTTAACTTGAGTGGATCTAGAATCACTTAGGTTAAAAGGCCTCTGGGCATGTCAGTGAGGGAGCTCCCAGGTTAGAATAATTGAAGTGGGAAGACCCATCCTAACTATGGACAGCACCATTCCATGGGATGGGGCTTCCCTGACTGGATTTAAGAGGGAATGAGATGTCTTAGTGGTTAAGGCGCTTGCCTGCAAAGCCTAAAGACCCAGGTTCGACTCCCCAGATCCTGCGTAAGCCAGGCGCACAAAAATGAGGCAAGCACAAGGTCACACATGCCCACTAGGTGGCACAAGCATCTGGAGTTCAATTGCAGTGGGTGAGGCCCTGGCAGCCAATTCTCTACCTCTCCTCTCTCTCTCTCTCTCTCTCTCTCTCTCTCTCTCTCTCTTTCTCTCTCTAGAATAAAAAAATGAAAGAAAAAAATATATATATATAAAGAGAACGAATGCCACACATAGAAGACATGCTTTCTGCTTCCTGACTGTAGAAGCGATACCACCAACTGCCCCTTGCTCCTGCCATGGTGCCTTCACCACCACGGTGCGCTCTCTCCAATACTGTAATCTGGGTGAATCCTTCCTCCTGTAATCTACTTCTTGTCACGTGTGGGATCACAGCACTGAGAAAAGTAACTAAACAAGTTTGGATGATGAGGGTCCACGGCATTCCTGTTCACCTTTAGTCAAACTACATCATCGGTTGATCCTGGTCATGCCACAGTTGGAGTCTCCCATTTGTCAGTTAGGAATAAACATAGGTATGCTTTATCTGACTAGAAATAAATATTTACTCAGACATTTTTTTTTGTGAATGTGCACACCATATAAAGAAATATATGACCCCCTACATCTTGCCACCCATCAGAGGTAATCCACTGTTAATTGACGTTTCTTCGTGGCTTTCACACTGTGACTATATTCGCATCCCAGGGGATCCAGGAAAGGCTGAGGTGTGCTGAGGTGACTGATTTCTGAATAACAGGCTGAATAACTTGTGCTGAAGTCATGGGGTGGGGGAGGGGTGCTCTTTTCTCTTCTCCCTGGGCTCTCAACAGCCATTTCCTCCCCTGCGATGGACAGTTTGATTAAGGCTAACTGTCTACACTCAGAAGCAAGTTTGACATGTTATTGGAGGAAAGGATTTTGCCGTGGCCATTGGAGAGAAGATTGACGGCGATATGGAAGTGTGTGCTTCGCTAAGATAGCCGGGGCAAGATCTTCGGATAACGGTTCCTTTGTTAGCTTCAGACCAAATTCAACTAAGTACCTAGGGGAAAGAAATTAGTTGGCAAACCACTTGCTTATCAAATCTGCTCCTATTTTACAGCTGTCGCCCTTTGAGGGAAGATGGTGGGTGAAGGGAAACGCCGCCACTTCCCCATCACTAAAGGTTCCTGGGGAAAAGATGTTCATTCTCCAGACTTTATTACCTTGTGCTGGTAAAGAGCCCTTCTCCAACCTCTCCATTTGTGGAAACTAGCACGAAGTGGGGTTAAGGGTGGCTTTCAGCTTTTTCCAATCTGCTACTGTATAGTGAATGGTGTTTCTGGTGGGGCTGTGACAACTATGTACCAGTCCACAGGCACCCAGAATATGTCCCTTTGCTGTATTCACTAGCCATTAAATGCCCCCTTTTAAAGTTATTTTTAATTAATTAATTTATTTACTAGAGACAGAGGGAGAGAATGGGTATGCCAGGGCCCCCAGCCACTGAAAATGAACTCCAACCCATGTGCCACCATGTGCGTCTGGCTTACATGGGTCCTGGAGAATCGAACCTGGGTCCTTTTGCTTTGCAGGCAAGCACCTTAAGTGCTACACCATCTCTCCAGCCTCATTAAATGCTTTTGGGCCTTCATCTATACCCACATGCCAGTGCATATTTCAATGACCTGTGCTATGGCAATGAAAATGAAAAGCCTCTGTTCTGGTAGGGTTTCCATTTAATCAGGGAATAAATGAAATGAACAAGTAAAAATACCAAATAGCATGTGAAGAATTGCTACATATAACTGAAGAAATGTAAAGGAACCATCTGAGATCATTGGTTACAGATATTTCCAGTTTACAGAAGATAGGAGAAATCCCTTTACACAGGATGTTTTTAGGGCAGAGGTTTAAAGCGCAGTATGGTAAGAAAAGCCAAAGAGTAGATCCAAAGGCCACTGGAGAGTAAGGGGAGATGTTTGGCTTCTCTGAGAATTAGCAGGATGCAAACCTTCGTTGTTGAGTGAGAGAAAGCAACTGGAAGAGAATGAACAGTTTCCAGGATCAGGGAAGAAGAGCATTCAATTCTAGGGAAGATTCCCTCACTCCTCTACGGTTACTTCTGCCTGTTGTCCCCAGCTTCCCTATCCCTGAAACCTGAATTCTACCAGGTAGGCACCCAGGGCATTTGCTGAACCAGAAGTCACAGACTTTAAGGAATGCAAACACAGAATCACTTGTAATTCATGCCCAACCCTGTCTCTTCTTCACCATCCTTTTTCAGCTGCTGATCTGTGTCAGGTGCCCGGTCCCCTCCCCTCCCCAGGTTCTAAATCTGTATGGGCAATTTCCTCAACCTCAAATACTTCTCCCTATTCACCTGGCATGGGAGGAAGCCTCGACCACAGAAAGACTTGTCCAGGCTCACACACCTGTCTCTACATTCTTTCTATATCTACAGCTGCTTATTTACATCACTGTTTCCCATACTCTGTAGTCACAAACAGGTTTAATCTTTACATGCCTGAAACTTAACACCAGCCATACCAATATGATTTTAAGAAAAAAAAAATAAGTAAACAAATGACTACTGAGAAAATAATGAATGAACACCTGAGTACCTGGATGAATTAAAAGTTGTCTGAATGAATTTCAAGTTTTTCAGTTTTCGGGCCAAGGATATCCAAAGTCATCACCACGCTGTGGACTCCCTTCCAGTGCTCATTCAGTCAAAAAGATTTAAAAAAAAAGAATTGACTGAACTTTCTTTCCGTTGTTCCAATAGAAAGTACAAGGTAAGTGAATGTTAAGAATGTTCTGTGCATGAAAAACATAATAGCTGTATAATATGCCTGTCAAACAGGTGCTAAAATAAAATGCTACCAAGCCCTTATAACTGAGGAGGTTTGTGGGAGTAGCTATTATAAAGAGGTTTTTTTTTTTTTTTTTAACTCTGTACAGAAAATGATTACGTTACCATGGGAAACTTCAGAGCAGCTCAGACTTGTGGCTACCACACCTCCCTATGACGACTGAGCCAGCTCAGCATTTGTCCACTGCTGTGCAAACCTATGGGATGGGCCAGCTCATCTGTGTTTGCAGCTCAGTGTGAGGTGAATGGAGATAGTTAAGAGTAAGGTTGCCTTTAAAAAGAAATGCCATTTACATAGAACACATGTCTAAATTTAAAACAGAATATTAAGTGTATGAAAATCAAGTGCCTAGAGATTTTGGGCAAATAATAAATGATCTTCACTAGGGTTTAATGATAGAATGAATTTGGAAGTCAAATGCTCTCATGAAAGTGGAGATATTTAAAAAATCAGAGATAGGCTTAGGAAATTAATTGAAGTTGCTCTCTTTTTTTGTCCCATTTTTTTTTCCCCCTCTTGGCTCAAGTTTCTTGTTCTTTCACACAGCCATGGTGTATTCCCAACTCTAGGCAGGGGTAAGGTCGTTGATGTGTTGGTTCCGCCATGCCCAGGCTAACCTGCAGTGACTGTTAAACTCAGAGGCATAGACAGACTATATAGAGCACAGAAGTCAAATGCAGCTGCAGCTGGGAGAAACAGCCCTAAACATACCAACAAGCAAAGGAATAAGACAAACAGTTGGTATCTGGGGTCCGTCCACAGTGCGGTGGTTTGAATATAAATTGACCCCCATAGGCTCATGTGCTGTAAGCATTTGGTCTCCAGCTAGTGGCAGTTTGGGAAGGTTGTAGAGCCTTTGGGAGATGAAGCCTTGCTGGGGGAGATGGACCTTGAGGTCTACTAGTCCAGCCCATTGGGTGTTCAGAGCTAGCTCACTCAGAATGCTTCCTTCCTGCTGATACGGAGATGTGACCCAAGCTTCCCACTGAGGTCTGTCATGTTTTATTGTACTGTGATGAAACGTCCCATTAAGACTACAGGCTGAAGAGATGGCTTAGGAGTTAAGGTGCTTGCCTGCACAGCCACAGCCAAAGGACCCAGGTTTGATACCCCGGGGTCCCACATAACCCAGATGCACAAAATGGCTCATGCATCTGGAGTTCGTTTGCAGTGGCTGGAGGCCCTGGTGCACCCATTCTCTCTCTCTCTACTTCTTTCTCTCTCTCTCCCTGTTTCTCTCTCTCTCTCTCTCTCTCTGTTGCTCTGAAATTAAATTTTTTTAAAAAAAAGAAAAAAATAAGATAATAATAAAAAATTATTTCTTCGCACATGCGTTTGTTGATGTGGAGGAGGCTGCACCAGAGCCACTTGCCGGTGCAATCAGACATGCGCACCTGCTTTTTGCATCCGGCTTATGTGCGAGGCTTTGAAATGAATCCCTGGCCAACAGGCTTTGCAAGTAAGTGCCTTTAACCACTGAACCATCTTCCCAGGTCAGCAACACTGTAAAAAAGGAAAAAGAAAAAGCAAAAACAAGTAAGAGAGGTTGCATCTGGGTGTGAGACGGCCAGGCTGAAAGGCGGAGAGGGTGAGAGGAAGGCCAGGACCATGGGGAAGCAACTTCGCAGGCTTCAGCTGTCGCCGCTCCCCCTCACTGAGGACCATAGGCAAGGCGCTGCTGCCCTTTCACAGACTCTTGCATCTAATTGCCACAGACTAGATTGTGGGTAAGAATGGCTTCCGGGAGCCGGAGAGATGGCTCGGGGGTTAACACAGGCTTTGCTAGCAAAGCCTGACAGTCTGTGTTCACTTCCCAAGCGCCCTCATAAATCCGGGTGCACAAAGGGGTGCATGTGTCTGGAATTCTTTTTCAGGAGGCTCTGACACACACCCATTATCTCCCTGTCTCTTCCTCTCTCAAAATAAACATTTTTTTAATTTTTAATTTTTTTATTAGTTAGTTTTGTATTCAGCAAATACAGTCAGTTTGGTACCATTACTAGGCTCATCCATGACCTACCCCCTCCCCTTGGCCCCTCTTTGTTGAGGTACATGGGTCATGCATTGTGGAGTTAGCCCACAGTTATGGGTAACATAAATGTCTCTGCATATCATGACCCAACATGTGGCTCTGACATTCTTTCCTCCCCCTCTTCTGCAAAATTTCCCTGAGCCATGTTGGGTTCATTTTTGGTCTGCTTCAGTGATGAGGTGTTGGGGACCTCTGAGTCTCTGGCTCTCTGATTTGGTAGGAGTTGATTTTTCTCTGTGTTGATCTCCTTCACCCTTGTGCTGGTATCCGGTTCATCAGGAAAACAGCACCCTTGCTTGTTTCGCCATTTTTTCTTAGTTTCAGCCGGGGCCCTTTTGAGGTATGATGGGGTGGCTGTCTCCTTAGGATCTACATCTATCTGAAAAAGAGAAGCAGATTCTCCAATGGAGAGTAAGTTAGCACCAGGACAAATGAGATAACCCTTACTTTTTTTTACTTTTTTTTAATAGAGAATTTAATAGGTGTAGGCCCTCTTGTAGCCCACAACTGATGGTAGCTTGATAAAAATAAACATTTTTAAAAACTGAACTTTTCATTACATACTTTTTGTATTTGAAGATCTGTTTTATTACATTAGTTTTCAAAAGGAAGGAACATCACCAGCTATTTAAATAAAAGCCAAAAATCCATAAAAACTGCAGCATAATCTGGGGCATCAAGGCTTAATGTTCCAATGAGACCAGAGTAAATTGTAGATTACGCTTTTGAAAGCATTTTTCTTTTGAGATATAACATTGCTCATGGCGCTCAGATAAATATTCTTGGCTAGCTATGTATTTTTATAATAGTTTTTCCTGTTTTTCCCAAGAGAATCACCTTCAATTATTATATACCCAAAATGGTATAAATATTGTTTGATACTGGGTTCCCCTAAACAAAGGTGTAGATAAACAAAAAAAAAAGCTTTCTAATTTTTCATTTATGATTTTAAAAATAAGGTGTATTTGAAGGGGGGCATGGTGGTTCATGCCTACAATCCCATCAATCAAGAGGATGAGGTAGGATAATCACCACAAATTCTAGGTCAGCCTAGGCAACAGTTTAAGACCTTCTTTCAAAAGACACAATACAGATAAATAAATGCATGTAACCAGGCTGGAGAGGTGACTTAGTGGTTAAGGCGCTTGCCAGCAAAGCCTAAGGACCTATGCTCAACTCTTCAAGTCCCACCTAAGCCTGACGCACAAAGGTGAGGCAAGCACAAGATTGCACATGCTCACTAGCTGGTACAAGAGTCTGGAGTTCGATTTCAGTGGCTGAGGCCCTGGCACACCAATTCTCTCTGTCTCTCTCTCTCTCTCTCTCTCTCTCTCTCTTGTTTTTTCTCATTCTCTCTAAAATAAAAATAAATAAATGCACATAACTTAAGCAAGTAAGTTGAGACTACTACAAATCATGGCAGATCAAAGCAGAAAACAATGATGGCAAATGGAATAAAACTCCCAGCATTCCCTGCTGCTTCTTGGTGTGAGCTGTCATGATAACCTATAGCTTAAACATTCTCTACACTTGAACATCCTGTGTTTTTTTTTTATTTTTTATTTTTTTGTCTCATGCATTGGAACATGACCCAACTCCCCAAGAGTATCAGCTTTCTGGCAGAAAATATTGCCAATTGCTTTAACTAACTGGTCTTTCTGTCTCCTAAGTCACAAATAAGCATAAAATCTACAAAAAGGATGTGTTCTAACATTGTCTTCTATGTCCATGGGTAAAATATATACTCCCTTTAAGACTTCTGTTATATGATTGAGCCAAAGGTGTCTTTTGCACATTAGTCTCCAGGTTATTTCTTTACGTCATTAACCTGTTGCACTGCTCTAAATACAGCCTAGAGCAGCAGGCTGTTACCCACTTAGAACCTGCCTGTTTCACACACCCTGTAAACATCTGCTGACCATAGATAAGATAATCCCTGGGCCATGAGGAACCCTTTGGCCTGCTGCTAAGCTGGCATCACCTGGACAATTGAACTCCTCTGATATCCCTCTCCCAGGACTGCCTAAGTCCACAGCCTCTTCTGGGAAGCTGCCACCTCCCCTAGGGGACTCTTGCTGTGACAGATTTTGTTAAGCGCAAATCTACTCAAAGTACATGATCAGTCAGGCATGTGGGAGCCATGGCCACCCGTGGGTGCCTCTTTGTACCTTTACCAGCTTCCCCCAAGTCCAGAGAAAACCCCACAATTTGAAAATCTTATTTTGTATAATAGTTACATCACTTCCATACAATACGTTGGTTCTGATTGGAATATGTGCAATTTCTTATGGAGAAAATAAATTGCTTACTTGCCTTAAGGGGGGTGGGAATTGAAGAGCATGTCTGAGCACTACAGGGAAGTTGAGCTTCCTGTTTCTTGATTGATAGGCTGACCACGATGGATTATTGGAATCTATCTTCAGATAAAATAATCTCTGGTTTTGAATTGAAGATATTCTGGCTCAAAATCCAAGGTAATTCCCACCATTTTATTTTATTTTATTTTATTTTATTTTATTTTATTTTATTTTAATTTAATATTTTTGCATGTTGTGGTGGTTTGGATCAGATATCTCCCATAAACTCATATGTTTTGAATGCTTGGTTCCAAGCTCATGGCAGTTTGAGAGATGGAGCCTTGTTGGAGGAAGTGCTTTGCCTGGGACGGGCTTAGGGATGTTAAAGGCCAGTTATCCCTTCCAGAGCTTGGTTCACTCTCCTACAGCTGCTTTCCATGTGCTATTCCAAGGAGCGATGTCACGCAGCTTCCCCACAAGACGGCAAGCCAAAATAAGCCTTTTCCTGCTTTTGGTCAGTGGTTTTGTCCCAGCAACAAGAAGCTAACAATAACACATAGGCTTGTGTGTTGTATGTGTAGCGTGATGTGTGAGGTGTACGCATGTGTGTGTGCAAATCCCATACCCTGCGCGCACACATACAGAGGCCAGAGGAGAATCACGGGTGTCCGCCCCCTCAGTCACACATCCACGTTTCCTTGAGATGAAGTCTCTTAACTGATTCCAGAGCTTGCTGTATCTTGCTCTTTCCACGAGCCTCAATTATTCTTCTGTCTCTGCTCCCCCACGGGAGTGGGATTACAGATGTGACGGACCATGCCCGGTTATTTTTAATGTGGGTGCTTGGAATCAAACTTGGGTTGTTGTCTCAGACCACCTCAGGCCTTCATGCTTCTTCTAACCACTTCACTACTCTTAACCACTGAGCCATCTCACCAGGTCCGATTCCCACTATTTTGAATATACTATGGCTTGATTGTTAGATTATCTTCTTGTTCCAAAACCCTCTGCTTTTTGTTGTTGTTGCTGTGGTTGTTTCCAAGGTAGGGTCTCCTTTTAGCCCGGACTAACCTGGCACTCATTCTGTAGTCCAAAGCTGACCTCTAAATTACAGAGATCTTCCTACCTCTCCCTCTGTCTTTTACATTCTTTAGAATGTATCTTTCTTTCCCTTCCTTTCCTTTTATAATTTTGAACTGATAGAATTTTGAGTCTGTACTTCAAATTTTAGCAGCAAGGAAAACATAATGACTGCATTTATCTTTGCGCTAAGGTGATTATTTATGTACCTATCAAAATTCTTGCTTAGGAATATCAAAGATCCATGTATCATTTGTTCCTTGTATAGTCTCAGAATTTTTTTTTTTTTCCTTTTGAAACAAGTCCTCACAGTGTAATCCTATCAGCCCTGTAACTCTCTATGTAGCCAGGAAAGCCTCAAACTTACAGCAATCCCTCTGCCTCAGTCTCTCTAGTGCTGATATCACCTTGGTCACCTTTGCTCTGAATATTTTGCCCTTAGGCAACTGAAACAGCAACATTATTTTTTAAAGAAATTTTTTTCATATTTACTCATGTTTTTTTTTTCAGTTCTAAGGATTTGAAACCAGTGTCTCTAATTTATTTTAATGCAAGAAATAAATTACCAATGTTGTGTCAAGACCCCTGACCAGGAGCCAAGACCCCCGGTCACGGTCACCCAGGAGTCACGCAGAGAACCGCCACAGAAGCCAAGACTCTCGAATGTAAAAGCAACAGGTTTCTTTATTGCAAGCCTAGGCCTGGGCTCCGTCCACACAGTCCTGCACAGTGGTAGTGAGGGAGAGCCCCTTTCTTTTGGGGGAAGGGGTTCATATAGGAATTCGAACAAAGAAGTAGGGGATAGATACATGTTTGGTTGATTTAAACAGTTCTGATTGGCTTGGGGTTTCAGCAGGCAAAGTTGGGGGCAGGAGCTAGGGGCACTCCAGGCAGATGAAGCAATCTCCATTGTCCTTGAAGTGGAGATTCCTCAGTTTCTTATCTAAGCAGGTGGTCGGAGGCCTGAGGCCCCCCGCAGTGGAGTGTTTCTGCAATGTCCTTGAACTGGAGATTCCTCAGAAACTTTAGGGGGAAAGGCAGCAATTGAGCAAGCAAGTAAAGTTTACAAAAGCAAAAGGTCAGCACATTAGCCTGCTAGTTCTCTAAGTCAGGCCTGGGCCTTTTTACTTAAAATGATTATATTTGGTCTCTCACCAAAACACTCAAGGAAATGAACATTTAATATTTTTAACATTAGATAATCTATGAATGTGCTGACAATGGTGAATGAGATGTTTTATTTTATCATATTTTCTAATGACATTCTTATATATAGCAAGGAGACACGGTTTACTTTATTATTGTTGTTATTTATTTGGGAGGGAGAGAGACAGAAAGAGAGAGAGAGAGAGTGCACCAGGACCTTCGGCAGCTGCAAATGAACTCAGCTGCGTGGCACACCCTTATGTGCATGTGTGACATTGAGAGCTTGCGTAACTGTGTGTCTGGCTTACATGGGACCTGGAGATTCAAACATGAGATCTTAGGCTTATGCAGGCAAGTGCCTTAACCGCTAAGGCATCTCTCCAGGCTGACACCATTCTCTTTTTAACCAACAAAAATTCTGATAAACCTAATATCCTTTGCATGGTTATAGCATACTTGGCTCATTCTATCATTAGTCATTACAGATGATGCTGCTATTGACATCTGTTTCCATGTTTTTGTGTATACATGTATTCTCTCTTATGTACACACCTGGAAGAACATAGCTGGGTCATGTGATGATTCACACACACACACACACACACACACACACACACACACACACACACACAGGTTTTGTTAAGTTTTTTGAGACAGGGTCTCATGTAGCTCAGGCTAACCTGCCTAGAATCCCTGATCCTCCTGCCACCACCTCCCAAGGCATGGGATTACAGGTATGTATCACCATACCTGGTTTAGGCTTAGTATTTGAAGGAACTTAAAAGCTTTATATCTTGCATAGTAAATTATGGTTTTTGCCTGATGTAAAAATTAGACCACAGTGTGTCTTGGGTTTTTGTCTTCAATGCAATGTAGGACTCATGTATCTTTGTAACTTCTTTCTCTTTAGAAGAGTTTAAATAACTTTAGACAAATGGCATCTCTATAAAAGAGAAGAAATTGTCTTATGCTAGTGTTTAATTAGTCTGATATATTGTAGCCTTCTAAAAGCCTTTATAATAATGAAGTCTATGTGTTTTTTTATTTATTTATAGGTAAGCATTGAAAATTTTAATTTCTCTGGTAAAATATATACATTATTTATATCATAATTTTGAATATAAATATCCAAGTGGTAGGATTTTTTTCTCCCATGTTTAATTTAGTGCCTAGTTTTCTTGCATTTCAATCAAAAGAACATTTTCTTTATTGTTATTACTATGCAGAATTTATGGTAGATTTCATTTTTGCCTATTCGACTTTTGTAAATTTATTATGATATTTGAAACTGAAGTAGATTCTCTACTTTCATTTGGTAAAGGCTATAGCCTTAATTATCTGCTTCCATGACATGACAAGAGCTAAAAAAAATTTAAATGAGGTTTCCTACCAACATACACTAATTTTATATATGCTCTCTTTAGATTTTGTGGGAGTCTATGTGTTACAAATTTTGATATTTGATGAGAGGCATTTATCAATGTTAGATATTCTTCTTAGAAAATATTTTTATTTATTTGTTTTAAAGGAAAGAGGGAGAGAAAGAGAACAGGCACACAAGGCCTCTTGCTGCTGCAAACAAACTCCAGATTCATGTGCCACTCTGTGATTCTGGCTTTACCTAGGTATTGGGGAACTGAAATTTTGCCAGCAGGCCTTGTAAGCAAGTGCCTCTGACCTCTGATCAATCTCCCCAGCCCAAAGTTAGATATTCTTTGTAATCTTTACTTATCACTTTGAAATGTTCTTGATAGAAACCATGTCAAATATTCACACCTTAGAAGTTTTCATTTTAAACTTGCGTTTCCCTGACTATTTGTGTATGTGTGTGCATGCATGTGTGCGTGTGCGTTTATATGTGTGCAGGTGCATGTGCACATATGTGTGCATGCATATAGAGGCCAGAGGTTGATGTTGGGTGTCTTCTCAGTTGATTTATACCTTGTTTTTGGGGACAGGATCTCTCTCATTAAGGTGTGAACTCAGCCTGGAGAGATGGCTCAGAGGTTAAAGTCACTCGTTTGCAATGCCTGATAGCCTGGGTTCAATTTTCCAGTACCCGTATAATGCCAGAGTGGCACATGAGTCTGGAGTTTGTTTTCAGTGGCAGGAGGCTCTGGTGTACCCATTCTCTCCCTCTCTCTCTCTCTCTCTTTCTGCTTATCTCTCCCTCTCTCAAATAAATAAACTGTGAACTCAGTGACACGGATGCCCAGCTCCACCTCCAAGCACTAAGATTACAGGCATACATCAGCCTACCTGCTACTTACACTGGTACTGGGAATCCAAACTCCAAGTCTCATGCTTGTGTGGCAAGCACTTTACCCACTGGGCCCTCTCCCCAGACCCCATTTCCCTGATTTTTACACATCATTTTATTCTTAACCTTTGTCAGTCATTTCCTATCAGAGATCTTTTGGACAGCATGGCTGAACTGTGGTCTAATTGGATCACTTGTTTGTTAACATAAACTACATTATTCTATCTATCTTGTTTCACTAGTCCTGCATGGCTCCATCACTGTACTCATGTATTCCTTTTCCTCTGTTAATTATACAGTGATTTTGTTTTGTTTTGTTTTGTTTTGTTTTGTTTTCTGAGGTAGGGTCTCACTCTAGCCCAGCTGACCTGGAATCCACTATGTAGTCTCAGGGTGGCCTCATATTCACAGTGATCCTCCTACCTCTGCCCCCCAAGTACTTCGATTAAAGGCATGCAACACCACTCCTGGCTCACAGTGATTTTTGTCTTTATATTTTCCTCTCAGCTCTTCACAGAACACTTTCCAGTCCCAAATGTCACCTTGTGTGGACCTCTATAACCTTCCTTCTCTAGTCTCTGCAGGTCAGCCTTTTTAAGAATAGCATTAGGATGGAGTTACACTATATGTAGCATTTGGTGTCTGATTTATTTCATTTAGCAAAAGGAATTTAAAAATATAACCAGTGGCTAGGGAGACGGATCATCAGTTAAAGGCACTTGCTTACAAAGTCTGCAGGCCTGAGTTCAATTCCCCAGGACCCATATAAAGCCAGATGCACAATGTGATGCATGTGTCTTGGGTTTCTCTGCAGCAGCAAGAGGCTCTGGTGTACCCATTCTTTCTCTCTCTCTCTCTCTCTCTCTCTATCTCTCTCTCTCTCATATAAACATATAAAAAATTTAAAAATATATGTCTATCCTTCTTAATGTTTAGTGAGATGCCTTTGTATCAATGCACCATAGTTTGTTCATTCTTCTGTGGGACATATGAGAGATGTTACAGTGTATGTCATATATGAGTAAACCTGCTATAGACATTCACATAGACGATTTCTAGGACCCTAACTTTTCAATTCTAAATATACATTTGAGCTTTCTCTAAATAAAAATAGTAACATTTATTTTTTACCACTCTTCTTTCTATAGATTTCATTAATGTTGCACTATTTGGATATCCCATTTGAACATTAAATAGAGATAGCCTGGGAACCCATTCTCTCCCAGGGTTTTTCCATATTCTTATCTTCAAAACAGCACTATGTTCATGTTGACTTAGTATAAGAAAAGAGTATGCCATGTAGAAAGACAGTATCCCTTCTTGTCCCACAATCTCTTATGTTTACACATAAACATGACATTTATTTCTATTTGTTCATGTCAAAATATTTTTTATGAATAATTCAACTTATTTTCTGATGTAGGATTTAAGCATTGTAAATGTTATCTCTTGTGTGCTTGTGTTTTTTGATCAGGTACATTAAAGACAATCATGGCCTCACTAAATTAGTGCTCCATAGTGATTGTCTCCCAGGCTCCCTCACCAGTCTTCCCCGTTTATAAGCTTCTGAAAAAAGAAGAAGAAAGGATAAAAAGAAGCAAGGGAGGATAAAAGGAAGAAAAGGAGGAAGGAACAAAGGATGGAAGGAAAAAAGGAGGTAAGGAAGCAAGAAAGAATCAGGTAGGTGAGGGTGGTGGGGACGATCACGATCACACGATTAGAAATGAAGTCATTGTTCTGATGCTGTGAAAGGTGCTTTTAGTTTATTAGTGACATTTCCCGTGATGGTGATGAAAACAGCTTGATCTATTCATTTCACATGAAACAGCCACTGTGTGGAAATTGTGACACAGAGGGAAAAGAACACAGTGATCCTTTTTGTTGCAAATATCTGAACAAAGAAGTCAGGGCTCAATCAGGGTTCCTTAAAGGACACGTTAAGTATTCGAATGAATAGGTCCTTTAAAATACCTCTGAATATTACAAAACTATAAGGTGAGCTGAAAACATCAATTCTTTCTTTACAAATAGTAATGAACTCATAGAAGTTAAATATCTATCCCATTAACTATACTCTTAGTTCACACCGAGTCCCCAATTATTAGGCAGTAGGGAAGAAATAAGTGGCCGTTCAGAATTAATAATACATGTGACTTTTTTTTTTCTATTCTCTATATTGAAAAGTACCTGAAAACGCTCTCTCCAACTCCCTTTTTTCATAAACTCGCAGCCAGGTGAAGAAGGTGAGGATCCATCTGCATTGGTATTATTTTAATATAGATAATAGCTAAACTGTGTTAATAATGTGTGGGGCTGAGTGAAAATTGTATGGACTTGGGAGGCAGAGCTGGGTTTAAATTCCAGGTTTAATCTATTTTAGATGTGGTATAAGACAAGCTACTTGGCCTTACTGGGAAATTAGCAAACTCTTTCTCTTGAATACTGTGGTGAAGATCAAATGAGTACTCTGTGCTTCAATGTTCCAAATGGATATTTTCATAAGCAGTTTATTTACCACCAGGGCATGTCTGTCTTAACTCTTTTAGAGAAGTATCCATCTAAGTATATATGCACCTGGATAAAAGGAGGATAACTGTTTTCTTGCTTCACTAAGGTTTAAGAAATCTTTTTTGTTTGTTTGTTTGTTTGTTTTTGTTTCTGTTTTTCGAGGTAGGGTCTCACTCTAGCTCAGGCTGACCTGAAATTCACTCTGCAGTCTCAGGGTGACCTCGAACTCATAGTGATCTTCCTACCTCTGCCTCCCAAGTGCTGGGATTAAAGGTGGGCACCACCACGCCCAGCTCAAGGTTTAAGAAATCTTAATACTGGAAGCTATTGCTCACTGGGCATGGCAGCACATGCCTTTAATCCCAGCGCTTGGGAGGCAGAGGTAGGAGGATCACTATGAGTTCGAGGTCACCCTGAGATTACATAGTGAATTCCAGATCAGCCTGGACTAAGAGTGAAACCCTACCTCGAAAAACTAAAATAAATAAATAAATAAAAATTTTTCAGACCATGTGTTTAGATCAGGTGTCTTGGGCTGGGGAAATCGTTCAGCAGTTAAAGGTGCTTTCTTGCAAAGCCTGACGGCCTGGGTTCAGTCCCTCAGTACCCACCTAAAAAGCCAGATGCATAAAGTGGTGCGTGCATCTGAAGTTTGTTTGCAGTGGCAAGAGTGCCTCTCTCACACATTAATTAATTATTAATTAATTAAATAGATCATGGGTGTTGTGTTTAGTCTTGGGTCTCATGAAGATGCAACCATAGCTGGTGAACTCCAGGTTGGATGGATGTTGCTGCTGAGGCAGACGCTGAAATGTGAATTTATTCTCCCTCTGCCTTTGTTTCAGGCTCACACAGAAACTGCCTGGAGCTTCTATCATTTAACCTGTCACTTCTTCTCGGGCTCCTACTCATGTTCTCCTGGTGTGAGGGAGAACCAATTACTAGAGGCAAGTGATTTATACACATTACATGAAGCAATTTACCTGCAGTTTCTCATTTGTTTTCCAAATATATTCTATGGCACTGGTCCCACATAACAGACAACAGAACTGAGATGTCCTGGGTGTTAATCCATTTATTGTAGTCCATTACTATAAGAGCATCCCTGAGACCCAGTCCTTATAAAGGAAAAGATTTTGTGTTGGAGAGATGGCTTAGTGGTTAAGGTGTTTGACTACGAAGCCTAAGGACCCAGGTTCAACTCCCCCAAACCCACGTAAGACAGATGTACAAGGTGACACGTACATCCAGAGTTTGTTTGCAGTGGCTAGAGGCCCTGGCATGCCCATTTTCTCTCTCCCTCTCCCTCTATCTCTCTCTCTCAAGTAAATAAAGTAAAAGATTTCATTTGCTTCACAGTGTTTGAGACCCAACATTCAAATAGCACGGTGCCTGTTTTGACAAGAGTGCCTTGTCTGTGTCACGTCACGTGGCAGATGGCGCCACCACGGCGATCGTGTGTGGGAGGTGGGCAGTCACACAGTGAGACGGGAAGCCGGAGGGCAACGCAGAGATGGTGCTTGCTCTCCAGAGAACGGCGGCGGGTTCCCATGAGAACAAGGCCCGCTCAGGGTAATGCTCGTGCCCATGACCAGACACATTCCCACTAAACCCTGCTTCTTAAAGATCCCACTGCTTCTGGTGGTCTCTGTCTGTGTCCAGGTTGGTTCTCGGAGGAGTCTTATTCAAGGAATTAAATGAGCAGCAAGAAGTTGTAGCCAAGAGTAAAAGAAAAGTAGAGACGGAGAGGAGAGTCATATCCTTCAAGAGAGCAGTGAGCTCCTGGAGCTAGATTGCCCAAGAGCAGCAGCTTACTGCTTGACGCTTCCTTTAATTTTAATCTTGTTTATTTATTTGCAAGAGAAGACAGATGTTAGATAGATAGATAGATAGATAGATAGATAGATAGATAGATAGATAAATAGATAGATAGATAGATGGGAGACATCAGAATAAACTCCACATGTATGTGCCTCTTTGTGCATCTAGCCTGACATGGGTATTGGGGATTGAAACTCAGCTGTCAGGCTTTGCAAGCAAGTACATTTAAGCCCCCAGCCTTCTCTCCAGCCTAAGGTTTCCTTTTATAGGGCCTAGGAGAGGTAGGACCTGGTTACTAGAGAGTGTAGTTTGGATGGTTCTCTGCTTTCATTGATAGGTTTGGGTTAAGTAGCATTTTTTTTCCTTCCACACATGTCCTTTCGTATGATGCATCTGATTTTAATCATGTGTACACCCAGCTGTGAAAACACTTAAGATGGTAGACAGGAGAGCCTTCCTAAAAGCTCACTCAAAGAACAGAGTTTATTATGCATGCACCCCAAAACCAGCCCAGACTTGATCAACCCCATTTTCTCCAATTTCAGGGTATACTCCGGGCCATGTCTTAATAGACATGTGGTATTACCTAGGGGTGGTTAAGGGTAGTAACTTATTTACACTGTTTAAATCATGTAGAAGTGCAGCTTGATGGAGATGGGGGTTCTGGGTTGCCAACGGGTTGCTATGTGCGTTGTTAAGAGAGGCGTGGTGTTTACTGCTCCAACCAAGTGGTGGTGCCCCCTGTTGCTAAGCTATCCACCCCCGCCCCCCGCTTGCCTGCCCTCACCGCGTACCCCAATGTCACCACACCATCACCATACCAGGGACAAGCTTCCAACATACGAAGCTGAGTTAGCAAGCCACACCCTGTCAGAGAACCCTTCGACCATGTCTCAGTCTGAATGGCAGGCAGCACTGGACTTGTGAGTCCAATTCACGAAATCAGTTCTGTCTTCTCCATGCTATTCTTTTGTGGAACTCGCTTTAAAGAAGCCCGCGGCCTCCAGGGTGATACATGTCTTGGGGCCAATGACAATGCTTCACTTTTTTCTCAGGCTCGGGATTCTGTGCTACTTCCTTAACACAGGCAGCAGGTCACCACCCGTTCAAATCTCAGAACAAACTTGATATGTGATCTTTGTTTCCTCCTTCACCTCCTCAAGACTTCCTGCTTAGGAAAAGGCTCTAAATTCCCACATTCTGGGTCTAGTCATGCTCATAACTTCTATGACCAAAGCAAGCCATTTTACCTACTAGGACTTCGGCTTCCTGCTATAATGCCAAATAAATTCATTCCTGTCCTTTCCCTTGGCCTCATTTGGAAACCTTTCACTTATACACAGGGCACGCTTCATCCAAAACTTTTCACCAATTCATATATAACAACAAATTATATATGTTTAAATGTAATTTGTGCAAATACACATATAAATTATACATGTGTGTGTGTGTGTTCAGAAATAAACAATAAAGACTGGTGCATGTACTTTATCAATGAATATATGAGAGAAGTGAATCAGTGTTTGAGTAATTCAGTCAGAACCCATCTACACAGGTAAATACTGTGATGGTTGAAAATCTATGCAAGATGCTAAGAAAAATCACACGTGACAGTATATCAGAGAAGGGAAATAAAGGGCACATGCACAAGGATTTGAAAACATATTTAACTTCCATCTTTACATTCAAAGGCTGGTAGCCTCCTAATCCCCATAATGTATACCCTTTTCTTTCTTTAACTTCAAATTGGGATGAAGTGAAATTGAGTGGGGATTAACATTCATTCAAAGATTACCACATCCCTGTCATAATAGTGTCCTCTATACATGTCTGGTGGAGGCAAGAGGATGTCTGGGGCACCCCACATATGCGCATGTCCACACACTCAAGTAGAGAGTGAGAGAAAGAGAGAGCGAGAGAGAAGAGACCATTGTGATATGGAAGACTAGAAATTTCCATCTTCCTTCCATAAGTGCTGGGTGACAGACTGTATTAACAAGGGTTCTCTAGAGGAACAGAACTGCTGGAGTGAATTATATTAAAAAGGGTATTTATTGAATTAGCTTTTGGTAGTCCAATAGCAGTTGCAGGCCTGAGAGTCAAGGAACCTGGTAGCTGCTCAGTCCGCGTGGCCAGATGCCTCAGCAGTCCCCATCCGGCACTGAAGGCCTGGAGGCTTCCTGAGGAGCCGCTGGGTTTCGATCCATGCGGGTCTTCACTTGACACTGGACTTCAGTCCGTGCTGGTCTTCAGTCCACGCTGGAAGGCAGTGAGCTGCTCCAGCAGTCAAGGGGAAGGAAGGGGCTCTTTTCACACAGAGCTTCCTTATATCAAGTCCCCCTCTGGGGGAAAGGCTCACTCTGGGGGGAAGGACTTTCTCCTTCAGTTAATCCTTCCTGGAAGCAACCTAGGAGACCCACCTGAAAGGGATTTCTGTGGATTACTAAACAGATCAAGTTGACATCACCTTAACCATCACACAGACTTAGATACTTTTTACCTTTTTATTGCCAACCTCCATACACATAGACAATACATCATGGTCATAATCACCTCCCACCACTCTCTCTTTTCTCTCTCTTGAATCTACCCTCCACTGAATCCCTCCTTCTTCCCACCTAGTCCCTTTCCTATTTTGATGTCATCATTTTTCCCTCCTATTATGCAAGTCTTGCGTAGGTAGAATCAGCCACTGTGAGGTCATGAGTTTACAGCCACCGTGTGTCCGAATTGCAACAAAACATAAATTATGATTTTGGTTTGAGTGACAGCAGGGTTATCACAGGATTCTGTGATCTCATGTTTCCTAGTTTTGGATTTGCTGAATCACATGCAGTTTCATAGTAATTGATAATTAAAAGGGAGAATTGAACAGATCAAAAGTGGCAGCTGTTCAATTTATCATGGGTAAATTGAATAGAGAAATAAAATATTGTGAACTCCATGCTGATAAAACTTGAAATCTTCTTGAGTAACCCAGTGAGTATGGTCCTCAGGACTTACTGATGTTTGCTTCCCATACAAACCTCCAGTGCTCTGATTAATTGCTTCCCATATAAGGCTCCTCCAATGCTTGCTTATGTGAACAATAAAAGGAGAGGGGTTGCTATCTCTTTTGGAAGCTCTGGAAGTTAAGTGCTGCATGACAGAGATGAGGAGAGAATGGTTGCTTGGAATTCCCTACACAGGCTTTTCTTTCCCAGAGTTACTTTCAAAATCAGACAGATAGGAAGAACGTGGGGTTTTAGGTCAGGGGAGCTGGTTTTAGTGAGAGTAGAGGAAGTCAGTCTCAGGTGTAGTGGACATTCTAGATTTCCTCATGGGTGCAGTCATATTGGTTATTTAGTCAATATTCCAATTTGTTGTGTTCTCATTCTAGAAGAACCAAATGTGAGGTAGAACAATCACTTTCCCTTCTCTTTCTTTTTCAGATTAATCATTATTTTAACTGTATGCATTTGTGGAATAAAGTGTGTTGGTTTGGTACTGACACAAACCATAGTGCTCAATTCAGGACACTCAGTGGTTCCATCATAAATTTTTCTTTTAATTTTTCATTAACTCGTAATAGCTACATATTTATGAGGTTTAGGGTGAGTCACTTTGCAAGTGACAAGAGAGGTGAACTTTGGCATATGTGCTCTGATGATCTTAATGATCTTTAAAGATTAATTTTGTAATGGCACCTTTGTTTTTTTTTTAATTTTCTCCTCCTCTTCTTCCTCCCTACTATTAAAAGAACTCTGACTAATGTGCCATCATTTAAAAGAAAGGCATTTTATAAAAGCTCTGATTAGGAAAACAATGTAAAATTCCAATGCAAACCTACCCATTCGGTCTTTGTCCTTGTAAATTGACACCTGGGCCCCATCAGCTTACTTGTGCCTTTGCCTATACATGGAATATGATTCCCCATGACTTGGGATAATTGCATGTGCTTGCTGGGGTGATTGGCAAGAGGGAGGGCATCCGATTCCTACGACTACCCTCTTGTCTGGACCTCTCCCATCACATCATTCTGTGACAGCTATGTTGTCTTTCAAGTCTCACAGTCTGGATCCTGTGGTAGGTCTATTTTTGGTTGTCTGAGGAACTTCCATCCTGATTTCCACAGTGGGTGAACTAGTTTACATTCCTCCCAGCAGTGTATATAAGATTCTCTCTTGTCTAAAAACTCACCCAAAATATTCCATGTCAACGTATCACCAAGACACTTGCACATGCATATTTATTGCAGCACTTTCCGCAAGATCTAAGCTATGGGGCCAGCCTAGGTGTCCGTCAACAAGAGAATGGTTAAAGAAAGTGTGGTATGCATACACAGTGAGGTTTTTTTTTTTAAGCCATGGAAAAATGAACTTAGATCATTCACAGGAAAGGGGACGCAATGGGAGATAATCATATTAAGCAAATTTAATCAGTCTAAGAAGGACAAATATTACGTTTTTCTCTCACTTGTAGATCCTAGATTTCATAGAAATGCATAAAATCATATATGTTCTGACAGCATAAAAATAAAAGTAAAATTAGGGGCACAAATGGTACTTTGGATGTGAAGAAGGATAAGAAAGAGGAGGGTAGTGAGGTATGGGGAAAGGAGTTCAATGTGTCTTTATACATTTATATGAAAATGATCTTATGTGACAGTATAATAAAAAAAATGTACTATCAGATGGCTTAAAAGGGTTGATCCTGAAGAGGAGGAGGAGACAGACATTGGTGAAGATGATGGGTTTTCCCAGTCTCAGTTGCATTTGGGCCAGACATATCTTCCTCACAATGTGACATGCCTATCTCCCAGTGACTGAGAGAAGAAGGACTTGGAACTGATGACATGCCCAGTACCCTACTTGTTACAAGTTCAGGTGCATCAAACACTCTAGACTATAATTGTTTTAAAATACTCACACTCTTCAGTATAAATAATTTGCTGATGGGCTGGAGAGATGGCTCAGTGGTTATGGAACTTGCCTGGAAAGCCTAACAACTCAGGGTTTACTCTTCAGTACCCATGTAAAGCCAGATGCACAAAGTGGCACATGCATCTGGAGTTAGACCCTAAGGACCCATGTAAAAGCTAGGTAAAGTGGCACTCACATATGTTCCCACTGCTGGGGAGACAGAGACAGGTGGATCCCTAGTGTTTGCTGGATAGCTAGGCTTGGCAAATCAGTGAACTCCAGGTGCTTTTGAGAGAGCTTGTCTCAGACAAATAAGGTGGACAGCAACTGAGAAACACACCTGATGTCAGCCTCGGGGCTCCACACCTGTGTGGGCACACACGTGCACCTGCCCACACGTATTTGATATAAATATTCACCCATATGTATACAAGCATGCATACACACACAGGCACATACCCCACACACATACAATGATAACAGAAAAAAAATAATAATTCTGGAATCTACAGAGAGAAATGAAGCGGCTTCTCGAGTGACCCTGTTTAGGCTTTCTTGCCCCCAAGGGAACCACTATCTTAACCATTGGAAGCTTATCTCTGCCTTTCCCTTTAACAGAGCAGGTGAATGTCGCTCTTGCACGCACACAAGAGAGACCCAGGAAGCGCTGTGGTGTGCCCTGTGTTTGACCCCCACGCCTGCCATTGTGCTGTGTTCACCTTGTCAGTGGGAAGAAACAGACATTTCCTGCAGGGTGGAAGTTATGCCGGTGATTCACCCTCGCCCCCTCCCTCCCAAGCTTGCTGTTTGAAAGGGCCCTCTTCTTCTTCTTCTTCTTTTCTTATTTCCAGCAAAAGGCCATGGTTTCTTTACCTATGATTCATCCATTTTCAGGCTGTCATTAATATATAAATTTGAGAATGAAGCTGACAGGAAAATTGTACCAAGTCATTCATGTGGAGCCTGAAAATGCTACATAACCTGATTGCAATGCTGTTTTCAGGATACGGAGCCAAATATTCCTTTAAATCTGTGGAATGCACATTTTTTTTTTTTTTACCAAATCTTTTGGAGATAGCTTCTGAATCTTCAATTTTTTGTTGTTGCCTTTGAACTCATTCTTCTGCGATTTTACAGAGACCGGCTGTCCATAGGAAAACTGCATTTCTAAATGCTAAGAAAAATTCGTAGTCATTGTTAATAAAGATAGTTTTGTTGTTGTTGTTGTTGTTGTTGTTGTTATTGTTCGTTTTGCCATGGTTCTTATTCTATTGCCCAGGTTGGCACAGAACTTCTGGTCTCTAGCAGTTCTCCTGCCTCAGCCTCTTAAGTAACTGTGTCTACAGACAATTGACCCCACCCACACCCAGCATACTGGACTATTTTAATATTCTTCAAACTGTGGTGGAAGAAATTTAACAAAGAAACCAGCCCCAGAGGATGCTCTGAAACAGGTTCCATTGTACCTGCTTTTCCAGGGAGATAGCATGACCCGGAGTCTCTTCCCTCCCTCTGCAGCGTGGCCCTGCTCGGGTGTTGTCTGTAGCCATAGTCACACACACCCCTGAACAAACAGCTTTCTATTCTGTTTGTACTTTCCAAGGAATTTTCTTTCTGTGTCCCCCAAAATCATGTAACCTGAGAAACTTGTAACCCACTGATAATATAAAGAATTCAAGATGGATATCAGACTGCCTGTCACATTTGTCTATAAAACCTCTGAGCTAGCAGAGCTCAGTACTCAGGCTTTGGAAGTTATTCCCCTGAAGTCTGTGTCTACATGAATAAACTTTCTGACTCTCCACTCCACCTCTGGTGCCATCTCTGCCTGACTCAGTTTCCCACAACAAAATCATCACAATGACAGCTATAGGCAAGAATTAATTCTCATATCTTAGCTGAGGTACAAAGTCAAGAACTTACATTTGTTCTTTCATGCTTACATGTATATTTTTAACCCCTTAAAATAATTTTGGAGAACTATATGCTTCCCATACATGTGTGACAAATTATTGTTGACATACAATAAAAATTGTTATTATAATCTTAAGTAGTTATAAGAAGTCCATTTTAGGGCTGGAGAGATGGCTTAGTGGTTAAGGCATTTGCCTGCAAAGTCAAAGGACCTCCGTTCAATTCCCCAGGACCCACGTAAGCCAGATGCACAAGGTGGCACATGCATCTGGAGTTCGTTTGCAATGGATGGAGGACATAGCATGCCCATTCTCTCTCTCTCTCTCTCTGTGTGTGTGTGTGTGTGTGTGTGTGTGTGTGTGTGTGTGCCTCTTTCTCTCTTGTGCTCTCTCAAATAAATAAATAAAAGTATGTTTAAAAAGAGAAGTACATTTTACGTCATCATTGATGCTGATATTTACAGATCAAACTCATTTTACTCTTCAAAATTTATTCAAGGCTCTGAGGAGATGGCTCAGCAGGTAAGAACACTTGTTATGGCAAGCACAAGTGCCTGCACTCTATCCTCAATACCCATGTTAAAATTAAAGAAAAAACAAAACCTTAATCGTGGCCACGCATGCCTGTAATCCCAGGTCTGTGGGCAGAAGAGCCAGGAGAGTAACCGGGGTTCACTCTTCAGCCAATATGATGGAAAACATCAGGACTAGGTCCAGAATAAAATTTAAAAATCTCTATTTAGAGGAAACCATGTGAAAGAGTAATAGGGGAAGACACCCCACATTCCTCTCATGGCTGAGACAAAGCACCCAACAAGCAGCAGCTCATGGAAGGAAGGGTTTGATTTCAGTTTGCAGTTCTGAGGGGAAGTTTCATCATGGTGGGGCAAACATGACAGGAGCAGCCAGCCAGCGGAGCATCACGTCTCCACAGCAGCAGGGAGGAAGCAGTCTGTGTACCTGGCTCAGCTTCTGCTACATTAATCCCAAACTAGCATGCCGCAACATACCTCCTCCAGCAAGGTTCTACCTCCCAAAGGCCCCACAACTCTCCCAAATTGCCACCAGCTAGAGACCAAGAATTCAAACACATGAGTCTATAGGGATATTTCATTCTAATCACACCATGTAACCCTGGAAAGATGAGGCACAGGAAAGTTAAGAGGCTTGCCTGAGGTTTCTCAGCATCCTGATGGCTGATCTAGTTACGAATCTGAACTGATTACTCAGCGTCTGTTATTTACATTCCAAATGCAAATTAAACTTAAAATATTTGAATGTCATCCCTTAGTAACCCAGGACTTCTATTATACTGTTTCTTTTTCTTTAATTTTTATTTGATTTATTTGAGAGAGAGAGAGAGAGAGAGAGAGAGAGAGAGAGAGAGAACAGACATGTCAAGGCCTTCAGCCACTGTAAATTAACTCCAGATGCATGCACTATCTTGTGCATATGGATTATGTGGGTCCTGGGGAATCAAACCTGGGTCCCTTGGCTTTGTAGGCAAGTGTCTTAACTGCTAAGCAATCTGTCCAGCCCCTATACTGTTTCTTATATCAATCAACAAAAGGTTTAATATTATCCCTACAAGAGTTTCATCCAAGAGGCCAAAGATGAAACAATGCCCAGGGCATACAGCATATGTCTGCAAAAGAAAAGGGAATATATTTTTCAATCTTTAGGTTTAAAAAAAAGATTACGTTTATTACTCTGTAATACTTTTGCTGACAAACAGAAGAGATTTGAAAATGATACTTTAGCTGTAATCTGTCAATCATGTTTATGACTAGAAAAGGGAAGCTGATTGCCCTGAGTAGGAAAACCAGCATGAAGGTCATGTTCATGGAGGTTAGAATTTGGAAAAACTCTTTTGTTTATGATCCTTTCCTTCTCGGGTAGTATAAGATCTAATTTTTCCCGTTTTTTATGGTATTTAAAGATGTTTATCTCACCAAGGAAGAACTAGAAAATGTCTAGGAGGTTACTTAGTGTCATCCTGAATAGAAAAACCCACGAAGTTGCTTGAAAATACTTTTCTAGATGATTTGTGTCCCTTGGATTTCTAAATCTGTTCTGCATGCTATCTTATAAAAACCAACATATTCAATGGAACATGAAGAGAAGTAGAAAGAAAGAAAGAGAGAGAGAGAGAGAGAGAGAAAGAAAGAAAGAAAGAAAGAAAGAAAGAAAGAAAGAAAGAAAGAAAGAAAGAAAGAAAGAAAGAAAGAAAGAAAGAAAGAAAGAAAGGAAAGAGAAAAGAAGGAAGGAAGGAAGGAAGGAAGGAGAAAAAAAAGAAAAATATTCCCTAAATTCTAAAGATGTTGTAGTTTGGACCCGAAATGCCCCCTTAAGACTTGCCTTCCATACAAGACTGTTCAGAGAAGGGGTCTTGAAAACTGGTTGGGTCATGAGAATTTTAACTCATCAACACATTGGTCCATTGACGAGCTGTCAGCTGAGTGGGCTGTGAGTAGTCAGTGAGGCCTGTGTAGAGGAAGTAAGTAGAGTGTGTCATCTAGGGTATACCTTAGGTATATCACATTCCCTCTCTCTCTCTCTCTCTCTCTCTCTCTCTCCTTTCCTTCCTCCACACCCACCCCTTCCTGCCTGGCTGCCATGAGGTAAGGACTTCTTCACCATGCCATGCCCTTTTTCCCTTGTCATGAGCCTACAACTAATAGAGTCCAGATGAACCTTTCCTCCTCAAAGTCATTTTTTTTTTCTCAGCTATTTTATCACAGCCACGAAACTCTAACACAAATGTCCACTCATCAATGATGTCCACTCATAGTTATCAATGCACATTAGTCGCCCAGGCTAGAAGAGCAGAGACTTGTAAAAAGGACCTCTGTGTACATTCTGCTGCATGTTGAAGAAGTCTATGCCCCATTTATAGTGAAGCATCTTTTTCCTTTGGCCTTCATCTCTTCCCTGTGTGGCGCTTTGCTTCTTGCTTCCTCACCCCTGTCTCCTATTCTCTGTCTGGTTTCTCTCCTCTTTTCATGGCTCCTTAGTACTTCATTCATCTCCCCTTCTATGTTTCTTTAATCTATAATAAGCCTGCTAGGCATATTGTGATGGTTAATCTCAATTGTCAATGTGATTGGATCTGGTTCCATCTAGGGAGGCAAATCTTTGGGTGTGTCCCTAAGATAGTGACTTGATGCGGGGGGACTTAGCGTCACTGTGGGCAGCACCGTTCAATGTGCTGGCGCTCCCAGACAGAATACAAAGAGGAAAGGGAACTGAGCACCAGCACCCACTGTTCTGTGCTTCCCCTGTGTGGATGGAAATGAGACCAGCTGCTTCCTGTCCTGTCGTCATGCTTTTCCCACGGTGGTAGACTGGATTCCCCCTGGAACTGTCAACCAAAACAAAAACTTCCCTCCTGTCTGACCTCCTGTCTGATATTTTGTCACAGCAAAGGGAAAGACGTCTAATACAGTTAACCATTATCCCCACCTAAACCTGTGGAAAGGCTGATGGAGTCCCACTGTACCTTGAGAGTGATGAAGATCAAAGCTCGCTCTGGAAGGAGTACCACCCCACATGTCAGCTTTCTCGGTCACCCACACAACCCATCCCGCGGCTGGGGCTGAGAGAGGTTGGTGAAGAGACACTGACATTCACTATTTACTGTGTACCTAACACCATGCCACTGACTTCAGATCACATCATCATGTTCTCTGTGTCTTATCTAATTATGTTGATGGAGAAACAGAAATTTCCAATGACAGTCAAGGCTGTGGAGACAGCTGATGCCTATCTGTCTCCAAAGCTGTGCAAAAACTATTTCCCACACACCTTTCCTTACCTGGTACTTCCTAACTGGTTGGCCCAGATAACATATCTCAGGTTGACATTCCATGAAGAAGACATCTATGGAAAATTCCTCAAGCCAGCCCTAGGCAGGTCTGACAGGTAGAAAATACCAGAGTTCATACCCAGTGGGACCTGGTGTGACATGGTTGTATTCTGGCTGCAGAATAAGGCCCTTTCCCTCAGTGCCCGGAGGCGAAGACTGTGTTTCTCCTTGGAGCAACGCATCTACGCATCATTAGTATGAATCTCTGTTAAAATAGAATGATATGTTAAAAAAGTATTCAAGCTATTATGCTAAACTAGAAGAGGTTACAGAATAAGGACATAAACACCCATGAAGTGTTGGAAGTTTTCTCTTAGCTACTTTTCAAAGGAAAAACTAATTCTCTTTTCTCTTGCATATTCCCATGTGAGTTTCACAGTGATATATAAGAGTCATTAAATTCAGATTTCATTTATTGGTTTTATCCTGGCAATGAGCATCTAGAAAAGAGCTGTAAGAAAATGTTTAAATGATGGATCTCACGGGCATTCCTCATCCAAAACACAAATCATATTATCGTTCAAGGTATTCAAATCTCTTCTACACTTCAACCCCAGTTAATAAATTTACTGTCAGAAATATTCCTGAGTTTAAACGTTTGTTTTGATGACTTAAGATGTGACCTAACTTGATTGATATCGAATCATCCAAATTCAGTTACTTTGTAAATTACAGTAGTATGGGTGTGTCTATTAGAAAGTAGCTTGGAGCCTTCATCTTGAATATTTTCATGATATTTTATTAGTGTGTCTTGAAGACAGTGATATCATTTTTATGTCACACAGGCAACAGTATCTGAGACTACAGTAAAAACACTGATTCTGGGTTCAGGATCTATCTTTTCCACTTGCTATATGGGTTTGGAAAAAAATTTGTAACATCATTTTCCTTTCCTATATGATGGAACTGACAGTTATCCCTGGCTTAGAGAACTCTTATAAGAATTAAATGTTGCGGCTACAGAGATGGCATAGCTGTTAAGGTACTTGCCAGCAAAGCCAAAGGACCCAAGTTCAATTCCCCAGTACCCATATGAAGCAAGAGGCACAAGGTTGCACATGCATCTGGAGTTTGTTTGCAGAGGCTAGAGGCCCTGGAACACCCATTCTATCAACCACTTTATCTCAAATAAATAAATAAACAAATAAAATATGTTTAAAACATTAAGTGCGATTACTCATGCAAACTTCTTCAGCATCTTATTTGATATATAATCTAGTAAGGACTCCAAAGGTGGTTACTTTGGCTTCCCTTACAAAGGCTACATAACAGAAGTTTGGCTAAGGTGAGAAAGTCCTTGAAATATTTTTCAAATGGTCGTAGTCAAATACGTGTGCAAATGCCAGCACAATTGGATTTAGAGTCACCTAGGAGACACGTATCTAGACATTTGTGAGGGTGTTTCAAAAGAGGATTACCAGAGGAGGAAACATCCACCCTGAAGATGCACGGCACAATCCCATGGTCTAGGGTCTGGAAATGAATAAAAAGGAAGAAAAAGAGAGAGAGAGAGAGAGAGAATCCAGTGGGTTACGGACATTCCTCATCCTCTGCTTTCTGAGCTGCTGAGATCTGAGCAAGCTGCCTCGTGTTCCCGCTGCCATTCATGAGAGCTTCTTCCACCACGCTGGGCTGTACTCTCAAACTGTGAGCCAAAATCAGCCCTTCCCCCTTAAATTGTTTCCTGTCAGAGAAAGGTAACTAACACACTCTGGAAAATGTAGTCTGTTTAAATCATGCTCCTAAGCTTTATCTTAACTATGCGTTTTTCAGTGTTGTGTGACCTAGAACAGTTCCTCCCACACTGCCCCTGAAACTCTGACAGGAACACGCCACAGAAGTCATAAGAGTAACAGATGACACAGTAACAGTCTCCTTTATAGGCGGATATTTATAGCTCGTCATGTCCTCTTTCATATATATATATATATAACCCCAACGAGGAAAAACAAAAAATAAATATTTTTCTTTAGTTTTAGAAAAGATTCTCTTTTGTCTTTCAGCTCAGAGGAGGCTGAGGTGCACGTTTCTTCGGTCATTCCGAATCCAGTTTCAACCAACTCCAGCCTCCTCCAACATACCACCCTCGTTCCACCCCGATGAGGTCAAAGTCATGTACCTGAGGTGCACTGGAGGCAAGGTTGGCACCACAGCTGCCTTGGCTAAGATAGGTCCCCTGGGTCTGTCTCCAAAAAAATAAGATTTGATAATGGCATTGCCAAGGCAGCCAGTGATTGGAAGGGTCTGACGATTACAGTGAAGCTAACCATTCAGAACAGACAGGCTCAGACTGAAGTGCTGCCTTCTGCTTCTGTCCTGGTCATCAAAGCCTTCAAGGAGCCACCAAGAGACAGAGAGAGACAGAAAGAAAAAAAAAAAAAGCCGGGTGTGGTGGCACACGCCTTTAATCCCAGCACTGGGGAGACAGAGGTAGGAGGATCGCTGTGAGTTCAAGGTCACCCTGAGACTCCATAGTGAATTCCAGGTCAGCCTGAGCCAGAGTGAGACCCTACCTCAAAACAAAACAAAACAAAACAAAACAAAAGCACATTAAACACAGTGACAATATTTCTTTGGATAAGATTCTCAACATTGCCAGACAAACACACCACCGGTCACTGGCCAGAGAAATTTCTGGAACTATCAAAGAGACCCTGGGCACTGTACAGTATGTGGGGTACAATGTGGGTGGCAAACACCCATGTGATATCATAGATGACATCACCAGTGGTGCAGTGCAATGCCCAGCTAGCTAAGAAGCCTAAGAAAGAAAAAACGTGTTTCAGTAAACGATGACGAGACAGAAAAGAAAATCCATGTGTGTGGGTGTGGGGGTGCACGCTTGTCCAGACATGCATAGGCACATGTGTGTATGTTCATGTGGAGACCAGAAATCAATATCAGGTGTTTTCCTCAGTTATTGTACTCCTTACTCTCTTTTTTCTTTCTTTTTTTCTTTTCTTTCTTTTTTTTTTTTTTTTTTTTTTTGTTTTTGAGATATCATCTCTCACTAAACCCAGAGCTCAGCAATTCAGTTAGACAAGTAGCCAAAGAACCCTAGGCATCCTGTGTCTGCCTCCCCATTGCTGTGATAACAGGCATTTATTACCATGCTCAGCTTTTTTTTTAATATTTAATTTCTATTTTTTTACATCAGAAAGTGAGAGAGGGAGAGAGGAAAGAGAGACACAGAGAATGACTACACCAGGGCCTCCAGCCATTGCAAACTAGCTCCAGACACATGTGCCCCCTTATGCATCTGGCTTACATGGGTCCTGAGGAATCAAACCATGGTCCTTTGGTTTTTGCAGGCAAACACCTTAACCGCGAAGCCATCCCTCCAGCCCACCATGCTCAGCTTTGATGTGGGTGCTGGGGATCCAAACTCAGATCCTCATGCTTGTAGCGAGCACTCTACCCACTAAGTCGCTTCCTATCTCTGAGTACAAGTTTTACAACCCACACTTATTACTGCTTCCTGATGGACAGCTTTAGTTCCAACCAGCTCCAGGCCCTGGGTTTGCCAACTGTCCTCGGTGTCTCTTCATAGCATGTTCTGTTCCGTCTGTCAAGTTGGTCTAGAAAGGCGTATTGTAAGTAATATGATGACAGCAGCTATCACATGCCATGTAACGGTTACCTACTTTATGTCAAAAATGAAATCAAGGTTTTTAAATGTTATCTCTTCTTCTTCTTTTTTTTTTTTTTTTTTTTTGCCTCATCAAGGCCTCAGTTTCACATGTGGAGTTCATTCATGTCATGATGTGACATGTCCAAATTCACAGCTTAAATTTTGAGCTCTGTTGGATTCCAGAGCTCTTGCCTTTTCAACTTTAGAACATTTCCTGGTCCAAAAAAAAAATCACTTGTTCATCCATCTCACTTATTACTAAATTTGTGAAATATTTTCATTGTTCCAGTTTGAAGATTTTTGTAACTAAATCATTAAATTTATGAAGTCTTTTCCATTGATATAGCTAAAGCTGATTTTTTTAAGTCTTCTGAGTTCTAGAACATATCACACTAAATCTCGACTACACCATTGACTTTGTCACCCTTTAATGTAGTTGATGGGTGATATATCTTCATTCATTTATTGCTCCATTCTATATGTTGTTAGGTTTAGACATAGTAAGTTACAAGGCACCTGATATATAAAATTTATATATATATATATATATATATATATATATATATATATATATAAATTTTATATAATAAATAAATTATATATATATATATATAGATATATATATACATTTCACTTAATAAAACATGCAATTTAGAGGCACACACTACCATGCCCATCTTTTTTCCTCATCCAGGGTTTAAGTCAGTGACTGCTCACTCGAGTTTGAGTGTTTAATTCTTTAAGAAGGTAAGCACTGTGGGTAAGCCTAACTGTGTCTACCTATTTTATCTTTAACATATTATTAACTTTATGGTGCCTAATATAATTATTGAATACATCAACTATTTAGTGATCAGAGGGCCAGAATGAGTTAGTTCCTCTATCTTCAGAATCACATGTGTTTTCTCACCATAATAAATCATAATGAACTTCTCGTCATAACCGAGCCCTTTTCTTATAAAATTACAACTCTCACACAGACAACTTATAAAATTCTGTGCATGTTAGTTATTTTTAAGTTAGCATTTTTAACTCTCTTAAATCAGTTTTGGACCTTCAAAAAAAAATGATAGTTAAACTTTTTCTATTCTGGCCTGCTAAAAATGACTGTTTTACCTGTGAACTACAGACTCTGTGCAATGGCTGCTTTGACAGTTAGGCTATAAAAGAACTGTCAAATTCTTCATTCTAAGGCTACAGGTGACAAGATATAATAGGAACGAAGCTTGGTGCTCCCTTTGGATCAATTTGTTATAACCTCTGCTAATCCTCTGTCCAAAAGGGCTTGGTGACTAGCAGACTACAGTTGATAGCCCTTGGCCTTGCTGAGTATACTCAGCAAAATTGAGTTTATAGCAAGTTAAGAGGTAATATAGAATGCTGGACATGCCCTGGGAATCCACTGGGAAGACTGATGTAAAGGACCTAGATGGATGGAAAATTCATTTATAATTTATAAGTCAGTGTCAATCAGTCCTCAGCAGTTCATTGAAAAAGATCTTGTAGCAGGTGATAGCTAGGTATGTGGTCATTTTTTCTGCTACTGTCATTTAAAATAGACAGGTCCTTTGGAATGCTTTTTGTAGTGTTTCAGAATTTAAGCAAGCATAAAAACAGAAAGGGCATATAAACAAAATTCTTAAAGAATGGGAAAAAAAATCCAACCTCAAATAGAAGTGCAAAACTAAAATTGGTAGTTAAATACTGTTATTAAATTGATGATTAAAAATGCCTCAATGAAATTTGAAAATGGGCAGGGCATGTTGGCACATGTCTTTAATCACAGCATTTGGGAGGCAGAGGTAGGAGAGTTGCTGTGAGTTCAAGTCTACCCTGAGACCACATAGTGAAGTCCAGATCATCCTGGGCTAGAGAAAAATCATACCTCAAGGAACCAAAAAAAAAAAAAATTGAAAATGGACTCTAGCAGATATGCAGTTCCTCCTAGGTCCTTTCTACTCATTCTGTTTGCTGAATTGATATTTAAATTTCTGTTTCTTGTGGCCTTGATCCTCTTTGATTTTCACTTGGGTCATCTGTAAATAATTGTGACAGATTCTGATGTGTTCTTCTCAAAATATCTTTTCTTATCTTATTGCATTTACTAGGCCTTCTAAAACACTCTGAACAATGGAAGAGGAGGGTACATCCTCCATTTGCTCTTACTTTTAATGAAAATTCCTTTAACACTGGGAGTTAGAAACTACAATAAGGGTTATTTTAAAAATCAGAATAGGGACTGGAGAAATAGCTTAGTGGTTAAGGTGCTTGCCTGCAAAGCATAAGGACTCAGGTATGATTTCCCAGTTCCCATATAAGCCAGATGCACAAGGTGATACATGCATCTGGAATTCATTTGCAGTGGCTAGAGGCCCTGGCATGCCTTTTCTCTCTCCTCTCTCTCTCTCTCTCTCTCTCTCTCTCTCTCTCTCTCTCTCTCTCTCTCCCTCCCTCCCTCCCTCCCTCGGCCCCTTCTATCTAATAAATAAGTAAATATTTTTAAAAGGTTAAAGGTCAGAATAGATGTTAAATTTTACAAATGCTTTTTAATGTTTATCATTGTGAACAAGATGTTTCATATGGATACATCATGTGTTGGTACCCTCTTTTCCCTTGTCCCTGCCCCCATTCCATTGGGGACACTCCTCAGTGAGGTTGTAGGTATTTCCCATGGGGTTGTAGATAATATATATATATTTTTTTTACTATTGTAGTTTGCATGTGACATAGTCCCCATAGGCTCACATGTTTGAATGTTTGGGTGGCGCTGTTTGAAAGGTGGTGGAACCCTTAGAAGGTCCAGACATACTGGAGGAAGTAAGTCACGAGGGGCAGGCCCTGAGGTCTGATAGTCCAGCTCCACTTCCTGACTTCCCTCTGCTTGCTAATCACAGGCTCAACATAACTACTCACCTCACGGTCCTGCTGCCATGCCTGCCCAGCCTCGGTGGGCTGCGTCACCTTCTCAGATCATAAGCCAAAATAAACCCTTTCTCCCTTCAGCTGCTTCTTGTCAGTCATTTGATCACGGCAATGAGAAAAGTAACCAACCGGCACAGGTTGAAATGACTTTTTTTTCTTCTCTTTTGACTCATGATTCATTCATGCCTTTCTTAAAATTACTGAAATGCGCATATTTGGTTGTGGTATTCTACTCATACCGCTATAATAGATCCATCAGTATTTTATTGAAGTTTTTTATTTCACTGTCTCATCATGGCCTGAAAGGTTTCTTTAAGGGTAATTATTAGAAATTTATTCCATAAAGTATGCTTGTGTTGTTAAACTCAGTACTCATGTATGATCTGGAAGCAATTTAAGGTACTGATGAAGAATCTAGGCTGGGGCTGAAGAGATGGCTTAGCTGTTAAGGCACTTGCCTATGAAGAATAAGAACTCATGTTCAAATCTCCAGGTCCCATGTAGCCAGAAGCACAGTGATGAGAGCATGCAATGTCACACATGCGCACAGGGGGTGCACATGACTGGAGTTCATTCACAGCAGAATGAAGGTCCTGGCACACCCATTCCCCGCTCCCCCCTCAAAAGAAAAGAAACAAGTTTCCTAAATCTGTCTGATGTACAGTAGAAATCCAACTAGAGAAAAATGACTAATTATGTCATCTTGGCCATGAAACATACCATACTCATAATGTTTGAGAAAAGAGGTAACAATGATACTTACCTTATAAAATTGTATTATCTGTGGGCTGAAGAGATGGCTTGGTGGTTAAGCCACTTGGCCTGCAAAGCCTAAGGACCCAGGTTTGATTCCTCAGGACCCATGTAAGCAGATGCAGAAGGGTAAGCCTGCATCTGGAGTTTGTTTGCAGTGGCTAGAGGCCCTGGTGACCATTCTCTCTCTCTCTCCATAAATATAAATATATATATATAGACATATATACATACATATATATATACATATACATATATATATATATACATATATATATATATGCCTCTTTCTCCCTCCCTCTCTCTCTCAAATAAATAAATAATTTTTAAAATAAATAAATAAATAAGATTGTATTATCTGTGATAATCCTAGGAATACCTGAGGGTCTGTGGCAAGTAGTAAACACCCAATAGGTGTGTAAATCCATACATAATCAAAAACACACAAAAAACAAAACGAGTAAAGTAGTGAGAACTCAGTGCCTCTTGAATCCTCAACTCTGAAACCTTTCACTTTTTTTCTTCCAGGTTTGTTTGTATGTTTGTCAAAGATTTCAATTTGGGGCTGGAGAGATAAGGACTCCACTTCGAGGCTTAATTCCCCAGGACTCACGTTAGCCAGATGCACAAGGTGGCACATGCATCTGGAGTTCGTTTGCAGTGGCTGGAAGCCCTGGTGCGCCCATTTTCTCCCTCTCTCTCTCTCTCTCTCTCTCTCTCCCTCCCTCCATCCCTCTTTGTCTCTCTGTCTGTCGCTCTCAAATAAATAAATAAAAATAAACAACAACAAAAAATACTTCAATTTGCATTAGCTCAGATAGCTTCTATTTTAGTAAGTTTTAAAGAGTGTACTTGTGAGTTGTAAATAGCTTTTTTTTTAAATAATCACAATGTACTACTTAGTCCCTTTAGAAGCACTGGCATCGGTCTCACTTCTGTCTTCTGTCTTGCTTCTTGTTCAACATCATCAGAGCTTTTCCGGCTTAGTACTATTTCCTAAATTGTAGCTCTTTAACACTTCTTCCCTTGGTTTCCTAGTTTATTGATTTTTATCTTGACTGATTTCTTTCTGTCTTCCTGAAGCTTCCTTTCTGGAATGCACGTCTGCCTGGCTGAGGAGGCATGATGACTAAAGTCCTTACCTTGAGAGAGTGTTCACCCCAGAGTGACTTTCTGCTTCTCTCACTAACACTGACTTCCGACCTCTGGGTTAGGGATCATGAAGGAGAAGAGCCACATGGGAAAGCGCAGGGCAACCCCCAACTTCCTCACAGTGGGAACTCCGAGGTCAGACACTAGATTTGAATGCAGGGTGTCACTTATCTTGGTGATAAATTGTCTAACGCACATTTTTCTCATCTGTGAAAAGGCTATATTGTCATAGCATCATTATGTTCTGGAAGCAAGTTATGGACTTAATTAAGAATCTAGGCTCCTGGGCTGGAGAGATGGCTCAGCAGTTACGGAGCTTGCCTGCAAGGCCTAACGACCCGGGTTAGATTCCCCAGTATGCGCATAAAGCCAGATTCACAAAGTGCAGCATACATCTGTAGTCCATTTGCAGTGGCTAAAGACCCTGGGTCGCCCATTCTCTATCTGTCTCTGTTCTATCTCTGTAGTATTGCAAATAAATAGATAAAATATATTTTTTTTAAAAAAGGAAAAGCATCTAGACTCCCAAATCTGTTATCTGTGGCTTAGAAATCTAATTATTCTATTTTATGAATTGTGTCATCTTGGTCATGTTGCCTTATCTAATGTTGGTACTTTCCTCATGATATTGTATTATATGTGATACTATTAAATGAGATAACGCAGGGCCGATGTCATATCAATGTGTAGCCTTACTGACGTACACTGGTGTGTATATGTAGGTAAGCAGAAGATATTTCTTGAATTCATAATTTAAAAATATTTATTGAATGTGCTCTGGGCATTTCCTCCCAGCTTGAAAACCTTATGTAACTGGGACCCAATCTTGCAGCGAGACGGAGGAGCTCACTCAACCTCCTCAGCTACTACGTGATAAAAATGATGGAAACCACTTGCCAACGTAAAAGCACCGGTGCGTGGTTATTAATAATACTGAGCAGGGCCCATTACGGAGAACCTACAGCTTTTATGCTTCCATAATTTTAGTCACGTTACCATCCTCTCAAGGAAGAAGTATTGCCCCCAACGCAAATTCTCCCAGCTGTCTATTTCCCAGTAAAGAGAACTCTGCCAATGATGGAAACAATGGCAGGTCCTTTTCCCTGGCTCCACGCAGAGGCTGCGAAGGAAGGGGATAGGGCGGGGAGTAGGGAATAGTTTCCTCGACTTACACAAATCATCCCATGCTTGGTTGTTTCCAAGCTGAAGACAAGGTGTTCCGTCAATGGAAGGAAAGGAAAGTGCTTCGTCCTAGATAAAGAACCGTTTCTGAAAAGGCTCTCTTTTTTATATAATGGAAAAAATATAGCATGAAGTAATAACCAAAATAGACTTCTAAAAGCAAGCTGCATATTCTGTTTTACATAACATCCACTACCATGTTTTATTTAAGAGAAAATTCTCAGAGATGGTCTTTGACTCTTCCTCTTTCAGACAAGACTTCCCCAAATGACCACACTTCCGGTTCCATCCACAGGAAACGACAGCTGATGGTTCTGGATAGATGTTTGTAAATATCTTAAATTAAAATGTAATTGTTTGAGCTCATAACAAATGCCTACCAATTGTGGCATCCGCTTCGAAGTACACTAATCACACTCTACAAACTGCCAGGGTGATAGATAAATTATGTTAATCCCTGTAGTTATGGTTTAGCACACTAAAAAGAAAGTTAGGGTTTGATTTTGTACAGGAAGAAGGAGATGGACAAACAAATAACTACCTCTTATGAAGTGTAGATTTAATTTTCCTCCTTGGTCACTAGGTTATCTTGGGGAATATATATCTCTTACCAAAGACTTTAGTAAAAAGTTTGGAGGCTAACTGGGCATGTTGGTGCACGCCTTTAATCCCAGCACTCAGGAGGCAGAGGTAGGAAGATCACCGTGAGTTCGAGGCCACCCTGAGACTCCATAGTGAATTCCAGGTCAGCCTGGGCTAGAGCGTGACCCTGCCTCAAAAAAACAACCAACAAACAAAAGTCTGGAGGCCTCTCAAGGCCCCCTCTTGTTTCCCTCACAAGAGCTCCTCCTCACTTCCTTCTCTTTAATTCTGGGCTTCTCAAATCCTCTCTCATTTCTCTGGGCAAGAGCTTTGCCTTCATTCTTTCTCAAATTTGGGGCTTCTCAAAGCCCATCTTGCTTTCTTGGGCAAGAGCTATGTCTTCCTTTCTTCCTTTAAGCTCCCCTTCTCTTAAAGCTCTCTGTTCTTAAAGCTCTAAGCTGTAATCAAATTGTTCTGAACGTTGAAAGAAAGGTTTGAAACAGAAACACAGGAAACTAAGCCATCCTCACTTGATGTGGCCAGGGTTAAAGCTGATTGTGCCCTGTGAAAGTGTTCGTTCTTTAAAAAAGTATTATTGGTTCACATAATGCTGTGAAACGGGATGGGCAGTGAGTCTTTGTGCATTCTGTATCTTTTCCCAAGAACATAGTCATTGGAGCTATTAAGTATAGAATTTTCTTCAAGATGGGTTTCTTCTACCTTCTTGTGCATTTCCACAAGTAGGCAATTAAAATTAATTAAAAATAATTAATTAGCAGTTAAAAGGCTCCAAGACCTATTAGAATCACTGTCATCCACCATACACTTGTTCCCAGTGATAACACATTTCTATTTTCTGGAGTTGCTTCTCTCTCACCCAGTACAGGTGTCAGATTACTACAACTTGCCATGTTCCGGCTTTCAGACATTGCGCCTGGAAAGCGAGGGGCAGAAGACCTGGCGGACAAACACTTTGAGAAGAAAAGTCATGGTGATTAAAAAAAAAAAAATGGGTCTCATCAACTTCCCGATAAAGATTCCCTCCTCCCCATCAAAAGGCAGACTGTGAAATATTTTCTTACCTTCTGAGGGAGGTGAGATTGGGAACGGATGGTGAAACATTTCAGAGGTCAGGGCCATTGGCTTTCCGTGTTACCCTTAACTCATTGCCGGTGTGAAGAATGCTAAATGTTCTTGTTCTTATGGTGTTGTGGGACAAGGTAATATCCGTGGAGTCTCCTGAAATTTCATCAGCCAGATTTGTCTGTTTTTAACTCACCAAAGAACTATAGGAGGAACCCATAACAGAATCCACATTCACATTTCACACGTGAGACAGTGCCTGCCTGATTGAGCCAGGAAAAGGTGAGGGATTTCAGCAAGCACAAGGGACTTCCACAGACAGCATAGGTGTCCATCGCCCCCTATCGTTAAAGACAAGTAAATCTGGAGCTACATGCACCTGGACTCAGCTTCAAGTTCTTCCATTTGGATTGGTGTCATCTCCTACAGAGAGACCTCCTTGTCATTTTTACTCATCTGCCAAATGCCCTGGTCCACTGCGTCCTTTAGTTGTTATTTTAGCCAAACGCGCCTTGTCAGGTCAGGCACTGGGAAGAGACTGAGCGGGGCCCCAGGGTAGCAAGCTGTGTAGGGAGAGCTGCTAGCTGTCCAGCGGTCCAGGCTCAGCATCCTGTATTTCCCTGGCAGAAGTCCACTCACTCCAGACTCAAAACCAGGCACGTCAGCTCGCCAGGCAGGGCGCTGCCACCTGCTGGAGGTGGAGGAGTGACGCCCATTCATCCTGACTCCCTGAGATGAATCTCATTAAAAGGAGATCTGGGTCCATTCTAGAAACAGACCTCTGAGAGACTTCATTGTTCTTCTATGCCTTTGTTCCTTGACCTGTCTCACAACAGCAACAACAACAACAAAAATAATTGCAGCCCTTAAACTCTTTTAGCTCTCTAGTTTTATTGGCAGAAAGCTGTGAAGTTTATCAGCATCATTTCATATTGGCAGATCCCAGACACTGAAATGGTGGTTGTTGAAGACATTGCAAGACTGCTCCTCACGCCGACTGGAGCAGAACTTACAGTCTCACGAGGTATGTCCACGACAGTACAGAGCGTCTCATTGGATGAAATGACAAGCCAGTACCTCAGTGATAGTGTCAAAACCTTTCCCATCTCGGGTACAACTGGGCTTCTGAGGCTTGTTATAAATGATTCTGGCAAGCTTTTAAAGACCTTTTTTTATAGGATGCATCTTTTCTGTGTCCATGCCTTCGAGGAAAAATATACTCTCTTCACCGTGGGAAGGTCTTATAAGTTCTTCTCTGAAGAAATCTGCATTCCTATCTATGAAAGTTAATAACTCTGCTCAATGTACTTCCTGCGTGTCCACATCGTATGTATGGTTGTGCCTCTGAGGAGTCGTTCTGGGACCCTCCATGAACACAAAAATCCTCAGATGTTTAAGTATTTTCTATAAAAAGACATATATTTGCATGCAACTTTCAAATATCTGCAACTACTTTATTTTTTTAAAAAAATATTTTTTTTTATTAATTGGAAACTTTGTTGTTTGGACAAACCATGTGTTTTATTTATAGTTTTAACTAGCATGAAAGTATTCAGCACTTTATCATTTATATTTATATAGTGTTATATATTATGTAGCATATTTTAATTAGCATACAAAGTATTAGCTACTTATTTATGTAATACACATATTATGTACATTTTATAAATGCTATAATTTTATTTTTTAATTAGTGCACAGAGTATTAGGTACAAGGCATTAGGGACAATTTGTGTTAGTTGATGCTCCTCCACTCCTCTTCCCCTTCCTCCCATCACCCCTCGTGTCCCCCTCGTCCTCTTCTTTCTGATTTCACATTGCCTGTGTCCTGCTCTTCCCCTGTTGTTCATTATCTATTTTCACTCTCTCAGTTACCTAAAGAACTCACATATTCGTTAAATACTCTCCAGATATTTCTGTATTTTTTATAATATGTGATGTAATATAAACAATGATGGTATTGTATATTGAAAAAAGAAAACTCTAGCCGGGCGTGGTGGCGCACGTCTTTAATCCCAGCACTCAGGAGGCAGAGGTAGGAGGATTGGTGTAAGTTCGAGGCCACCCTGAGACTACATAGTGAATTCCAGGTCAGCCTGAGGTAGAGTGAGACCCTACCTCAAAAAAAGAAAAAAGAAAAAAGAAAACTCTACACTTTCATAACAAAATTACAGGTGCAACTTCCTCATGTATTCTTTTTTTCTTTTTTTATTTTTCTTTTTGGCTTTCTGAGGTAGAGTCTCACTCTACCCCAGGCTGACCTGGAATTCACTATGTAGTCTCAGGATGGCCTCGAACTTGCAGCAACCCTCCTACCTCTGCCTCCTGAGTTCTGGGATTACAGGCATCCGCCACCACACCCAGCTCCCCATGTATTCTTGACACAGTTATTTGAATCCAAAGATGCGTAATCCATGAATATGAGGGTTGAATCCTCTCCATCTCTCTGCCTCTCTCTGTCTCTCTCCCTTTCTCTGTCCCTTGAATGAGGCTTGTCAGAAGTAGAGCCCAAGCTAGTGTATTTGTGTCCACGTGGCTCTTTGTGAAAGTGCTCACAGTGGAGGGCAGTGAGGAGTGGTCATGACAGCGAGCCAAGCAAGGCTGTCCTGTGGGTGGAGACCAGCCTCAGCCAGACACCGCGAGGAGCCCTGGGGCTCGGTTGGTACACGGGCTCATACCGCAGGAAGGAACTTTCCACTCTCCTGCCGGTCAGCGGACTTGCTGCAGGCCCCAGCGGAGGAGGGCTCAGCATGGACTAGAAGAGTGGCTCTCAAGAGGTGGTCCACATGCTAGCTGAATCAATGGTCCCTGGGGAAGGCCAATTCTCGGGGCTTCCTCAGATCCACTAAGTCAGAAACTCTGGAGTTGAGGCCTAGAAATATGAGGGTCAACCAACTCTCCAGGTCATTCTGATTCACAGTGATGTTGGAGAGCCACCGATATCATTCAATTCTCTGGCGAGGGAAAGCTGTGAGGATCTAGCTAGCAGTCATCACCCGCAGTAGCTACAGGATGGGTACATGGCCCTTCAAGGAAGGGCATCATTTCCAGGAGGTCTCAGGACGGCTGTGTATGAAGAAAACCCTAGGCAGAGCAGGCGCACGTCTGGGCAGGATAAGAACCACGCGCGGAAGTTCTAAACGTGAGTGAGCTTCTGAGTCACTGGAAGAGCTGACTGAGGAACAAGATGACCAGGCACAGAGAGGACATAGTGGTACGGTCGAGGGCTCAGAAACATATGTTGGGGTCCAAAGAACATTCGGAATGGCTAAAGACAGGTGACGTTTAGAGTATAAAGTGTCTGGGGAGATGGCTCAGTGGATAAAATATTTGCCACGCAATCATGAAGACCTGAGTTCGGGTCCCCAGAATCTATGTAAAATGTCAGGCATGGCGTTGGTCTGTGTCCGTAATCCCGGGACTGGACATGCAAAGACAGGGAATCAATGCCTGGGACCCGCTGGGTAGCCAATCTAGCTGAATGAATGGACACTGTCTTCAGTGAGAGAGCCTGCCTCAAAGAATAAGTTGGAAAGTGAAAGGGCGGGACACACAGCATTGACCTCTGGCTGCCACATACACATACACACATGTACACATATGTGTCCACACAAATACAAACATGCATGTACACGTGCACATACACATGACACACATGACACACATGAACACCCAACCAAAAAAAAAAAAAAGTAATAGACTATATGCTACTGCTAGACACTTCGCTGGGGTCTTCTCATCTGAAAAATTTAAGTAATAATCCAAATGTGGATGTTGAAGGAGATTTAACTTTAGTAACTCATTCTCACAACACAGCCATGAGCAAGGAGCTGGTTTTGAGGGCTGACACAAAACCCCACTTTTAACCACCACCCCATTCTGACAACGTTTGGAGTTTTGAATTCTATTTTTTTTTACAAGTGCATATACTTTAATTAAAACGAAACTGCACATGTGTAATGAATAATATTAAGAGCCATGGAAAGTATATAAGGACTTAGTTGAGCAAGTGACAAAATCACATTTGCCACCCTGATAGGACAGATGCATGAATCCATGTAGCAGGGGCAGCTAGGGCACTGTAAGACCAGAGGATGGAAAAGTACCTTGAGCTAAGGTGTTACCTGCCAAGATCCATAAATGTAGCTACAACGAGACAATAGTCCAGCAGTAAACTCAGTGACATTTAGGGATTAGAAATAGTCATGGGGGAGAGGCTGTCACTAAGGCCATCTCCCAAAATGCTAGCATTCATTGTAAAAGAGGTGTGGTTTCATTCATCAAGAGGGTGGCATTGTAGGAGGAAGACTCTCTGTTCGGATTAGAAACACTGAGGGGTGAGATGCCCTCAGGACATTCAAGTGCACATCACTTATAGTCATCCACAGGGTCTTCACTGGAGTTGTAGTTACCTTTTCATTGCTGGGACAGAGCACCTGGCCAGAAGCAGCTGATGGGAAGGACATGTTTAACTTCTTATTTATTATCTCAGTCTTGAGGGCAGCTTCATGATGTCTGGGGGCAAGTATGGCATGAGCAGAGGCTGAACATCACCTCTGCCACAGTGTGAAAAACAGCAGCAAGAGACTGAGCATAACTCTGTCAAGGGGAGCTGGCTATGTGACCTCTAGGCCTACCTCCAATGACACACCTCCCACAGCAAGACTCCACCTCCCAAATTTCCATCATTCTACAGCTAGAGGCCAAGCATTCAAAACACGTGAATATATGAGGCACATCTGAATCAAACCACCACAATTAGTCATAACAATTTGGAGACCACATGGAGCAGAAAGTAATGAACATGCAATGTCTGAGCCAAGAATATGGTCATCTTGTCAAAGCCAGAGAAGGAGAGACTGGCTAAGGAGGTAGAGAGAAGGAAGCAGAGGGGTAAGGGTAAAAAAAAAAAAAAATTAAGAAGGAAAGAATGAATTAAGCCCAAGCATAAAGGAGCTCAAATGGAGTGATAGCCAATCTGTTGACGGGCCTGTCACCAAGAGTCTGGGGCATCTGCAGAATTTGCTGGCATGCCTTTTTCGTGGAAGCAGTGTATAAAGAATCCCATCAAGAACTAATCCCATCAAAGCATTATTTGATCAATTTTCCTTCAGGAGGAAAATGAGCCTGTGTAGTAACCTTAGACTAACATGCTATTTCTGCTCTAATCAAGCAGAAAAGAAAGGAAAATATCTCATTCCTTGCTTAATTGGTTCCTTCATAAGCATGATCTATTGTGTTTTGGTTTTTTTTTTTTTCTTTTTTTGCTTTAAAGACTCATCGTTTTGAAGTATTTCGAATACTAATAATCTTCTGTTGGATGTGGTGGTGCCTGCTTTACTCCAGTACTCAAGAGGCTGAGGTATAAGGATCACTATGAATTCAAGGTCATCCTGGGCAACAGAGTGAGTTCCAGGTCAGCCTGGGCTAGAGTGAGACCATGCCACACAAAAAAGACTCTTTCTATTCCAGATGCTAGGCAAGTGCTATACCACTGAACTATATTCCCATAAAAAACTGAGAAATTTTAAACACAGGAATTCTTCCATAGGGAAGGTAACAGGTATAAGTAACACCTCACGCAGAAGAGCAGAGTTCTTATCCAGAAAGCTTAGAATCAAGAAATGGAAATTATCTGCACTTCCTCTCTTCCCAGCATTTTCACATTTACAATACTAATCACAGACAACCAACGACTTCTATCAGGAATGAAGAAAATCTCCTATCAATTTTAAAGCACAGGAAGCTGTATCCTATACTGTAACATGATGTGTGTGTGTGTGTGTGTGTGTGTGTGTGTGTGTGTGTGGTTTTTCAAGGCAGGATCTTGCTCTAGTACAGGCTGACCAGGAATTCACTCTGTAGTCTCAGGCTGGTTTTGAACTCACAGCAATCCTCCTACCTCTGCCTCCCAAGTGCTGGGATTAAAGGCATGTGCCACTATACTATAAAGTTATTTTACTCTAACTTTACTATAACATGTCTTACAATAAAATACATGATAAGGACTGGGGGCATGGCTCAGTAGGTAAAGTGAGGACCTGTGCTCTGATTCCCCATACCCATATAAACCTGGGAATGGAAATGCACACCTGTAATGCCAGCAATGTGGAGGCAGAGACACAAGAGTCCTTGGGGTTTGCTATCTAGTTAGTCTAGTCAAATGAGCTCCAGATTCAGTGAGAGACACTGTCTCAAAGTTAGGCAGGACAGTGACTAAGAAAGACACATGGACATTGAATTTTGCCTCTGTTTCATATTTATATATTATATATATATTTGATACATGTGACCCAAAACACACATACCCAAATGCATGCACACCACACATCGATACACATGTTTAAAAGAGAAGAGATGTCTTAGCAGTTCAGGAACTTGCTTGCGAGGCCTAAAGACCCAGATTCTATTCTCCAGATCCCTCCTTAGCCAAACATACAAAGGTGAGGCAAGTGCAAGGTCGCACATGCCCACTAGGTGGCACAAGCGTCTGGAGCTCAATTACAGTTACTGAGGCCCTGGCATGCCAATTCTCTCTCTCTCTCCCTGTTTCTCTCTCTCTCTCTCTCTCTCTAAAATAAAAAATAACAGCTGGGCGTGGTGGCGCACGCCTTTAATCCCAGCACTCGGGAGGCAGAGGTAGGAGGATCGCTATGAGTTCGAGGCCACCCTGAGACTACAGAGTGAATTCCAGGTCAGCCTGGGCTAGAGTGAGACCCTACCTTGGAAAAAATAAATAAATAAATAAATAAATAAAATAAAAAATAAAAAAGAGAAATATATGGTAAATAATGAAAAAGACACTGATAATAGTAGCAGAATATAGTTACTTTTCTGAGTTCTGCATTTATTACAATCTAATAGAAAATCATCTTTATCCTTTCATTTGATGATTAATCAAGTTATTTTACTTTATTTTTTTTTTACTCTATTCTTAAATTTTCAAAGAAAGAGGGACTAGTTGGGAGGAAAGGATTCAGTGGAAGAGTGTCAGGGGGGAGGAGTTAAGAGAAGGGAATGCTTTAGAGATTAAAATATATTATAGACATATATGAAAATTTTCAATAAATAATAAAAATTAGAAATCTTATTATATTAAAGTTAGTTATGCTTTTGTAAATATGAAACTCAGTCACCCTAAAGATAAATGACCATTTTTTTTTATTAAAATATGACAGGCCAAAATAAAATGTGAGTGAATATTTAATCTGCATACTAAAGTAAGATATGGAATAAAATAAGTAATAATAGCTACACACAGCTCTTATTTCCATTACCTGTTAGAAGCCCAGGACTGAAAGTTGCGGCACATGAGCGACCTGGCGTTGGCTGCATAGTTCTCCTTGTGGGGAACGTCTTTCTCAGCTGAGGCTGGGTCACACCCCATGAGAACTCAATGCTTCCTTAGTGTAGCTGGGACTTCCTACGTCTGTGTAAACTGGACTCACAGAGGAAGTATTGTGTGGTGTCACAAGAACACATCCAGAGTCAGTGAGGGAAGAAGCTGCCCAGGGTTATGTGAACTGGGTCAAACTTATGGTCATCCAGTAAAACTGCCTACCAAACTTGGATAAAGCAACCCAAGGAAACTTTGTGTCATGATGGACACATATACATTAAGAAAAACCAGTACTTTTTTTTCATTATTTATCATCAGTAGAAGATCAACATTGTCTACACAAATCTGGCTAAACCTCATATTAGCTAAGTTTAATTTCTCTTAAAATAGAAGATTCACTAGGCATTATTCCACCACGTCAAAGTTCTACTATGTTTTGTACCATGCGTAGTCATCTCTCTACTTGGTAATATTACTTACTCCCTGCTTCCTGTTGCATCCGTGTTTCATTTTTGGTACCATACGGGCACATGTATACACACACACACACACACACACACGACACATACCCAGGCAACTCTTCTGACAAGCTCTCCTTCAAGTGTGTTCAGCTGTCTGGGTTGCTTTGATCCCGTGGTACCGCGTATTAATACATGTTTCTTTGGGGTACAACAGAAGAAGAGAATTCAGAACAGTTGAGCAATGAAATGCTTCATCCCAGGAGAGAAGCAAGTCACTTCCACTTAAGGTTCATTCATCTCATTGTATTGTCACGTTTGGGCCCAGTGGGATGGCAAAATACAATCATTCGTATATCCAGAAGTAGGAAAGAACTGTAACCAGTCAGTATAACCAAGGGGTTACATTTCTACCACCTCCTTCTAGTATTACATACTATGCAGTCCTTATTACCAGTGTTGAAAACCACAGTTGGGCTTAATGTAGGGACTGGAGTATAGGTCACGCAATGGTCACTAGAACTCCCCAAGCCGGCGTCTCTCAAGCTCTTGTGTAAAGGACTGACAAGCTTAGACACATAGAAGTGTAAGTAATGAAAGATTTATTTTAGGAAAATCAGGCAAAATCTCTGAAGCGAGGAGGGGTTTTGAGCAGGTAACCACGGGGTGACTTGGATCTGGGTGACGCCCGTCTTAGGACGCAATGCTCTTCCTGGAGTCTGAGGTGACTGCAGGTTTGCGATAATGACTTACTCCTGCTTTCAGCCTTGAAGGGTGGTGGAATAGGTTACACAGACATTTCTTGAATGACTCACATGGCTGTGAAGAGTCACACAGGAGCCCAAACCAAAGCAAAGGTGACAGATGCACATGAGAGGCCGAGGCAACAAGCTTTCACCCTACTCTCCCTCACCTCGTGGGCGCAAGTGAGGACTTGGTGCTCCCTGGCAAAAGCGGCTTCTGGGCTGGAGGGATGGCTTAGCAGTTGGGGCATTTGCCTACAAATCCAAAGGACCCAGGTTCGAGTCCCCAGGACCCATGTAAGCCAGATACACAAGGGGGTGCACATGTCTGGACTTTGCAGTGGCCAGAAGCCCTGGCACACCTATTCCTTCTGTCTCTCTCACTTTTTCCCTCTCTCTCTGACTCTCAAATAAATAAATAAATAAATAAACCTTAAATTTTTTTTAAGTAGCTTCTAAGTGCCTGCCATATCTCTTCTAAACATGTACTGCCTCAGAGTTCAGTCAGACATCAGAAGTGCCTTTCTCTGTCCATTCACGGGAGGCTCCACGGACAACGATCATGACCAGGGGCCCCTTTGGGTGGCAATAGAGAGGAACTGTGGGCCAAGGATTAGTTTTTAAACTTCAGAAGATTTCTACCTATGAACATTGACTGTAGTCGACCATTTCTCTTGAAATAACTAAATACATCTTGTCTGAACACTCATTAATATAATTGTCTTCTTAATGTCATACAGTAAAATCTGACATTAACATGAGTTTGACTCTTCATAATAATCTTAGCTAATTATTCTTTTAAAAGGCATTCATTTTGTTCCTAAGCTTGTCTTCACTATTAAAGACCTATGCTCTGACTGAGAAAGGCTCTAAAGGAATTGGTTTGATAAAAGGAAAAACCCAACAGATAATCTATGGCATGTTTCTTGTTTTATGTTCTAGGATTGAATTTAGGGCCCCTGTGTACTAGAAAAAATTCTACCACTGGTCTGCATCCCCAGCCTTCCTTTTATTTTTTAACTTTGAGACAGTACCTCATTAAGTTGCCAAGACTTGCCTTCAATTCATATTGTAGCACTGACAGTTCTTGAATTTGTAATCCTCCTGCCTCAGCCTCTGAGTAACTGGAATTACAGGCCTGCTACGTCAGGTTCCAGCAAATCCCCAGTGGTTCTAAACTAACTGTTGTAATACAGGTTAGGAATAAATTAGTTGAATCATTCTAGATCCAACAAAGAATCAGGAACAGAATGGCAACCATGAGCTGTGTGTGTTTGTGTGTGTGTGTGTGTTTTGGTTGGGTTTTTGGTGAAAGTAGTTAGAATGATGTAATCTGAAATTCTGGAGACAAGATCCTCCCATTTTTTTCCCCATACATAGGCTCAATTTCTCTTGCAATCTGTGACAAGAGTTCACTTCTTCTATGCATCATGGTGTTGGCATAACTGTGGGAAATAAAAGCATTATGTGAGCTTATTCTTCAAAAGCCAGGCCATATTTGCTTGAAGGAAAGGCTGTGGATTGGGGTGATGGCTCAGCTGACAAAACACTTGACACACAAGTCTGAATACCTGAATTCTGATACCCAGAACCCGTGAAGAAAAGCTGGCCTCCATGTGGGTGTCTGTAATGCTAGTATACCTATTGCAAGACAGGACATGGAGAGTAGAATCTCCCAGAAGCTTGGGGGCCAGCAGGCCTGGATCACACTGCAGCCAACAAGAAAGACTCTGCCTAAAACAAGGTGTGAGGTGAGGACCAGCTTTCTATATGGTCCTCTGACCTACACACACACACACACACACACACGAAGATGGGGTAGCCAAGGGCTAGGGAAACAGCTCAGCAGGTAAGAGCTCTTGATGCACAAACATTAAGGCTTGAGAAAGAGCCTGATTTACCCTGTATGACCCCCCCCCCAGCATCCATGTTAGCAGCTGTATGTAGCCACACACACCCATGACCCTGGTCTTGCGGGGAGGAAAGACAGGAGAATTGCTGGGGCTTACTGGTCAGCCAATCTGACTGATAGAATGTCAGCTCTGGGTTCAGTGGAAGATTCCATCTCGAGGGCACACACGGAGCAGTAGAAAAGGGCACCTGGCATTCTCCTCTGGCCTTTGCATGGGGCACACACATCTCACACTCATGTGCATGCACGACACAAACACCACACACACACACACACTCACACTCACACTCAAAGGTACACTGTGATCCCTAAATGCCAAAACAGAGAAGCAGAAACCACAATGCTAAACCACTGGAGGTGAGAAGCATTCTCAGAAAGGCAAGGCTGGTCTTCAAACCTTCACGAATAGCGGAGATTCAACGCGGCCTTTGGACAGAAGGCAGTTTCCTTCAGGTTGGAGTAGAAAGCATTCTGCCATAGAGAACTGCTTTGCATATTTTCTACTGCAATTCACAATAAAAAAAAAAACCTTAACATTCAGAAATTAACAACAGAAAGAATGCTGAGATGGAGTGGGTGTGATGAATTAGGCGTCCCCATGCAATGCAATGTAAGTTAGTATAATTGTTTCGTGGGTTTGTAGCAATAAGCACCAGTAGCCATAAAACATTTACATTTTTAATTTCATCTCTGTAGGAAAGTAGATTCCAGAAATAACATGAAATTTAAAAAGTTGATGTTCTTTGTGTGTTCCAGCAGATTTCTATTATTGATAACTTAGACACATATCATATGTTTGCTAGCTCTCTCTGCAACTGTGCCAAATATCTGAGAAAACAACTTAATGGAGGAAAGATTATTTTGACTGACAGCTGAAGAGATTCCAGTCAGTCCGTGGTTCATTGGCTCTACGGCGATGGCCTGTGGTAAAGCAGACATTACAATGGCAGGAGAAAGTGGAGGAGCAAAGATGCTCACTGATGACCAGGAGGAAAAGAGAACAAGAGGAAGGAACAAGATATGCCTTCAAAGACATACCTGCAGTGACCTGTTTCCTCCAACTAAGTCCCTCCTTCTCATAGCCTATTCAATATGACCTGATTGTTGAATTAACCCATTGATGAATTTGGCACCTCATGATCCAATCTGCTTTCAGTGGCAACACCAGCTGGGGACCAAGTCTTTAACATAAGCCCATTTGAAGGACACTTTATATGGAAACCACAACAGCTCATGCATGAACTTGGCAATGGAGAACATTTAAGCAGATTTGTGGATAGATACTTGATGGTATAAAATAGTACGTTTATAGACAATACCTAGAAGTAAATATAGACAATAAACATGGAAATGCTTAGGTAATAATTAACAAGCAATGGGGTATATGCTAAGGCATGGCATAGTTCTCTACCTGCATTAGAATAAAACACAAGCGAAGGAACAGCATCTACAGGGAGAAATAGATACTGAGAATATCAAGATATCTGCATGGGGAAATAGAGATCAGAAATATAAGTCAATATATCTACATGAGGAAATAGACCTCAAGAATATCAATATAGGGCTGGAGAGATGGCTTAGCAGTTAAACACTTGCCTGTGAAGCCTAAGGATCCCAGTTCAAGGCTCCACTCCCCAGGACCCACGTTAGCCAGATGCACAAGGGGGCGCTCGTGTCTGGAATTCGTTTGCAGTGGCTGGAGGCCCTGGTGCACCCATTCTCTCTCCCTCTCTCTATCTGCCTCTTTCTCTCTCTGTCTGTCGCTCTCAAATAAATAAATAAAAATACCAAAAAAATTTTTTAAAAAGCATATCGATATATCTATGTGGGTAAATAGGCAATAAAAATATCTAGCAAGATATATACATGGGGAAATACTTATCATGAATATCCATTAATGGCTAAAGAGATGGCTTAGCGGTTAAGGCACTTGCCTGCAAAGCCCAAGGACCCAGGTTTAATTCCTCAAGACCCACATACGCCAAATGCAATTGCAAAGTGGTGCAATGCGTCTGGAATTTGTTTGCAATGGATTGAAACCCTGGTTTGCCAATTCTCTCTCTTTCTATCTGCCTTTCTCTCTCTCTCTCATAACTAAATAAATAAATAAATAAAATAAAAACAGAATATCTATTAAGCCACAGATGATAAGGACAACTTGTAGCTATATTTTTATTCCTAAGTAGGATGGTTCTCAACTCTTTGGGAATGTCCACCACACACAGGCTCACTCAAATTTTGCATCATGAAATCAATTCTCCTTAAGAAGTTGAACCACATCTACCTAGGCTCAGGATTTCAGCTGAAGCAGTTTTTTTTTTTTTTTTTTTTTTTGCCTCCAGACTCATCATCCACAGGAAAGACTACCACTGGGGCTTACCAATCCACCTAGAAGGAACTTCTCTTCCATCCTCCCTGAGCATCAGGGTTCTTTTCTCCACATGATTTCAAAGAATTGTAGATGTTTATCCAGTTGGATATAAGCTTATCTGGAAATGGTGTTTACTTTTTTATTTTGGCTCTGTTTATGTTCCATCTTTTCCTTTCATCTTCATTGGCTCATTTCTGAATGACTCTATCTTATGGCGCATGCAGCCCCAGAGTCTGTGTGCTGAGCACAGATGTTTCAATGCCTTGCCATAGCTTCAGCCCATGCACCTGTTGAGATCTGAGAATTGAATTTCATGGCCCATGAGATCCAGTGTCTGGTTTTCTAAGACAGGCTTCTGCAGGTTTCCAATGTCAGCACTTTTCTCTCCACAGCTGTGTCGAATCAGAGCACATGGAGGGAATTCCTGCTTTAATCCCACTTTCATCTTTCTAAACATGTCTACCTTCAAAGCTTTCTCTATTTTCTGCATATTTGCACCAGTAAAGAATTCATAGCTTTTAATTAAAGCGACTTTGTCAAGAAATGGGGATGTTGATAAATATTTTAAATTATGCATGCAAGAGTAATTATTTTTTATCTTATTCTGTTCTGCTTCCCATCTTGAGAATTTTCCTTCCTGATTACAAATAACCTCTTCTGGCATTGCAGTTTAGTTCAGCAAACTTTCCAGTCGTCTTTTCCAAGGCATGAAAATCTAAGCCACATAGTGCTAGGGGCCTTCACATACATGCCCACATTAATGAATAAAATAGCAACGATGGTGACAGGTGACTTTTTAGAAAAACTGTGGAAGGAGAGGCTGGGGAGATGGCTCACCTGTTGAGGGTACTTACTTGTGAAGGCTTCCAGCCTGGGTTCAATTCCCAAGCCACCCAATGAGCCAGATACAAAGAAAAAGGAGTATAAGCAAAAACAAGTAGTACAAATGTATGACATTTGTTTGTACAGCAGGACCCCTTACACACACACATAGTTTATTATTAATTATTGTTTTTCTCATAACATCATCAATAATATATTGTATTAATGTGGTGTGTTGCTGTATTTATTTTACTTGTTTGTGTATGTGTATGTATGTGTTCATCTTCATGACTGCACCTATGTGGGCATGCTCATGCATGTATGAGCACATGGACAGGTCAGAGAACAACCTCAGGTGTCCCCCTCAGAAACACTGTCCACCTTTCTTGAGACAAGGTCTCTCGTTGGCCTGGAGCTCACCAGTTAGCTCGACTGACTGGCTAACAAGCTCCAGGAACCCACCACACACAGCATTTTTATCTGGGTTCTACAGGAATCCAACTCAGGTCCTACCAACTGAGCTATCTCCCCAGCCCTATGTTGCTTATTTTACTTTATTTTTAAGCATACCACCCTATATGTTAAAACATAAATGACACTGGCCATCCTCAGACCTAAGAATTCTTTTTTGCTTATGTGCACATACATGTGTGGCGTATTTGTCTGGAATTTGTTTGTAGTGGCTAGGGGTCCTGGTGATCCATTCTCTTCTCTCTCTCTCTCTCTCTCTCTTCTTTTCTCTCTATCTCTTTAAATAAATTTTAAAAATCATGGGAGCAGTACCATGTGACTGTAATTCCAACACTGGTGAGGCCAACTCAGTAGGATCTCAGAGCAAGCTGGCCAGATAGTATCGCTGAATCAGTGAACTCCAGGTTCAACGAGAGAGACCTGCTTCACAAATAAAATGGAGGGTAACTGAAGAAGATACCTGGCACTGGCATGTGCACACACACACACACACACACACAAATCTTCACACCACACACATATACATATACTTCAGAAGAAAAGGAAAACTGAGAGTCTGTTTCATCTCTGAACTTAATATGTCTCTCTCGGATGACTGCAGTACATTTGAGAGAGGGAGAGGCAGAGATTTGCAACTGTCATCCAGCATCCCAAGATGCTATTCACTGGCCGATGATCCAAGTCGCCCCTCAGCCTGGCACTAAGGAACTGTCTTCATCCACGTTGTGCTCCTGGCATTAGTTCACGTTGCCACCAGGGACTTGCTCAGCAGCTGCCTAGTGTCTCAAACATGGGCCCGTATGCATTGCCCTGCCGACATACACTGCCCCTGCAGGAATTAGCAGCTTACATAAGCTCACCAAAAATAGAACCGTCCTTCCTCTAATGAGGATCATTGTCTCTGTGCTTTAAATTATAAATGGCAGCCTCAGTCCAAGTGCTGACATATTTCAGGAGCTTCTTGCAAAATCACAGCTGCTAACCTGAAACCCGACCCTCCGCTAGCTGTGGCTAGAAAAAAAAAAAAATATGATACCCAAAGCTCTCAAGTAATAAAAGCAGGCATTTTATATTTTCTAACTTGAATTTTATCTCTTAAGTGTGCTTTAAGAAATAAAATAGTTGCAAATGACTGAAAATGAAAAAGATACCAACCTAATTGGTCTACCTTTTTACATTCAAAGCTCATGAAAGAAAATGTCCAACTCTGTTACTGTATGCTTATATGTCTATATTTAAATTTATTAACAATGAATTTTTGCGGACTTCCCATCTTGATGCTATCTGCTGGTTAGGATTTAGTGAAATAAAGTATGTTTTACCCACGATTTTTCTCTATATTGCAAATAATTATTTATACATGTTGGTTAAGTCAATATTCACTACTGGCGATTGCCATTAGGGAATCTCACTGAAGTATTTTCTAAATAGTAGTCTATTCCAACTAGTAAAATATGATTATGTTTTAGACAGCATAACATAACATTCTTTTCTATGTATCTATTACACATTCTTCCAGAGCATTCTCATTTTCTGTCTTATCAAAGATTATCAGTACACTTTGTTTTTCCTAGAGACCTTCTGGTGGGAGCCCACTTTATTCCCTCTCTGATCTGGACCACTGGTATTCTGGTTTACCGGGAACCTGCTATCCCAGAATTGTCCAACATGACGTAGTATTGAACCCTTGTTTTCTTAGACTCTGTTTCTTATCGTTTCTCAATGGAAACAGCATCTTAGCAGAACATGTTCTTCAAATGTTCTTGAGAAATAAGACATCTAGTAAGTTGAATCTTATCTTACATTTTTTTTTTATTTGAGCCTGAAGTTTGAGAGAGGTTGTCTGGGTGTAAAATTCTAGAATGGGGGCTGGAGAGATGGTTCAGCAGTTAAAGGTGCTTGCTTGCAAAACCTAACAGCCTAGCTTCAATTCCCCAGTACCTACATAAAGCCAGCTGTATAAAGTGGGGCATGCATCTGAAGTTTGTCTGCTGTGCTGGTGTGCCCATTCTCCACATCTCTCTCATTGCCTCTCTCTCTCTTGCCCCTGCTCGCCTTGCAAATTATATTTTTAAAAAGAATTCTAGAATGAAAATTATTTTTCTTCCAAAATTTGGATACATTTCCTTTTCCTTCCAGAGCTATTGCTAAGAAGCATGCAGCTTTTGGTTTCTAATCTTTTCTTTAAATTAATTAATTTATTTGCTTTTTGGTCTAAGAACTTTTTCAAAGTTTTCATCTAATTTCTAATGTTCTGGAGTGTTTATGGCTCTGACTTGACAGAGTCTATTTTGTTCTTTGTAGTAGACAAGCAGTTTTAGCCATGATTTTCTTATTTATTCATGTAATCCCCATCTTTACCCTGTTATGTTTTTCTGATATTTCTATTCTATTGTTTTAGATCCTAAATTACTTCTATACTTTCTGTATTTTCTTTTATTTTACATGTTTGAACTTTTTCTCATGCTACTGTGATTCCCTCAGTCTATTTTGGTAATGTGCATCATTTTTTAATGTTCAAGTTCCCTAATCCAATGAGATTATTCATCTCTAAAATTATTTTAAAAATCATATCATATCATATTGTCAGCAAGAAGATGACTCAGCAATCAAAGGTCGTCGGGGCTGATTCTTGTGGCTGGCTGAATTAAATGACCTCCATAAACTTATGTGCTTTGAATCCTTGGTTCCCAGCTAATGTAAATTTGGGAATAGGGATCTTGCTGGATGGAGGAGGTGTGTTGTTGGGGGTGGGCTTAGGGGTGCTATAGCCAGATTCCCCTTGCCAGTGTTTGGCTCACTCTCCTGCTGCTGTTGTCCTCATGATGTTGGCCAAGAGGTGATGTCCACCCTGTGCTCATGCCACGTTTCCCAGTGCCATCGTGGAGCTTCCCTTCGCGTCTGTAAGCCAAAATAAACCCTTCCCTTTTACAAGCTGCTTTTGGTCAGGTGCTGTGTGCCAGCAATTATAAGGTAACTTCAACAATTTCCCAGCACCCACGTAAAGTCAGATGCACAAAGTTGCACATCCATCTGGAGTTTGTTTGCAGCAGCAAGAGGCTCTCGTGTGCCCATTCTCTCTCTCTCTCCTTCCCTGTTCCTCTCTGTCTTTCTCTACCTTTTCTTGAAAGTAAAATATTTTTAAAATCATAATATAACTTACTTCCCTCGACTCACTATCCCATCATCTCCTGAGGCCGATAGAGAAGGTTGTGATCATGTCATCATTATTTCATTTTCTCTGCTCTACTTTCTCTGAGCTACTCATCATTTATTTATTTTATTTCCCTGATTCTTCCTACCAAGTTGGAATCTATTCACGTCTGTCACATGATAAGCGGCTTGCTCCCATTAGTTCATTTTTACTTAAGCATGTCGTTTAATTCATTTTAAAGCTCTCCATGCCAGGCACTGGACATAATGCTACACACACGTAATCCCAGTACTCACAAGGCTGACACGTAAAGATTATAAACATAAAACTAGCCTGGGCTATATAGTGACATAGTAAGTTCCAAGCCAATCTGGGGTATATAATGAGAGCCAAAAATAAAAATAGAAATACCATCACTATTGTTAATACTGCTAAAAGTAATGAAGCAATGCCACATGAGTAGAAAGGACTTACGTACTGATGTAAATAAGTGATGTGGAACAACTAGTCCTTGGGAGACAGTTTTGTGGTTCTGTTGTTGTTGTCGTGTTACACTGGTCATCTCTACAAGAGAATCCTCTCACTTGTTGCCTGAAGGTCACGACTGGCTGCTAGCAGTGGGCAGGGAGGTTAAGGTTTCAGTTAAGGTCACTTCCAGCCAGTGTCTTATTCCATTCTCCACTGCCGTTGTGTTCCTTACTCAGTGGATTCTGCCCGCTAACCTTCTTCCTTTGAGTAGGATGCGGGGAAGGCAAAAAATCAGTTGACCATGTACGGTGGAAGAGGGTACTCCAAGTGTCACGTGTCAGACTTTGAAGCAAGGTCCTCCTTTCTCAGCCCCAAGAATCGCTTCCAACATCGGTGCCAATGCAGTCGGAGATGTCTGTAGAGCGTCCCACATGCCATCCTCTGCCAGGCTGTCATGTGTCACTTTGCCTCCCTGTTCTCGCTCACTGGGATATTCTCACTTGCCTCCGTCCCCCACAAGGGGTGCTGAGACCTGCAGTCCACGCTGATCGCATTGTCCGGCGTCATCGGTTACTGACTCACCGCTGGTGCGGAAGAACTCCACCAGAAGCAGATGATAGCAGGAAAGTAGTTCAATTGAGCTGACAGTTCAGGACGGTGGAGGATTCAATCGTGATGGGGAACACATGGCAGGAACAGGAAGCCAGTTTCACACGGTCACATAGGCCTGGAGGAAGGAGAGGGGGAAAGAGAATAGCAAACCTGGGAGGGTCAAACTGTAATGCCTCAGGACCTGTATCTAATGACACACTTCCTCCAGCAAGTATCTACCTCATAAAAGTTCTACAGCTTTCCAAAACGGTGCCACCAGCCAAGGGTTAAGTAATCAAACACACAAGCTTACGAACGCACTACACATTCAGACATTACCTTGCAGGGTCAGACTGCCATGAGATTTACATATTTTCACTACATTGTTAATATTTGTGTGGGATTTTTTTTTTTTTTTGGAGAGCCAAGATATAAGTAATTGCTGTTTTAATTGTTTGAATCCTCTGTAGACAAAGATAAGAACCAAGGTCCGATTGGAAAGTGTTTCTTCTCTTAGTAATCAATGGGAGATAATGGCTATAAGACACATCCATGGCTTTAACTTTTTATATCTATGGGATCCAATTAAAATCACTGAGCAAAATTATGTTTGTTCAAACTCTTAATCCTAAAATCCATGAAGAGTTAAAACATTGAGCAAAACATTAAAAAGAAATAAACTGCCAAAACTCAACACAGAAACTCTGAAACATACCTTTTAAAAAAAAATCCAGGGCAATAGAGATGGCTTAGTAATTAAGGAGTTTGCCTGCAAAGTGTAAGGACCCAGGTTCAATTCCGCAGGACCCATGTAAGACAGTTGTGCAAGGTGGCACATGCATCTGGAGTTCGTTTGCAGTGGCTGAGGCCCTGGCATGCCCATTCTCTCTTTCTCTCTTACTCTTTGTCTTTCTCTTTTGTCTCTCAATCTCTCCCTCTGTCTCATAAATAAATAAAAATAAAATATTTTTTAAACCTATGAAATAGTCACTGAAGCAGAGCCCCAAATATATCTGATTTAAGGCTATAGAATTCATAGCTTCCCTGATCCTCACAACTCAGCATCACTTCCCCTGGCCTGGCTAGTGTACAGCATCATTATAATTCATAGTTCATCATAGCTAATTATAATTTATAGTTCATAGGCATAAGCTAAGGAGCTATGATGGCTTATCCTGGTTGTCAACTTAACTAGATTGAAAGACTCCTGGAAAACTGGTAAAATGCACCTCTGGGTGTGAGGGTATTTGCAGAGACAGCAGGCACTTGGGCTAGCAAAGTAAGTCAGGTGGACAGTAGACTCTTCAGCCTGTGAACAAAGACTTCTGGTGGTTGGTTAGGTGGTTGTTCATCAGTGAGATGCCAGGCCTTTCATTTCATACTGGGACTTTGTCATGGGTCCCTCCCATTCTGAGGTTTCTTCTACCTTCTTGGACCAAGAAGTTACTGGATTTATGGTTCACCAGCTGAAGACAGCCATCGTAATGAGTGAGTCTCTAAAGTGCTTGCCATTCTAGCATGAGGACCTGAGTTTGGGGGCAGAGACAGGGGCAAACTGGCCAAATCTGTGAACATTGGGTTCAAGAGAGAGACCATGTCTCAGTAAATGATGTTGATAGCCATCATCAAGGAATATGCTCGTTTATCAGCCTCTGACCTCCACATGACTGTACTCAGATACACACACACACACACACTTGTACCCACACACATGTCACAACATGCACCCACATACATAAAAGGGAGAAAGAAAGAAAGAAAGCCATTGTGAGGCTACTTGGTCTCTGCTCTTATAAGCCATTCTCATAATCCTCTCTTATAATTACAAATCTATATATGGCATATATTTGTATATATATGGTATATAGATTTGTATGGTAATACCATATATATACAAATATGGAATATATTTGTATATATATGGTATATAGATTTGTATGGTATATACAAATATATACCATATATATACAAATACATATATGTACAAATCTATATACTTCTGGAGAATGCTAATACAGTGCACTGGTTTAGTTTTGGAATATAGAAGAAACTGACAGAGGCTGAAATAGAAGACTTTTTTCATGTTAGAATGAAAACTATTCCATAAATAGTAATCTATACTATATCGATAGGTACACCACTTGGGCACTGCACTAAAAGCAATTAGGTGCATCTGGAAAGGAATTAAATAAAAGATATGAGGTAGTTAAAGTAATTGGATAGTTTGGAAGTAGAAATGAAAGGGAATAAATGGAGTTCAGAAATTCGAGACCATGTAGAGCTAAAATGGCTGATTGCTTTTAGATTTAAAAATGTAAGAGATAAAATTAAGGAAGTCTTAAGATCTATTAAAATTTAATCTGTTGGAATAAAGCAAATTAAAGATAGGCCCTTTACCACTAGTATTAAAATATCTAAGTGAATTAAAATGCTTCAAAGAAAATATATGGATAAAGGCATAGTGCTTCCAGAATAGCTAGGGAGAAATAAAGATTAATGAAAAGCGAAGAAGCACAAAAGAGGTGTAAGTTCTGTTTTCAAAGAAATTGCCAACACATGGAACTTGCTAGGATGAAATGAATGAGGAAATATTGTTTTCAGAGAATTATATTTTCAAATACATCATGATACTGAACTTAAAAGTCTTAGACATCCACTTATCATGAACAGAATACAAGGTGGGGAAAATGTGTATCTGTAGAAGAGTGTGTCCCTGATTCCCACCTTAGAGAAAAAAACGATGTAGGAAGAACCTTCGCTGAGCAGAGTTGGGGACCACTTAAAGCAATGGCTGTGGGGGTATTCCCCAAGACAAAATTCAGCCAAGGAACCCCCTCACCCAGGTCTGGGTCTTCACAGTGCTATCCAAGCTGTCTGCTACAAATTCCCATTAAATAAACAAGAACATTCATCTTTCAGAAACATTCTACAACTGGAGATTCACTTCTTAGTTCTATCATACACTATATACAACATTCTATAACATTATGTCACCTTAGGTCGCACTCATTTTGAACTTCAGTGTGAGTCGATGCAGCAAGGCTCTGTGGTACTGTTTATTGCTGGATGTTGAGTTCTGTATTAGTCAGGGTTCTCTAGAGGAACAAAACCGATAAAATGAATTGTATTAAGAGGTAAATTTATTGGATTATCTTATGACAGTCCAACAATAGCAGATTACAGGTCTGAGAGTCAAGGAACCTGGTAGCTGCTCAGTCCACGAGGCTGGATGCCTCAGCAGTCCCCATCCATGCTGAAGGCCCGGAGGCGTCCTGGAGAGACACTGCTCTTCAGTCCACGCTGGTCTTTGGTCCACACTGGAAAGCAGCAAGCAGCACAGGCAGCCAGGTGGGAGGGAGGAGAACACCTTTCCTCCCAGAGCTTCTTTGGATAAAGCCTCCCCTCTGAGAGGGGCTGCCCACTCTTGGGGAGGGCCTCACCCTGGGGGAAGGATTCCTCCTTTAGCTAATCCTTCCTGGAATCTACCTCAGAGACCCACTTATAAGAATGTCTGTGGACTCCTAAGCAGATCAAGTCGACACAAACTTAACCATCACAAGTTCCTTCACAGGTTTCCTCCAAAGACAGGGGTTCAGCAATACTGAGCTTGAGTGAAGTCAGTCCCTACATATGGAGATCATGGCTATGAGGGTGCCCCAGATGAGTCAATGACATGAAACCCAATAGTAGACATCTTCTTTGAATATTTGTTTAGCATGTATTAAGATGTTATCAAGACAAAACGTAGTTCAGTGGAAAAGCTCTTCCATAAGATGCAGAAGGTTCCACTCCTAGAGACACTCCCACTCAAAGTGGATTTTATATGAACAAAAATGGTGTACCTTTAGGGCTTTGTGAAAATAATAACTTTCTATATAAGTAAAACAAACTGTTAACATACTTGTATCTCTGCTGTTGATTATGTTTATTTTCTTTTTAAATTTTTATATTGAGAATTTTAAAACATGAACATATTGTAATTGGGTCATGTCTCCATCACCTTACCCTCTTTTGTGCCCTCTCCTCTGTTCCCATTCCACTAGGGACCCCCCGCTCTTTCAAGGTAGTCCTTCCTCTGTTTTCTTGTATCACACCCACCAGGGCCCAGGGTATGATACAGATGAATATGCGTGCTTCTCTCATTCACTGCTGGCCAGAGAACCTTCACTGTGGAGATGGCAGGAGACACTAAGGAGACTCAAAAGTCATTGAAGCAGACAGTAAGACGGCTGTGGAGAGCTCAACACTCAAGGAGACTTCCAACACGCCTCCCAAGGCTCAGGGAGCAATGTGGAAGAGGGGGAGGAAAGAATGTAGGAGCCACAGGGTAGGAAGGCGTACTGTGGGGCATGGTCCTCCAGACACGAACCGACCAGCTCATTCATGACCCCACGGTGATTACAACAAGACCCGCACCGTTCCCAGCCCATCAGCACTTTGACATGAAGGACAGAGGAGGGCAAAGGGAATAGATTTATCTTTCATGACTTTTTTTTCTTGGCACTTGTGTTTGGATGATGGTGTTTGTTCGTAGTTAAAATAATGTTCCCTTACTTGATAAAGTTACGCAAACCATGTTAAAATTGCTTTAAAAGTTCTTTCTGGATTTCATACTGGAAAGATCCCTCTTTCCTGTCCTCCCTGTCTTCCTCCTTCCCTACCTCTCTCTTTCTTTCCTTCCCTGACTTCTTTACTTCTTATTCTTAGTGATTTTCCAAAGGGACCCTCATCTGGAGAATCAAATGGACAATCCGAAAATGTATATATGAACATAAATTGCTCCCTCCCAGCAAGTATCACTGCAGCCTGCAGGAAGATGGGTAGTTTGAGGGCATCTAACAGTGAAGTCAAGCAATGTTCAAAGGGATGGCTGCAGGTGGCACCTCGCCCCGGTGAAACCCACCAGTTACCGCGTATTGCTGGTGAAGATGCAGTGTGGTTTAACTTCCTCGCCTATGCTGCAGGAGGATTCGAAGTCCTTCAGCAGAACTGAAGTTAGGGACATGAGAGCTGCACGTGCAAACCTACGCGTACACTTGCTGCCCCTGTGTGTTCCTTTAAAGAAGCTACCTGGAAAGCGCTCCTCCTGCGGATCCCTCCACCACCTTTCGGCCTCCACTGTGGCCACTGAGCAAAGGCTCGTCTTTGGACGTCCTTAGGCGCTTTCTGTGTTCAATTGGTTTGACATTCACTTTGTCTTCAGGCTTTTCGTGACCGATGCCTGATGAAGATGAATTCTCCAAGGGCAATGTTGTGACAGCGCTATGACCCCCACACATGCGGTGAGAAGTGTCTGAGTAGACCCAGCAGCTTTGTGGATAGAAGGGCAAGGGGGAATCCAAGGCCTATTTTTCCAGATATTTATTATTTGTTTATATATTTAAAGAGAGAGACAGAGAGAGAGAGAGAATTGGTGCGCCAAGGCCTCGGCCACTAAAATCGAACTCCAGCCGCTTGCGCCACCTAGTGGGCATGTGCGACCTTTCACTTGCCTCACCTGCGTGCATCTGGTTGATGTGGGATTTGGAGGGTAGAACATGGGTCCTTAAGCTTCGCAGGCAAGCACCTTAACTGCTAAGCCATCTGTAAAGCTCCAAGATACTTATTCTAAGAGATTTTTTTTTTTTTTTGCCCTCCTAACTTCTTCAAGGTTGCCTTGAATGTTAAAGAAAACTGCATATATGCAAAGCATCTAGGCAAGCAAATGCAGAAGTTCATTGTTAACATCAATAATAATTAAGTTGCTGTTCCTCTATGTCTAGAAATGGAGAAACCTTAGAAAAGTATCAGAGCTGGGAAACGGTTCCAAGGGTAAAGTGCTTGCTGTGCAATCCTGATCACCTAAGTTTCAATCCCCAGAACTCACGAAAAATTTGACGCACAGTGCCAATCTCTGTAATTCCAGTGTGCCTACAGTAACCCAGAAGCCAAAGGGCCAGTTAGTGTGGTGAATACCGTGGTATACATGAAGAGAGTCCCTGCCTCAAAACCAGGTGGAAGGTACTTTGACCTCCAGACACACACAGGGGCATGTGCACACATTCACACACAAAAACACATGCACATCACACACAAGCAAGCACACACACACAATTTAAAAAAATAAAATAGGGCTGGAGAGATGGCTTACCGATTAAGCACTTGCCTGTGAAGCCTAAGGACCCCGGTTCGAGGCTCGATTCCCCAGGACCCACATTAGCCAGATGCACAAGGGAGCGCACACATCTGGAGTTCATTTGCAGTGGCTAGAGGCCCTGGCGCGCCCATTCTCTCTCTCTCTCTCTCTCTCTCTCTCTCTCTCTCTCTGTCTGTCTGCCTCTTTCTCTGTCTGTCACTTTCAAATAAATAAATAAAAATAAAAACCAAAAAATTAAAAAATAAAATTAAATAAATAAAAGGACAAAAGAGAAATATCGGGTGTCGTGTGAAAATTGGCTCCTACGTTGCTTTGATTTTGTTTTCTCTTATTGTTCCTCCCAAGGAAAATAAGTCAAAAAGTAAAATTGCTGGTGACTCTACATTTAGAGAACATAAATATTTCTGAACCTTTTTTTTTTTGCCACTTTAGATAGTTGAACAATTGGAAAGTTGTCGGAATATTTTTAAAAACTGACCTTTCCAAAAGAAAAGATGTTCTTGCTGATTTGGGAAATAGAAAGTAGATTTTGTTTTTATTTAAAATGTCAAACTTCAAAATTGCCTATGGCTTCTCATAGTGGGCTAGGGTCTCTTGATACATAGAAAGTTAGTAAGAAAAAAGAAAATACTTAGAATGAACTGAATATTCTCATTTATTCTTAGGAACTTAAATGAAATCCAATAACCTTTATAAAGCATAACCAATTAAAACAGATCTTAGTGTGATACGGAACATTGTGAGAGATTATTTGCAAAGATGTCCTAACTGCCATGACCTCAGTACATAGAAAAGCAGCAAGGCAAGCAATGGAAAAGGCTCAGCTGTGGGGATTTTTTGCAAAGGAATAAAACAAAATTGAAGATAAAAATTGTGATCCAAAGCATTCTATAGAAGGTTTGTGTTCAGTGTCATTGTAGTCATTTTGGGGAAAAGGCTGTAGAAAAGTAGAGAGGTACATAAGGGTAGGCTGCAGGGAAAAAAATAGTTTTTTAATTATCTCCTTGAATGTGGGCTGCCAACAGTAAACAGCCAATCGAAAGTGAGAAATTATAACAGAAGTAGGACAAGGGTATAAATGAATAGGTAACTGGTGAGCAGTGTACTATGTAACATTTTTGCACACAATGTGTGTCTCACCACATGCTAAGACAAGTCAAGGGAGCATCTTAACTGAACCACGCTGAACTCAAGCTCATGATTCAGTGTGAGCACAAAACAGTCCCAGAAAGGGAGGAAAGGGAGAGAAAGGAACGTGATATTAATGAATACATTCTGCCTAATATCTCATATTGTTCATTATATTTTCATACCGCTTAATATCTGTTCCCATGTTACGTAATATGATAATTAAAGAAACTCAAGAAGGGAATGGGGAGTATGCTCAATAGATAACACATGTATTTCACAGGCGTGAGTGCCAGAGTTCAAATCCCTAGCATCCATTAAAATGTTGGGTGGGCATGGTAGCCTTCCTGTAATCCCAATAATATGGAGGTTATAGACAAGATCCTTGCCAGGAAAAGCAAGATAGCTAGACTACCCAGGTGGTAACCTATGGGTTTAAATGAAAGACCCCAACCCAACATGTAATGGACAGAACAACGGAGGAAGAGACTGACGTCCACCCTGGGCTTCTGTGTGACCATGCACGCACACCCCTACACACATACACACAAATAAAGAAACAGAAAACACAGACAAGAATGACAGTTATATTTGTGCTGACTTAAATCACTGAGAATCACCTTGACTTTGTCAAAGAAATGAACATGAAATGCAGCATCAAACATCTGTTGGTTTTTCTTGCCCATAAGACGATCGCTGTCACATCATTATTCTTGGAAAGGATAATCTTTATTTCCTTTTGTACAATTATCTTGTACATCCTGGAGGAGATGATAGCAGAACTCTCTCAAATATTTATACTTAAAACTGTTTTTACTTCTCCAGAATATAGCACAAGAATCAAAAATAGCACAGGGGGGATATGGAGACAGACCAGCAGGTCAGAATGTTTGCCACGCAAACATGAGGGCCCGAGAGGGCCAGAGTTCCATGTCCAACACCCATGTAAAAAGCTGGGGGTGGCCACGCGTGCTTAGACCCCCAGGCCTGCGGGGAGCAAAGCCAGGAGAACTGCTGAGGCTTGCTGCTCAGCCAGCCGGATGTGGGGCCAGGTGGGGAGGTGGCATCTGGTTCAGTGAGAAACTCTGTCTCAAAGAAACAGTGCAGATAAGCGATGGAGGAAGACATTTGGTATTCTCCTCTGGTCTCTGCATGCATGTACATGGGGCATACATATCTGTACACACACATGGCATGCCACACACACACCACATAGACCACGCACACACACACGCACACACACACACACACACACACACACACACACAATTTCCTAGCAGACAGTAGCTTCTCCAAACAAACCTTTCAGTATTGAGACGCAAGTACTAACACAAGAATGAGTCTTAACTGCTTCCAGGGTTAAATGATTCTATTATCCACATGGGCACAAAAGCCTGTCTTTATGATTAATAGTGATGTGACATAAGATTGTCATAGGATGACAAATGATATCTTCTATTATAAAATAAGACTATTTTCGGTTTGGTATTTCACACTAATTGTATCCTGAATGTGAGATACTTGTTGGTACACTGAGTTATGATTATTTAAGAACATGTGATGTGACCACAAGTATTTAAAGGGGTAATTAATATTAACAAATATTTAAGGGGGTAATGTTAATATGGTAGGTTTTGTGGGAGGTACTTCAGCCATGTGAGAACTATGACAACCAAGTTACATTTTCATGTTATTATTACTGTCTGAGGTGGATATTACCTCAGTTAATCCCAGGCTAAAAAGCTTATCTGGCCTTGTCGGTCAACCTGTCTGATGTGGGGTAAGGTGGGGAGGCTGTTACTGGTTCAGTGAGAGACTCTGTCTCAAGAAACAATGGAGACAAGTGATTAAGGTTTCCTTTTATCATACAAAACTGGGGGAAAGGTGCAGAATTGAATTCTGTAAGTGAAGGGTAAAATTATCTCCAAAAAACAAACAAACATATAAGTGAGATAGACCAATCAAGAGAATAAAGATCTATGTACTTGCCTTGTAAAAAGTTTTCTATGGGGCTAGAGAGATGGCTTAGCAGTTAAAGTGCTTGCCTGAAAAGCCTGAGGACCCATGTTTGACTCTCCAGGTCCCACATAAAGCAGACGTACAAGGTGACACAAGCACATAAGGTTGCATGTGTGCCCAAGACGGAACATTCATCTGGAGTTCAATTGCAGTGGCTGGAGGCCCTATTGCCAATTTTCTCTCCCTCTCTATCTATCTATCTATCTATCTATCTATCTATCTATCTATCTATCTCTGTCTGATTAAAGGGAAAAAAAGATTAATTTTTTTTAAGTTTTCTATGTAGATATGTTTTAATGATATTGATGCAAAATGTAGAGCCAGGCGTGGTGGCGCACGCCTTTAACCCCAGCACTCAGGAGGCAGAGGTAGGAGGATCACTGTGAGTTCGAGGCCGCCCCGACAATACAGAGTGAATTCCAGGTCAGCCTGGGCTAGAGTGAGACCCTGTCTCGCCTCAAAAACCCAAAAATAATGAAATAAAATAAACCAATTAAAAGTAGCATCATACAGGATGGCTGTTGTTGTTTGACTGTGAAATGTCTCCCATAGCCCAGTGTGTTTGGACACCTGGTCCTTAGCTGGTGGCACTGCTTGAGAAGGTTCCAGGACTTTCAGCAGCTGGAGCGGTGCCAAAGGAAGTGGATCCCTGCGGGGGGGGGAGGGAGGGGGCTCCGAGAATTCATCGCCCATCCTGCACACTCTCTGCTTCCTGAATATGGATGCAGTTTTCCCAGCTGGCCTCCTGTTCCTGCTGCAGTGCCTTCCCCGCCACCATGAAGCCGTAAACCAGCATAAACCTTTGCCTTCCTTCAACTGCTTCCTGCCAGGCGTTTGGTGCCAACGACAAGTAAAGAAACTGATGCGGCACAATGCCTGTTCTTGTAAGTACAATACATTACGTGTTACAAAGAGCCAGTATTGTGGTCAATGAGACACACGTTTCTCGGGTATTTTAAGTCAATCTTCCCTTACCTTGGGGATAAACTGGAATCCATGGTGGGGATCAGGGGGTGAACAGCCTGAAGTCACGGTGTCAGTTGGTTATAAGTAGAGGAACAGGGCTGTTTTGTTTTGTTGTTTTTTTTTTTAGGTTTCCAATGTAATACATTTTGCTCCATATTTTACATAACATGATGTATGACCAGCAATAAAAACAGCGTGGTGCTTTGAATGAAATGTCCCCCATAGGATCAGGTAGTTTGAATACTTGGTTCCCAGCTGGTGACAATTTGGGAAGATTATAGTTTTGTTAGGAGGTGGAGCCTTCCTCCCTAAGGAGGTGTGTTGTCGGGGTGGGGTTGGGGCAATACAGCCTAACTCTAGGTCCAGTGCTCAGACTACCTCTTTCCTGCTCCTGTGAAGATGGGACACACCACTGGCTGTCTGCGCATGCCGTGCTTTCTCCACCGTGATGACTCCATACACCTACATGAACCTTGTCCTTCCGTCAGCTGCTCCTGGTCAGATGTTTACCTCAGCAAGGAGAAGGGAACTGCTAAGGACCGGTACTGTTGCCAAGTCCTAGTCTTTCAAAGAAAGCAAAGAATAGTAATCGACAAACGTTTCCACTGGGCTGTGATCAAGAAACCTGTTCTTACAATAAAAGGAAAAGGTGATTTGCATACACACACACACCAAACACTGCTCTGTTTGCCATTTAGTAAATCTCAGCATTGCTGTCTTATGATCTTCTTCCCTTGCTTCTACTATGAACTCCCTTTGCAATAAGAGACGGAACATGGGGCTAGAAGGAGGCTAACATCCACGTGGATGGGTCGTGCAGAATCAGACAGACCCACCTGGTCTCCCCTTTATGAGCCCTAGAAGTGGTTTGCCAGCTTGAGGTTGTTCTTTACAGAGGCCATTCCAACTCATTTATCATGCAGAGCTTGGGAGTAAAAGCCTTCTGGTGGCTCTGCCTGAGGCGCAGAATTGAATTCTCTAAGTGAAGGGTAAAATTATTTACAAAAAAATAAAAATGCTAGCAACCTTTACTTTTATTACTGTGGGCTAAGGCGTACGATACTATCACATTTAAGGTTTCCGTCTTAGTTAGGGGCGCCCTCCACAAGGCGGGTGCATTCATTTTTCCAGGCATGGCTTCTGCAGAGCCCTCTAGCAGGTACCAGCGGCTCGGGAGCACGCCTAAGAACCGCACAGCAGCACACGCGACAGCAGGTGGCGCTCTCCACCAACGCGAATTCAGATGCCGGCGTGGTTCTGCAAAATTCAGGGGGATTCGCGACTCCTGATTGTCAGTCGCTTATGGGAGGAAGTTCCAGAGGGAGAAAGGAGGTCCTTGTAGACCTAGGCTCATGACAAGAGGTTGAGGAGCAGGCTCTGAGCTCTGGAATTGTGACATTGCACGGTGAACTTGGGCCATTCACCAAGAAGACAGCTACAGGGTTGCCGCAGATGTGTGTGTGTGTGTGTGTGTGTGTGTGTGTCTGCTCAGCTCCCACCCAAGCTCTTTGACCTATAAACCTATGAACACTGGAGTTGCCATCTGGGTCTGAGGACTTGATAAATTTCCTCCTTCTTCTTTTGCTTTCTCCTCCATTTTGGTTTTCACCTGTGTGAATGCTATCCCATTCCTGCTCTCTTTATTTAAATATTTTATTTATTTATTTATTTATTTATTTATTTATTTATTTATGAGATGAGAGAGTGAGCACTCCAGAGCCTCTAGCCACTGCAAATGAATTCCACACACATGTGCCACCTTGTGCATCGGGTTTACTTAAGTCCTGGGGGATTGAACCTGGGTCTTCTGTCTTTGCAGTTAAGCACCTTAAACCACTAAGCCATCTCTCCAGCCATTCTCTCTTTCATTCTGCTTGCACAGTAGCGGGATTTTTTTAAATAAGTAAACTCCCTCACAACTCAGGGGAGGAAAACAAAAGAGCCAAATTTTAGACATCACTCATTCTGACAAAATAAAAATTTATAAATTGATTTGCCAATAAACTTGATGAATTTTCTTCCTGTTTTTTTTTTTGGGGGGGGGAGGTTTCATGAAACCCTGTCTAGCCTTGAAGTCATCATTAGGCTACACTGGATTTGAACTCCTAAATGTCCTTCCTGCACCTTCTGTGTTCTGAGATGTACAGGTGTGAGCTACCATGCCCTGCTCTTGGGTTCTGCTTGAATTGGACTTGTTATAATATTTTTTTCATTATATTTACTTTTTTTATTTATTCCCCATGTGTTGGAAGATTGCCTCTTAAACATGAGGTTGGATCTCGCCCCTCTGCAGTTTGGCTGCACATGGGAAAGGCTTCCACTGACGTAATACTCTACTCTTAGGAGTCTTAAATGATGCTGACCAGTTCCTTCTCTGTGTTTCATTCCAGTGAAGCCCTTCTCTGGAGAAACAGCTGCAAAACCTAGCACCTTGTAACCCCATGTGGAGATGTAATTCGCATTTCTATGGCAGACAAATGACCGACCTTCACATCCACCAGTGGGCTTGGGAAAATGGGAGGTTACTGTCTCCCAGCCAAGTTCTGACCCATCTTGATCCTGCTTAGCTTCCAACATGAAGCCCTCTGCCCTTTGCAGCCTCTAGGGGGCAGTGTTCTCCTTTTATTCCAGATTAGGAGAGGGTCCAAGAGGTAAAAAGGAACTAGAGTAATGACTGATGTATATCAACTGAAAATTGGGAAAAGATGGTTATCTACTTGGAATGTCCCATGTGTCATCATATAGTTTCACACACGTAATTAGAAGGTTGTCTTATCCTGTGGACCATGCGATGCAAAACACGGAGGCTAAAACCCTGCACTGAACAGAAGCGATAGACATGCAGATAAGATGCAGTGTGTGTTCATAGTGCCTCATGGTGGGGGGGGGGGCAGGTAGAGGGCGTGGTAATGTCCTGTGTTGTCAACAGACAGGTGACATGGGACAGAAGCGTAGCCTGAGTTCTAAAGGATGGATGGGAGAGACAAGAATGGAGGAGGAAGGAATCTCAGGCAGATAGAAAAGAGGACATGTGACAGGGAAGCCAAGAGGCATGATGAGCAGGTGTCAGGAGTTTGGCCTGGCAGGGGGTAAGACCTCAAGGTTGGGAGTGCTAAGGAGTGTGTTTGGGCTTTTAACTCACGGATGGTCCCAACTTTCCTAATAGTAAGAGGATGGTTTCCAAACTTTCTGCCAAGCTTCTGCTGCATGGAGAGGAAACAAGAGGCTGCCATTCCACAGTCGCTGGCCCAGACACTGGCAGAAGTGAAGATTATATTTCAGATGACATGTTAAAGGGGAAGCTGGGGGGCCATTGTGACATGTATTTTTAAAAATAAACATTTCAGGGCTGAAGAGATGGCTTGGTGGTTAAGGAATTTGCCTGCAAAGCCAAAGGACTTCAGTTCGATTCCCCAGGACCCACGTTATCCAGATGCACAAGGGGGCGCACTCGTCTGGAGTTCATTTGCAGTGGCTGGAGGCCCTGGTGCGCCCATTCTCTCTCTTTCACTCTCTCTCTCTGTCTCTTTCCTCTCAAGCTCTCTGAAATAAATAAATAATGAATAAATAAAATTTTAAACATAGATAAATATTTCAGTAGCTGAGGAGGTTGCTCAGTAGATAAAGTACTTGTCCCACAAGCAGAAGGACCTGAGTTTGATTCCCAGAACCCCTGTGTGATGGTTAATATTGGTTGTCCACTTGACAGGATTTAGAATCACCATGGAAACAAACTCAGGGACTCTCTGTGAGGGATGTTCTAGATGAGCTTAATTGAGGTGGGAAGACCCATCCTAACCGTGGAGGACGCCATTCCGTGAGCTGGGGCCCTGGACGGAACGAGAAGGAGAGCGCTGGCTGGGCAGTGTCTTTCTGTGCTCTCTGCCTTCCCCCTGGGGCCCGAGTGCCAGCAGCCGCCACGACTCCTCTGCCGTGACGACTGTGCAGCTGTGGTCAGCCCTTCATGTCACACGACAAGAAGGTAACTGACATAGCACGTGAAAGGAAAAGCCAGGTGCGGCAGTGTCTACTTACAGTCCTAGGGGAGTGGGCTCACTAGTCAGCCAGTCTAGCCTGCGTGGTCAGTTCCAGGTCAGTGAGAGACCCTGTCTCAAACAGTGTGGACAGTGGCTGAGGAACAACACCTGAGGTTATCCTCGGCCTCCTTTTATTTTTTTTAAATTTTTATGTATTTTTTTTATTTACTAGAGAGAGAGAGATGGTTATGCCAGGCCCACTGCAAATGAACTCCAGACACACATGTACCCCCTAGTGCATCTGGCTTACGTGGGTCCTGGGGAATCCAACCTGGGTCCTTAGGCTTCACAGGCAACCACCTTAACCACTAAGCAATCTCTCCAGCCTTCTACACACACGTGCACACATATGAAACTCACAGCTTCACCCACACAAACATGCACATTCACACCCATTCACATGCACACATACACGCGAAAGTGTTTCATATGTTTCCTAATGATGATGACTTGATTACGGAGAGAAATCCTATTTCATGGGATACTGTCACTGAGGAGACAGGTTAGATGATTCATGACAAGCCCAAATCAGAGCTTTCTACATTGAGTTGCATGGAGCGTTGTTGGAAACATGAATAAGACAGACTTCTCATTAGGAAAGTGCCTGACCTACCAACTGCCTACAAACATATCTATATCAGCCACCGTTTCTATGAGGTGCCCTGTTGGGTCTGGGGTAAGGAAGCTCCCTTCCTGGAGACTGCGTTTATTAAGTTTCCATCGATGGCAGACTTGAATGTATCAGTAACTAGGGAGACATGATCATCCTTGGATGCAGCTCATCTATGTGAAAACCACCACAAGCCCTGAGCCCCAACAGAGGCTCTGAAGCCGCTCCCCCCCCACCCCGAGTATGTTGAACTTTGGGCCTTGAGTTCTATTAAGATAGGACTTACCGTCTATCTAATCTCTGGGAAGATAACTCTCACTTGTGTTTGAATCATTTTGTACTTAATAGAAAAAATAAGTATTTTTTATCTGAAAATATAACATATTTTTTGCAAGCATTTTGTGCATATGTGTGTGTGTGTGCATATGTGTGCAAGTGCACATGCACGTGGAGGCCAGAGGTCAGTGTAAGGTATATTCCCCAGTCACTCTTATTTGTGTGTGTGTGTGTGTGTGTGTGTGTGTGTGCATGTGCGTGTGTGTGCATGTGCGCATGTGTGTGTATGCTTGTTTGGATGTGTATGGACACATATGCAGGTGCAGGTGTACATGTGTGGGGAATGCACATGTGTGGAAACCAGAGGTAAACTTTGGATTTCCTCCTCAATATCTCTCTATCTTATTTTTGTTGTTGTTGTTGTTTATTTATTTGAGAAGGACAGACAGACAGACAGAAAGAGAAAGACGCAGATGGATAGAGAATGGGCGTGCCAGGGCCTCCAGCCACTGCAAACAAACCAGATGCGTGTGCCCCCTGTGCATCTGGCTTACATGGGTCCTGGGGAATCCAGCCTCAAACCAGGGACCTTCGGCTTCACAGGCAAGCGCTTAACCACTAAGCCATCTCTCCAGCCCATTTCCATCTATTTGTTGAGGCAAGGTCTATCTCTTCCTTGAGCCCAGAGCTCACTGATCCCCTGTCTGTGCTTCCCTAGCACTGGGATTTTAAGAATATATATATTTGGAGACAGGATCTTACAATGTAGCTCAAGTTGGTCTATAACTTGTAACAATCCTGCTGCCTCAGCCTCTCTGGTTCTGGGCTGCAAGAGTGAGCTAAAAAAAAAAAAAAAAAAAAAAAAAAAAAAAGTTTCTGGCTAAAACTGAGTTTCAACTCCCATTCTCCAGTCTTCCTTATTTTAGAAGGAATGATAGTTGTGATGAAATGAATGAAAGGTATGAGGGGTACCGACCTGTATTCACTTGACCCTGAAGGTGGACTTCAGGAGCTGTCCTTGGCTATGTAAATACAGCGCCACCAGAATTTTTGCTGGGGTAGAGCTTTGAGAAGGGCAAGAGAAGGACATTTTTAAACTTTCTGACCTTTCACAGTTGCCCTAAAATCAAACCCTGGTCAAAAGTATCAAGGAGGCCATTCCTCAGGGCCTTTCTTCTGACAGGAAAAATGCAAGCATGCATCACAGATCATAAATGTGTAAAAAAAATATAATTTTTTTTTGGATTTTTGAGGTAGGGTCTTGCTCTAGCCCAGGATGGCCTGGAATTCACTATGTAGTCTCAGGCTCAAACTCATTGAAATCCTCCTAACTTTGCCTCCCGAAGTGCTGGGATTAAAGGCTTGCACCACCACTCCTGGCTTTCATTTTTTCCCTTTTTTAAACAATTTTTTTTTTACTATTGACAACTTCCATAATTGTAGACAATAAGCCATAGTAATTCCCTTCCCCCTTGAGACAGAATTTTTTAAATATATGTTTTTTTTTAATTGACAACTTCTATACTTACAGACAACAAACCATGGTATTTCCCTCCCCTCCTCCATTTTCTCCTTCATAACTCTGCTCTCTGTCGTATCCTCTCCTTCTCTCCATTAGTCTCTACTTTAATTTGATGTCATCATCTTTTTCTCCTATTCTGAGGGTCTTGTGTAGGTATTGCTAGCAACTGTGAGGTCTTGGATATCGAGGCCAAATTCTGTCCAGACAGTTGTATGTACATTACATTCTTTCTGCCACCTCTTCTGCAATGGGCCCTGAGCCTTGGAGAGTGTGAGATGTTTCAGTGCTGGACACTCCTCTGTCCCTTCTTCTCAGCACTATGTTGCCTTTTGGGTCATCCCAGTGGTCATCGTCATCTGAAAAGAGAAGCTTCTCTAAGCAGAAGTGAGAGTAGCATTAATATATGAGTACGAACATTAATTGTAGTGCTTTCAGGGCAATTTGGTGAGAGTAATATATGCATTTATCCAGACAAGAGCAGGCTGTATACCACTAAGGCTCACGACCTCCCCTGCCAGAGGCTTTTGATTAGGTTTTCAGTACCAGGCACGTATTCCCTCCCATAGAGCGGGCTTCCAGTCCAATTAGAGAGCAGTTGGTTTCCCCCAGAGCAGACATGCCACTATTGCACTAGTTCAGTCATTTGGCCTGTCTGGCCAAACTTGAGGCTTCCAGCTGTCCACTGTTTTCACCTCTGATGACTTCTGTCTCCCATAAGACCAACAGTGGATGCAAGTACCACTTGCCCTCACCAGCATTTGTTGTCATTTGATTTTTTTTTTTTTTATTGGCAGGCACTCTGACTGGAGTAAGATGGAATCTCAAAGCAGTTTTAATTTGCATGTCCTTAATGGCTACAAGTGAGGAGCATCAGGTTATATGTTTATTGGCCATCTGCATTTCTTCATTTGAGGTAGAACAGGAGCTTTTATTTGTTCATTTATTTGTGTTGTGTTGTTTGCTTTGAAATTACCACAAACTGCTATTTAAGGTTTTGGAATTCCAGTGTTATGCAAAGTTAAAGCCTTGGTTAGCTTTAGTCAAAAATCATACCTTGATTTATACCAAAATGCAGATCTGCCCCAAGCACTAGAATAACAAAAGGTAGAAAAACTTCTTCGATTGTAAAAATGTGCTTCATGGAAACTATAAAAACAAGTCATACTTCTCTGTTTAACTCACCAGGCCTTGCTGAGACTCCTGCACAGAAGGCGACTGTACATACCTGTTGTTCTAGCTTAATAATTTTCAAAGTCTGTCTGTCCCATAGTGTGGAATCTCATCCTCAGCAAAAGGAAATTTTAGAACACTGCTTGCCAGCAATAACCCAGAATGTTCAGATAACCAGATAATTTGCTATCTGTCCTTAAAAAAAAAAACTTTGTGCATATATGTATGTATATGATAGGAGGGGGGTGGGCACACACATTTGTGCCTTGTTTCATCAATGGAAGTCTGCTACTTTCTCACTGCTGAGACAAAATACCCCATCCTAGGCAGTTTAGAGAAGCAAAGAGTTTAATTTGGCTGACAGTTACAGAAGGTCGAGTTCGTCATGGCGGATGGTGTGTGTGTGTTTGGGAAGGGGGCGTGACAGAAGCAGGAAACTGGCTCACATCATCACATCATCAGGTAGGACAGACAGACAGAGAGAGAAGATAGTAAGTTAGGCTTCCCCATAAAACCTCAAGACTTTTCTAATAATAATATTGGAGAAGGAGAATGCTTTTTGAGGTTTTATTCTTCTTAACAGTTTGAAATAAGAATAATCAGTCTGAGGAAGTGACATGGTTAAAGGTGCTTGCTCATAAAGTCAACATCCAGGTTCAATTCCCCGAAACCCTTGTAAAGCTAGATGCAAAAAGTGGTGCGTGCATCTGGAGATTGTTTGCAGGGGCAAGAGGCCCTGAGGAACACTCCTGTGTGTGTGCATGCATACGTGCACATAAATAAAGAATACGTTTAAAAAAAGAAACTGAAAGCAAGAAATAATGAACAGATTTATCCTACAATTCCAAATATAAACCCAGAAGGACTTTTACTCCATCTTCACCTACAGCCAGACTGAATGTTTTCTAAACACCCTGGGTACCTCCAGTCTCTGACCAAAGCACAGTTAAGCTTGTGTCTTGGGAGAAACATACTGGAAGGAGAGTGGGAAGGTATCAGAAGATCCAAGGTGACAGAGCAGAAAGTGGGAAGGTGACAGTGAGTAATAAAAATCTAATCCCCCCCATGAATTAAAAATGAGTTCAGAATGCACAAGTAGTGTTTACGGTGAGCTTAAATGACTTGAGGCATGTCCTCATGTCCCCTCAAGTGAAAAGCCACTGCATGTTTATGTTCCTAAGTTTTCCTGCCCCCCCACTCTGCCCACAACCTCTCCTCCTACCTGCTCTTTACTAAGCTACTTCTTCATTATAAAATGAAGTACATTTCACGCACAAAAACCAGAATGTGAACATAAAATATTAGAAGCAAATTTAATTTCTTAGTCCTCATTATCAACAAGGTTATTACATCAACTGTTGTGTCATATTTTACCCTGTGCTTTTTAAAAATATTTATTCATTGAAGAGAGAATTCACGGGCACAGCAGGGCCTCCTGCCAGTGCAAAGGAACTCCAGATGCACGGACCATTTTGTGCATCTCGCTTTACATGGGCACTAGGGAATTGAACCCAGGTCATCTTTACCTTGCAAACTGCAAACAAACAAAACCAGAAGGTTGGAACTGCTTACCAAGCAATATTTTCCCAAGCCCTAAATATAGCTCATTTGGGGATATGTTAAGTGATGTGCAAAACTCATGGATTCATTCCTCTGGGCATTGGAACATTGTTCAAGCTCGTGATCAGGCATCCTTCAAAACTTTCTCTTCATTATTACCTAGGCACATCTCCAAGACCCTGCCATCTAGGATCTTTACTTTGTGTGATAAATATGATTCTTCACAACTCCCATTAGGAGAAAGAAGAGGGGAAGCTCACTTGTTTAGGTAAGCTGACTGTGACTGGCTTTTGCCAATGCAATGTGACACAAGGCTTGGGAGGCTGAGACAGGAGGTGGGGTAGCTAAGATCAACAGGACCAAACCATGGAGGCCAGCCCAATTTTCCAGTTCACAGTTTTCTGAGATAAATAATTACTGCTTCATCTACTCAGGTTGAGGGAAGTTTCTGATGACCTAAGACAAGCAAACCGATATGTTCTTGCTTCTCCCTTGATATGAAGAGATACTCGTGAAAGTATCTAGACAGCAGACGAAGGGTTCTATGAAGTTCATCTAATGTGTGTGGAGAAGGTCGGGGAAAAGAACTGTGTATAGGGGAAGAGAGATGAAATATTAAGAAGATATTAAACAAAGGAACTGATGGTCACCTGGTTCTCCCCAGGCTCCTGGCATAGTATCAACTGACGTATAACCCACCTCCTCAGATCAGCCTAGAAGGCAGGAATAGTGGAGGAGGATATACATGTCTTTAAGTTCAAACAAGTAGACAGGCGAGCAGGAGCCAAACACCAACCTGTTTGATTGCCAAGTCCCTTCCAAGACATTATGTCCATGGTGTCCTGTATCAACGTATTGACTTCTAACCATTACCTGAACCGACAGAACTCCAGTGTTAATGGTGTCTATGGGCTTAAGACATTTTTGGGGGGTTTGTTTTTTTCAATCCTAATAGATCTTAGAATACCTCTTCTCATTTTATTTAAGAAAATGGATAAGTGCATTGCTGTGCTATTCACAACAGCCAAGAAATAGAAACCCCACGAATGCCTGAAGAACACGTGGTATCCACGTGATTGCTGCTCAGCCCTGGAAAAAGAGGAGATTCCACCATTTGCAGGAACTCAGGTGGAGGTGGAGGAAATAATGTTGAATGAAATAAATCCGACAAAGAGAAGCAAGTGCTTTATGGCACTACACACACACACACACGCACACGTACACGTACACACACACACACACACACACACACAAAGTTCACTCCATTGAGAATAGGATAATGGTAAGCAGTTGGGGAAAATATAGGAAGAATAGGTGGAGAAAGTTTTTGATTCATGGGTAATAAGTCACAGTGAAGTAAAAGAAATAATTATTATCTGATATTACATAGCAGGGAGGTGATCGATATGGCAGTGTGGTATATATTTCAAACAAAAGCTTGAAGAAGGTTATTTTAAATGATTTCACCATAAAACTACTTCGATGAGAAGATCAACCTCCTTGGCCTGATTTGAAGGACACACAGAATACATGATACCCCACAAGCACTTGCAACTTTATCAATTAATAGGCCAGAGGGCTCAATGGTTTAAGGCATTGCTTGAAAAGCCTGATGGCCCAGGTTCCGTTCCCCAGTGCCCACGTAAGCCAGATGAATAAAGTGGCATAAGAGGCACTGGCAAGCCCATCCCCCTTCTCTGCTTGCAACTATATATATATATATATTTGCAAAACAAAATAGAAAGATAGATAACACTTGTTCTTTACCACAGTTGAGAACTCACTAAAATGATACAAGAGGCATGCATTTTAAATGCATAAGGGGAAGAAAAGATGGTGGTACACCCAGGAGGGAATTCAACAAACTTAGGCCCAACATGACATGACCTACCAAGGAGGATAAACAGAGGCAGGAGAGTGCACAGAGAGGAGAGAGGTTAAACCTCAGAACTCTCAGGAAGGCCTGAAATTCAAACTCTTGCTCTGATGGTGGACTGGCATGAAAAATACATCTGAAATCAAGGAGATTCTTTGCAAACGAAAAGATGAAACGATCACCCCTCTAGCTTTCTCCACAGCCAGATATCCACACGCTTTGTAAGAAGAGAAAGTACTAAAGCATCTACTTGTCGACAAAATGAATGGCCTCGGAGAAAAGACTTCAAACTTCACACAGCGAAAAGGCTCCACGTGAGAGTCAGTCCTTCCCATGGCCAAATTGTGTAATGAAGCAAAGACCCTTCCTGGTATGCATTGCCCCAAGTCAGCTTCGTAATTCCTTAAAATGTAACCAAGAGTCAGCATCACTATTCAACCAATAACAAACAAATAGAAAATATATATATATATATATCTGAGTGAGAAGGAGACGATTTTAGGACTTAAAACTCACTATGTGGAACAGACTGGCTTAAAACTCTCCACAGTCCTCTAGAGTACCTTGGATTAGAGACCTAGACCATCAGGCTTGGTTTATTATATCTTTTTCCTTATGAAATGGAATAAGAGGATAAACTGTGCTTTAAAAGTTTGGCGAGTAAAATATCCTTTTGAAAAATTTTAAAAGGGGCCGCAAAGACGGTTCAGCAGTTGAAGGTGATTGCTTGCAAAGCCTTATGGCCTGGGTTTGGTTCCCCAGAACCCATGGAAAACCAGAGGCACAGAAAAGGCACGCATCTGGACATCGTTTGCAGTGGAAAGAGGTCCTGGTGGGCCCATGTTCTCATTCTTTTCCCCCCATGACTCTCCCCCTTTGCAAAAGTAAAAATAAATAAAATATAAATAAAAGTATTTTTAAATTTTTTGGCAGGGGCTAGAGAGATGGCTTAGCAGTTAAGGCACTTGCCTGCAAAGCCTAAGGACTCAAGTTTGATTCCCCAGTATCTATGTAAGCCAGATGCACAAAAGGGCACACGCATCTGGGGTTCATTTGCAGTGGCTGGAGGCCCTGGCACACCCACTCTCTGTCCCTCTATCAGTCTCCCTCTCTCTCTCTCTCTCTCTCTCTGTCTGTCTCTTAAATGAATAAAATAAATTCAAAAAATAAAAATATTTTTTAGCAAATATCTAGAAATAGACTTCATGATCAAATTGCAACAGAGTATATCCATTTGAAGTATACTTGCTAAAGAAACAGTACTCATTTTATTTTTATTATTTGGTTTTCTGAGGTAGGGTCTCCCTTAGCCCAGGCTGACCTGGAATTCACTCTGTAGTCTCAGGCTGGCCTCGAACTCACAGTGATCCTCCTACTTCAGCCTCCTGAGTTCTGGGATTAAAGGCATGTACCACCATGCCTGGCTTTTTTCTTTTTTTTAAGAGTAATTTTCTGGTTACTAGAAAAGTTCCCATCCCTTAGAAAAAAGATAATAATTAAAATCTTGAGAAGTTATTTGTGCTAGGTTTGGTGAGACTTGTGATTTAATACAAACTAATGAGTTTTTAATTAATGTTTAATATTAGAAGATTTTGGCTGGAGATATGGCTTAGCAGTTAAGGTGCTTGCCTGCAAAGCCAACGGACCCTGGTTTGATTACCCAGGACCCATGTAAGCCAGATGCACAAGGTGGCACATGTGTCTAGCGTTCAGTTGCAATGGCTAGAGGCTCTGGCATGCCCATTCTCTCTTTCTCTATCTGCCTCTTCCTCTATCTCTCTATCTCAAATAAATAAAAAAATATATTTTTAAGAAGCTTAGAAAATTTTATAATTATATTGAAATGAGATAACTCTGATCTTGGTTATTCTTGACTATGATGTGTTAGATGTTTTAGATCTAAGGTTTCTTTTTTGCTCTATTGTTTCTTAATCTTATTTAGAGGATTCATAAAAAAAAAATTAAACTTGGGCTGGAGGGATGGCTTAGCAGTTAAGGCGTTTGTCTCCAAAGCCAAAGGACCCAAGTTCTATTCCCCAGGACTCATGTTAGCCAGATGCACAAGAGGGCACACGCGTCTGGAGTTCGTTTGAAGTTGCTGGAGCCCTGGGGCACCCATTCTCTCTCTCTCCCCCCCCCTCCCTTTTTCTATTAAATAAATAAATTTTAAAGTTTTTGGAATAAATTAGGGAGTAGATGGTTTCTAATCTTCACTTACTTGGTCAAATGTCTCATGTAAACTTCAGGCATTATTTGGCTAGTGTCTGGAGTTTCAGCCTAGAGATGTTAATTTTCAGTTGCAAATAACATAATACCACAGGCTGGGTAAGCCGTACAAGGGGAAATAAAAGTGCAATTTGGCTAGGATTCTGGGGGCCCAAGATCAAGAGGCCATACTGCTGAATCTTCTTGTCATAACACTTACAATACCTGGTGCAGGGATAGCATGACAAGAAACAAGGAGACTGCATGTGAATCTACGTGTTCTCTCCTTTTTGTAATGAAGCCATAGTGATTCAACCATGCTCGCCCCACCTTGAGGACCTCACTCAAGTCACAGCACCTCCCAAAGGGATCTAAGCATTGTTGTTGCATTTAAATCGCTGTCTATGAAATCCGGGATGATCCACACCATAGCACCATGAATTGTGACAATCAGGATTCTGCTCAGAATGTTTAGAGACAGTCCATAGATTTCTGGAATTTTCTGTGAAGATCCCCCTTTGATATTCTTTTCCAAAATTTCTAGCCACTCAACCACTTTTAACTCAACTCGGGTGTATTCTGGGATGATCGAAAGACTCATGCTGTCACTCATTATTATGATCTTGTGCTGCATGATCTAACGTTTTCCATAGCTGTAATTGTTTTTGTTTTATTTTGTTTTGTTTTGTTTTTCCCTGCACTTTCCTATAGTTGTAATTGCTTACAATACTTGCGGTACTTGCGGGCTGGGGAGATGACTGCTGTGTAAAAGCACTTGCCACTTAAGAATAAGCCTGAGAGACCTAAACCTTGGTTTGATTCTTCAGAATGCACATAAGCAGCCCAGCATGGCTGTGCATATCTGAAACCCCATTCTGATCAAGGCTGTAGAATTGCTGGGGCTCCTGAAAATCACAGCTCCACATTCAGAGCGAGAGAGACTCTGTCTGGAGGAAATATGCAAATAAGCAACAAAGGACTGGACTGTGGTCCTCTGGCTTCCACAGGACTATGAGATCATCTACATTGGATCCACGCTCATATAACACACACACACACACACACACCACATACAGTACACAAACACAGGGAAAAAAAAGGTGCTTGCAAAGCAATTCATGCACAGTAATTGAAGCAGAAATTGCAACTCTCTAAAATGTATACTTTTAAATTACCATAAATCACAGCATTTTCTAACCAAATCAAGTATGTTCACCTATACGTCTTTCTGTGATCCTCCAATGTGGACTTGTGTAATAGAATTTGGGGGTGGGGGCGTGGGGGTTCCTGTGTCCTCCCGGCCTGGCTGCAGTTCCCCTGAAGGCTTCCCAGGCAACCGTGGAGACCAAGGTTGTGCGCACACGACCAGAGAAAGAATCACTCCCAGGAGTCAGTTTCGGTGAACAGCTCTCAGTCTATTGTCAGGGAAATGGATTGATAAGCAGTTGAAGGTGGGAAGAGAACCCTAAGGGGACTGGTGGGTTTACAGGTTGCTAGCCTATGCCTAATATGGGGACACTCCTTCCAGCACCTAGGCAAGGGAAGGTGTGCAAAGGTGCTGGCTGATACCATATAAGGAGTTTCCTAGGCAACTGGCCAAGGGCCACGGGGTTATGGGCAAAGCCAAAGTCTAATCTGAGTGTCCAGGTTTTCCATGCTTGGAGAAGGAGTGGCCTTACTTCCTGCCAATCTTGGGGTCCAAGATTTTGTCTAGGGGTCCAGGCTCAGTGTGACCCCCAAGAATGGGGGGGAGGAGCTCCCCTGCTGGTCCGATCCCTAGGCTGCTGCAACCTCTCCATAGCCTGGGGCCTTCGTGTCAGACAGCTTAGGTTTGCTTTAACCCAGGGCCCTCCCTGTGTCCACAGCAGCAGTCCAAAACAGCCCTGAAGACATGTCATTGAGCATCCTTATGCGACAGACAACGCTTCATTAACATGACTGCGGGATCTTTGCCTTTTGAAGCACTAATTCAATGTCATTCCTACACAAGCCCATGGACCAAGTCCCGCTCTGCTTTGAAGCTCCATGAATCACACTTGTTACTTAACTCATATTCCTTCTGACCCTTTCACCTAAGTCTCCTAATCTATTTGTCATATCATCATTTTTTTTTTCACTGATTTTGTGTTTCTTCCTCTCATCTTTATCACCAGATACCTACTTGGTTCACGATCCATCTCTGCTCATTTCAGTCTGTTTGCAGTCCTGGGATGAAAACACCTTGCTAGACAATTAATTTCATTGCTCTGCCCTTAATAAAATACTTGATGGCAGCTAGGATAGTCAGAGCTACTTTCTCAGAGGTGGCGATGCTTGGGCTGTGTGCTTAATATAGACTACGTGAATTTTAATACTGGAAAGCTATGCTCAGATACAATGCCCATGCAGTCATTGCATAAATGTGAAACCTCATCCATGTTTGCTTAGCATAAAATGAAATGGACTCTTTGTAAACTCCCAAGCTATTGGATGTCTAAAGCACACACACACACACACACACAGAGTATACATATGATTATTGTTTTAATCTTCTAAGTTAGGGGGCCTTGTAGACATTAGCAACAAAAGTGTATACAATCAGTAGGTCTAGTTTACTTTACGTGATCTGGGTGAAGGTGTATGTGCATGCATGTGTACGTACTTGAGGGACAAGCTAGAGATCAACCCCAGGTGCAATGCTATCTGCCTTTATTTGAGGAGAAGTCTCTCCCTGGCCTGGTGCTCACCCATTACACTATGACAGCTGGTCAGCTGTCCTCCTTAACCCGCCTCCACGGCAGTGGGGTTGTAGGTATCCTGCACCTTCGTCACGTGTGGGTTCTGGGGCTCAAACTCAAGCCCTTATGCTTGAAAATCAGACACTTCACTGGCTGAGTTATCTCCCCAGCCCCAATAAGTTTAGACTTCAGTATGAGGTTTCCTCATTGGTAAGCTAAGGCTTTATAAGACATGTAATGCCACTTGGAGGAGATAATCTGGTTGAATGTCTGACACATAAAAAGTGCTTTGCAATTTTTCTTTCTTCTTGCTTCCTTATTCTTTATTGCCTCAAATAAGTTAGTGTCCCTAGGGATTAATAATGGGAGAAGCACAGTTGTCATCTCAAAGAGGACAAGACATTAGTTTATCCTGGAGCCAAATATGAGCAGCCATGGCCTGAAAACACAGACCTAGGTTACCCCAAATTCCATATTCCAATGGGATATCAGTTTCATGAAGTTTTTATAGTAACCAAACCCCCTAGAAAATCCATACATAAGAACACTTTTCAAACATGTTGCTTGAGACATCAGGTAGGCAAGGCAAGTTATAGGAAAGCGAGGAAAATGTCTACTACAGGCCAAGTGTTACTTGATGGCATTGTTAGCTTTCGGGTTTGTGGAAGCTCGAGGGTCTGTTTGCAAAAGGCCTTACCTGGTAGTCACAGGATGGCAGGTCAGACACTGTTAAGATCACGTGGAGTAACCTGGCTCAGTACCCACAACACACCCTCACTGAAGTTTGAACCAGCCTTGGATACTTAACACAGGCTTCTTTCTGGAATGTTGATTTTTTATTTATTGTGTATGAGTATGTTATGTATAATAAATGTGTGTGTAGGGCTGGAGAGATGGCTCAGCAGTTAAGCGCTTGCCTGTGAAGCCTAAGGACCCCGGTTCGAGGCTCGACTCCCCAGGACCCCCCAGGACCCACGTTAGCCAGATGCACAAGGGGGCGCACGCGTCTGGAGTTCGTTTGCAGTGGCTGGAGGCCCTGGCGCGCCATTCTCTCTCCCTCTCTCTATCTGCCTCTTTCTCTCTGTCTGTCGCTCTCAAATAAATAAATAAAAATAACAAAAAAATTTTTTAAAATAAATAAATAAATAAATCTGTGTGTGTACTTATGTGAGTGAGGGCACATCCACAGAATAGCATGTATGTAGAGCTCAGAGGATATAGTGGCTCCAATCAAGTATCTTCCATAAACTCATGTATTTTCTTTTTCTTTTAATTTTTTTGTTTATTTTTATTTGAGAATGACAGACAGAGAAAGAGGCAGAGAGAGCGAGAGAAAAATAAATGGGTACAACAGGGCCTCCAGCCACTGCAAACGAACTCCAGATACATGCCTCACCTTGTGCATCTGGCTAACGTGGGTCCTGGGGTATAGAGCCTCGAACCCGGGTCCTTAGGCTTCACAGGCAAGTGCTTAACCGCTAAGCCATCTCTCCAGCCCCAAAGTTTTGTATTTTTCAATGCTTGATCTCCAGCTGGTGGCACTTTGGGAGGTGGGTCCTTACTGGAGCAGATGCGTTACTGGAAGCCAGCTTAGAGATATCACTGGCAGGTGCCCGTCCTCAGCCCTCAGCTCACTCTCTTCCTGCTCTTGCCCACCTGCACTGGCAAGATGGCGATGTTCGGTTTCAGCTCTGCCATCTTCTTCCCAAGCCATCGTGAAGCTTCCCCTTGAGATGATGAACTGAAATAAACCCTTTCCTCCCATCATCTGCTTTGTTTAGGTGTTTTGTCCCAGTCACACAAAGGTGGTGACAGCCTTCCGTGGTTGGTACTCACTCTCCGCCTCCTTTGAGACAAGGTTTAGCCGACCCCACCCCGCACTCGCTGTTGATGATTGCCCAGCATGCATCAGGCATCCAAGCTTCGGGGAGATTCTGCTGTCTTTGCCTCCCATCCTGCTGTCAGAATACAGGGACGACAGAAGCCCAGGATGGCGCCCAGCTTTTACATGCAGCCTGGGGATCAAACTCAGGCTTGAGCTGTCAGCGCTTTATTCCGAAGACGTTTCCCAACTCCTTTTTTATTTTGATTTGGAGGGAGAGGGATGCGGACTTCAGTTCACAGGATGGAATCCAGGGCCTCGCAACTTCCAAACGCTAGGTCTCCCACTGGGCTGCTCCTTCCAGCCCAGTGAGTTACCTTTCATATCAAACTTTCTGACGTAAGTAGTTGTCTGTAGATGCCATGCATTTAAGAAAGGAACATGGTGGGGGGAGGGTCTTAAAAGAATCTTCCTGCAGTTTATCTATTTGCTATAGTTTTAGTGTTTAATATGACTATGGCATTAACAAAAGCTTTGTCAGAAGGCTGGGGAGATGGCTTAGTGGTTAAGAGCTCACCTGTGAAACCTAAGGACCCCGGTTTGAGGCTCGATTCCCCAGGACCCATGTTAGCCAGATGCACAAGGGGGCGCACGCGTCTGGAGTTCGTTTGCAGTGGCTGGAGGCCCTGGCGTGCCCATTCTCTCTCTCTGTCTCTCTCTCTCTCTCTCTCTTTCTCTCTCTCAAATAAATAAAAATGAACAAAAAAATTAAAAACAAACTTTGTCAGAACGTAAAACTACTAATGATGGGTCGGTTTACTTAATTCAAGATTTTGACTTCTATTTGCCTATGATGGTTTTTGACCCAGTCAGTGAGGGGTAGCCATTGTGGAAAAGTGTAGTTTCGATAGTGAATACACTATGTTGGAAGCACTTATGTTTAATAATCTTAAATAATGCTAGGAGAAAATAAGAATCCTTGGCTGATATGCTAGGTATGCATAAGCGTTATGAGCCTCTTTTCCAATCTACTACAGTGTTCACAGGACCACTCTACTCTCGCACTTGGATTATTGATTTGTTCTCAGAAATCTATTCCATTATTATAGTTTTTTTTGGAATGCACATCTGTCTTTTTGTTCTCCTGTAAGTGCATAAATTGTAGTGGGGTTTGAGAAGCTTAATTTGTTTTGTTTTGGGTTTTTTTTTTTTTTTCATAATGTGATTGGGTAAAGGATAAAAGTGGGAAAATAAAACGAAAAACACAAGTGATTTCAAAAACAATCAACGACAAATTGATTGTGAGGAGAGTGATGGCAGGAATGGAAAAATTATAATGACTCCAAGGTTATTGAACAGGCTAAGAAATTCTGTGTGCTCCTGTGTACAGGAGCTGATGACAAGAGCCTCTCAGATAAATCTGTCAATAGTGACGTGTGTCCTACAGGTTTGCCCAAGCACCCATGGCAACTGGTGAGGTGGGAAAAGAAGCTAATATTTAACTTGAATATGATAGTAAGCGATGACTATGGAGGAGGCAGAGATATTTTTAATTAATAAACTTGATAATAATGTGATATTAATTGGCTAAAGACAAAGCCCAGCAAAGATGGCAAATTGACAGTGCTGTAGAGGTGTTTCATGTCCTCAGTGGTTTCCTAAGTAAGGACTCTGGTCTAAAACCATGACCGACCGACTTCTTTCTTTCTTTCTTTCTTTCTTTCTTTCTTTCGTTCTTTCTTCCTTCCTTCCTTCCTTCCTTCCTCCCTCCCTCCCTCTCTCTCTCTCTTCCTTCCTTCCTTCCTTCCTTCCTTCCTTCCTTTCTTTCTTTCTTTTTTCACTAATGACTTTTGTAACACGCCTTCTCAGCTGGTCTACCGTCCCTAGTTATCCTTTTCAAAGCTGACCTAGCTGTTGCTGCGGCAGGTTTGTAAATCAAGCATGGAGTTAGTTATCACTAAGTGCAGCGTCTCATCCTAGGTGATACTGCATACCGGAAAAGACAGAAGATACGTTGTGGGAGCATTGACACTCACGTGTTCAAGGCCTGCCGCAGCAATGAGAAAGCCGCGGCTGAGAAGCTGGAGGAGCAGGGCCAGGGCCTCTGGCCCTCCCCTCTCAGGAGTGGAGACTGAGGTCCCACAGGAACTGAAAGCAACTTAAATTTTGAAAAGACCACAAAGCAACAAACTGACCCTTCTATTCTTCACCTGGATACCTCCTGCTATTCTGCCAAAAGACATTTTCTAGAATAAATTTGAATGGGTTATGCCCCTTCCCCAGTCCCACAAACTCTGAAGCCAATGTCTAGCTTACTGCAAGACAAAAGAAGTGTAGATAATATTTACGATGCCGACTATTTATAGGAAAAGCTGAATGCTGCTGTAAAGGGCTCTTTAAGTCTTTTTTACAAATCACCTTCTAATGACAGGATTTAGGGAATTTCAGGGGACAAAGGTGGGATTTGTTGTATGATAACCACATGTTGTTTAGTCTTTCTGTATGGAGAGGCAGTGTTTGGGGATTTTTAAGATGGCTGGCTACACTCTTTTTCCTCATGTGGATAATTTGTCATAACTCAGTAGCATGACCTGCCCCTAGAGGTAGTTAATAGTTTTGAAATACTAAGGTCTTGCCAAGGTTCTGATTATCCAATCCTGTTTATTAAGGGGGACAGAATGAGCTTTTCTGGTACAAATAACTTGAAGGGGAATGTAGGATCCTCCGTCACCCCGCTTCATCTTCACATTGACAAAAGGCCTAATGTGAATGAGAGCTCCTTCTGAGGAGGAGGTGAGCTTGTACGATGAACAAGATATACCAATAGTACCAAAGCATCACCACACGGTAGAGAACACACTGGGCTAAAAATGCTAAACTAGGCGGCTAGAGAGATGGCTTAGTGGTTAAGGCATTTGCCTGCAAAGCCAAAGGACCCAGGTTTGATTCCCCAGGACCCATGTAAGCCAGATGCACAAGGGGCGCATGCATCTGGAGCTTGTTTGCAGTGGCTACTGGCCCTGGCATACCCATTCTCTCTCTTCTTCTTCTTCTTCTTCTTCTTCTTCTTCTTCTTCTTCTTCTCTCTCTCTCTCTCTCTCTTCTGTCTGCTTGCAAATTAATTAATTAATTAGAAATATATGTTAAAAAATGCTAAACCAGCAAAATAGACTGCATAAGTCTTCGGGTTAGCAGGAACACAGGTGCGTGGCTCTTGGGACAGCTTCTTAGAGGGCTTGCAGTGTGTGAAGAATTGACAACGGTGTTACAGAACTATCTGGGGATGACATGGAAAGCCGCACAATTCAGTTTTAGTTCTGGATTGCCTCAGTTGACCTTTGTGGAGGCTTTATCTATAGAGTAGCTAGTCGACTTATTAAGCTGTTTGCCCTGTTAAGGTTTTGGAGTGTTATTTTTTTCCTCACCTATTTAACGTTGATTAGAAGAAAGAGATGCGTCAGTTGGGCTGGGTTTGGCACCTTTGAGTTGGGCTCTCTGAGCCTGGAGATATGCCGAATGTGGACGTCTGGCACAGTCTGAATCCTCACCAGGCACTGCTCGGTCGAATCCAATCCAAAGTTCTCCCATCACCTCTTATCTAAAACAGTTCAGGAAGAACAAGAGCGCCCCTTCAGACTCCCCACGACGAAGGAGGAGCCTGCGCCTGCCTTAAGACACCACGACTCATGCTCACTTTGAAAACTGGATTTGTAAGTTTGGATTGCATAAGCAGTGAGCCCCTTTCTATGAGCATCCTACTGTTCTCTAGTTCTTAGTCTAAACATTTTCTATTTATTCCCCGAAGAAACAGCCTACCTCGTTCAAGCCACCATGGGCACACACTACTCAGTGAGTCAGTCGGCCCATAGCCCTGGAGGATGGAGCCCAAGAGTCCAGAGATCATCCTCCTGAGTTATTTTGAAATGGTTTTTTTTTTTTTTTTTTTGTACATTTTGGCTGTAGTATTGGTGGTAGAATATACTATAATGGATCATCTCCACCACTGTATGTATGTATGTATGTATGTATTTATTTATTTATTCATTTATTTATAGATCTCAACCAGCCTTCTTTCCCCTTCTTCCTCTCTTCCTATAGGATGTGCTGTCTGTCGTCATGCACTTTGTATTAATATATTAGAAATCTACAGATCTGTTTTCGTACCCTTTATACTGTTGGATACTTATAATCAAAACTTTTACTAAGGAATTGAATAAATTTAGTCTTATTAGGGAAAAAAAAAGAATAAGAACTTCAGTTTGACCTCCAGAACCTACATTAAAATGCTGGGCGTGGTGACATATAAGCCTGTCATCCCAGCTCTTGGGAGGCAGAAACAGAAGGATCTCGAGGGCTTGCTGACCAGAGAGTCTGGCCAAATTGGACAGGTCCAAGCCTATGAGAGACTGGACGATACTTCTGAAGATGACATCTGAGGTTGTCCTCTGTCCTCCACACAAATGCACATGCACAAGCAAATATGCACCTACATGACAATGAAAGAAAGAGTGAGAGAGAAGGAAAATAAGAAAGCAAGAAAAAAGGAAGGAAGGAAGAGAGGAAAGAGAAAGGATAGGAAGAAAAGAAGTATCCAGATGATGGAAAGCTGCATTTATTCTGCAAACTAAAACCAACCATCAGTCTTCTCTTCACATTGGAGACTAAACAATGACTAAAACTAGAATTATCACATATTTTAATAAGTGATGAGATGACTTCGAGTAGTTTACAATAAAAACAAAATGTCAACTAAATTTTTAACTAAATTATTTTTAGTAAATTAATTGTGTTTTTTTTTTCAGACAGTGCCTCATAGCCCTTGTTATTCTCTCATATCACCTCCCCATCAGTCTGGCTTCCTATAGCCACTATCTAGATGTATAAAGTGACATAAATAATAAATCCTGTGTATCTGCGTTTCTCCGTGATGAGGAGAAAGTTTAATCAGTCCTGATCAAGATGCTGTAATCATTCATGCAAATGTATGAATAACTGATAATGGGATTTGCATAGCACCAAATAAATGCATTTCTAAGATGAGAACTTCAAAAATCAGTAAGTATGTTAATTCAGTCTCTGAGCAGCAGATCGGCTCTGTACGGTGGGACAGTCAAGACTGGTAAGAACGAACGCAGCTGAGCGGTGAGGTGACAGACACACCACAGACCAAACCAAAACGCGGGACTCCTGCAGAAGATGAAAATAGAGCTACCAACTGACCCAGCTACTCCTCTACAGGGCGTCGACCCTGAAGGCTCCACTCCTCACTACAGAGACATATGCTCAACCATGTTTATAGCTGCTCTATCCACAATAGCTAAGAACTGGAATCAACCCAGATGCCCGTCGTTTGACGAATGCATAATGAAGATGCGGTACACATGCACCATGGAATTCTACTCAGCAGGAAGGGAAACTTTAAGTAACGAAATTTGTAAGAAAATGGGTGGATTTTGGAACAGATCATACTAAGTTAACTCACACAAACACAGAAAGGCAAACGCCACATGTTCTCTCTCATATGTGGTTTCTAACCTGCAACAACTTGAGTTGCAAGCATGCCTGACAGGCAACTCCAGGGACAGACAATAGGACAGATAATGGAAGGGTTTGGGGGAAGGGGAACAGGAGGATAGGGGATGTATACTCAAAAATACAGCCCACATTAACTGGTGCCATAAAAAAAACTTCCTCCTTGACAGCAGAAGCAGACTAAAAACTATAACCCTCAATAGGAGAATGGGGGGATCATCTGGTAAGAAGGGCCCCGAAGATGGTGGGATAAACTTCAATCCTAAAACAATTGGCTTTAACTTGTAACTCCCAGTACCAGAAATCAGTTACAACTCACATTGAACTGTTGGTAGGAGAGTCCTACAAGGTGCCCAAAACAAGACAGGCTTCTATCAAAGCACTTGATTACCTGAGGAAAGGTAAGACCCTATTGCTGAAGACAGCACATGCTGCTGACGCAGAACATCGAGAGATCTGGATGGAATCTGGAAGGAAGCCTGATCCCAGATGGTTAGCCAATATAGTGCTGGAAAACACTACATGAGCTGCTGGGGGGAAAATGGCTAACCATTTGTGAGCAACCAGGGAAAATTGCTACCAGCCTGACTAGATGCACATACCTATGTGATAGTGACACCCAGCCTAGGTGTCTGGTTGGCTAAGAGACCTGATCAACGGAAAGCAACAAATAGCTGGTAGTGGGAACCAAGTCAGAATCCTATGGAGACCAAGATCATGGACTCCAGTGAGAAGCTCCCCCCCCCCAAGTATGTGGTCAAAACAGAGGCTACACTCATCAAAATCTCTCTAAATTAACTATGCTTATCCCTTTTAACCCATGCTGATCTAACTCTCTACTGGAGAATGTTTTTCTTTTACAGAAGGCAGCAAAAACTGAAGACAACCAAAATCTTTCTTTTTTTTTTTTTTTTAATACGGAGTGGAGAGCGCCACTCCTCTTTTTTTTTATATTTTTTTGTTATTTTTATTAATTTATTTGAGAGCGACAGACAGAGAGAAAGAGGCAGATAGAGAGAGGGAGAGAGAATGGGCGTGCCAGGGCTTCCAGCCACTGCAAACGAACTCCAGACGCGTGCGCCCCCTTGTGCATCTGGCTAATGTGGGTCCTGGGGAGTCGAGCCTCGAACCTGTGTCCTTAGGCTTCACAGGCAAGCGCTTAACCGCTAAGCCATCTCTCCAGCCCACCAAAATCTTTCAACAAGACAAGAAAAGGTAGCTGACTCCCCGGCAGGAGATGAACCACCCCTCACACATCAGCCAGGGCCCGGGTGAAACCACAGAGGAATTGGCGAGATGAGCAAGAGCGCTGCTTCCACCGTGAGCCTGACAACCTGCACCAGGGTGATGGAGACAGACACTGAGGACACTCAAAATGTACCAAAGCAGAAATCTAGACGTTGCTGAGAGCTCAACACTAAAGTAGAACTAAAACACACCCACCAAGGCTCAGGGAATTCTGTGGAAGAGGGGGCAGAAAGATTGTAAAAGACACAGAGAGGGAGGGAATAGCCAGAGGCATTCCCCCCCACCCAAAAAAATGACAGACTGCTGCTGTCACAACTCATAACCCACAAGCTCAGCAATTCTGTCCTCAGTGGAATGGGGGCAGGGGAGAGGGGAATAGGTAGCAATAAAGGAAGTGTCCACACAATGTTTCTACTAAATAATTAAAAAAGAAAAAAAAAGGATGAGAGACCTTGCCTAAAACAAGGTGGAAGGTAATGGCCAACAACCAAAACTTGTCCTCTATCTGTCGCACATATTCGTGGCTGCACATGCATGTCTGCACTCACACACATGAACATAAGTACACTCACGCCTAACATACACATATACCAAAAATGAAGCTATCTCACTCATTGCTTTTGCTCATTTCACAGACAAATGCAATGACCCTGACTTATAGAGACAAGGGCTTCTTTACACTACGAGCCCAGAGAGAATTTTGTATGGAATGTCAACCCTAGCAAACAGATGAGGAAACTCCGGGGTGTCAATTATAACTGTACTTGCAGAAGGAATTTAGTCAGAAGTAGGCCTTGGCTCCAGTTCTGTCTTCTCTGAGATGATAAGATTCAGAAATTAAACTGTGAGATCCTTTCTACTTCTAACCACTGTGTGGTATACAATTAGAAGTACACTAAATTACAAAGTCCAAGATTTCTACAACAATGACTTATCCAACATTTCCTAAGCTCACAAAGTACATGTCCAAGAAACATTGTGAACATTAAGATGGATGTGTTTCAGACTATAATCTTTGATAAAAGAAAATGACTGTTCCATTATACATTATCATACTCAAAGAGTCAGCAAATTAAGCTTCTAAAACTATCTCTGTCACACTAAAATATAACTTAGTTATTCACTGAATGATGAAATCTCCTCTTCAGTTACGAAAATAATTAATCTTTCCCCACTGGTCTCTCAAAATATCATCCCAAATATAGTAGTCAACTTTCTGCTACTGAAAGGAAATGTTTGAGTTTATCAACTTATAAAAAGAAAAGCCTAGTTGTAGCTCACGGTGTTGAAGAGCCCAGTCCAAGGTCAGGCATATCTATGGTCTTGGGCATCTTATGGGGTGCAGGGTGGCATGGTGGAGATATGAGACACAAAAGCCTTCTCACTGCATGGCCAGGAAGAAGCACAGAACACTGGCCTGGGTCTCTCTCATTGGTTGAGAATCAGTAGGATCCCCAAGTTCACACTCGCATAACCTAAAATCCCCTCACAAGGCCCCGCCTTGTAAAGGTTCCACCACCTCGCCTAAGGAATTAAGCCTTTAACACACGTTCCTGGGGAGGGATGATTACCCAAACCCAAGTCTCAGCATCAAATGTCTCTCTCTTTTGTTTTCTCTCTGTGTGTATGTATGACTACTTCTCTCTACCTGTATGTCTGTCTGACACTCTCCCTCTCTCCAGATCTCTCTCTTCTCCTCTCCTCTCCATCCCTCCCTCTATGCTAGTGGTTGAGTTCAGGACCTTTCACATGCGAGACAAGTGCTGTACCCCAGCCCCTCCCCCCGCCGCTTTTTCTTCAATATGAAAAATCATTATACTACAATCATGCTCCAAATAGATCCATAGGTGTAAGAAGACAGCGCACAAGTGCTTGTCTCACCAGCGTGAGGACCTGACTTTGATCCACAGAGCCCGCATAACAATGCTGTGCACAGTGTCCCACCTCTTTAATCTCAGCTCTGGACGGGTGGAGACAAGGGTCTCATTGAACCATCTAGTCTAGTTGATGAGTTCCAAACAATGAGACCCTGTCTCAAAACAAAAAGGTAGGTGGTGTTACTGGGAAATGACACCTGAAGTTAACCTCTAGCCTCCACCCCTACTTCCACCACATACGCTTGGGCAGCCCCCCCACCACCACATACATACAAACATGCACATATGCATGCATTCCACACATATATACACACACAATAAAACAAAATAAATCCATAGACTAAAAAAAAACCCCAAACATTCTAAATTTAGAAACTACATTTTTAATACCATCATCCAAAAGTAATGTGGGTTTTTTGTTTGTTTGTTTATTTGAGAGCGACAGAGAGAAGGAGGGAGGGAGGGAGAGAGAGAGAGAGAGAGAGAGAGAGAGAGAGAGAGAGAGAGAGAGAATGGGCGCGCCAGAGCTTCCAGCCTCTGTAAACGAACTCCAGACGTGTGCGCCCCCTTGTGCATCTGGCTAACGTGGGTCCTGGGGAATCGAGCCTCGAACCAGGGTCCTTAGGCTTCACAGGCAAGCGTTTAACCTCTAAGCCATCTCTCCAGCCCCAAAAGTAATGTTATTTTTAATAAAATAAATGAGAGGACAAACAATGACTATACCCTTTTATAAAGTTCATGTCAGACAGAGTACTTAAAGATTAGAGGCAGCTTTGAGTTTTCAGTGTTTATGAAGAAAAGGCTTAGAAATTGCTACTTTCATCCTTGCAATGAGAGAAAAGTGGAGCAAACTGAGAAGAAATGATTTTCCTGTACTCGTCAGATAATTAAAGTTGAACAACAACGAAGGGAGCCTTTAGGTTGACGTAGAGCATTTCAGCCAAAATTCAGCTTTCACGAAGGATACTGCTCTAGGGCCACAAACTGGGCGGGAATGTTAAAACGGTCATCCTGATTAACCCCTGGAGGCTGGGGACGTGGCCTCTGTTCCTTACCATGAATACTTAAGTGGGTGCTTCTGGAAGCACACCTGACCACACGGGCTCCCCTGGGAGTTCCCACTGGTCAGCTCCCAGCTGTTACAACTGTCGCTGACATAGGGAGAAGAGATGTCACTGTGATGTGTGTCCAGAGCGTCTGGTGTGACAGAGGTCTCCTGTGGGAGGTAACATCTGTTACCTGTCCGTATCTGACCCAGAGGGAAGAAGACTGTCCAATCCCATGTTCTGAGATGTTTGTATTTCACCTAAGAAGAGTAAAACAAAAGCTGAGGCAGCCTATGGATACTCAGGGAGGGGTGAGGCCTTGTCATCCCTCCCCACCCTTACCATTATCCTCCCATGGGTCCTCATGACACCCATTGTGATATATAATTGGCAGATACTAATAATAAAATCTAGCAATAGAAAGCTGAGACATACAATCTAGAGACACGAGACACAGACACACTAACGGTGTGGGATTTGATCCTAAAATGATGGTGTTTCCCTTATATTCTCAGGGATTATAATAACAGTGAAATGAGTCTGAAAGAGCTGAAATACTAGATCCTTTAAATAGGAGTTGTTGGGAAAGGACAGCAAATGACAATATAGTGACCAAACAGAAGGGCCAAGGAGGAGACTACAACACCTCGTACCAACAGCTATAGCAATCCAGTCTTAAACCCAGCCAACCCTCGGGCAGATTAACACACCCTCTCCATAGTCCGTGTTCTGTCACTCAACACATTTTATTGAGCTTCTGATTTAAAAAAATAAAATAAAAGAAAAGTAATGTCAAGGCTGGGGATGTAGCTCCATGACAGAATCCATGCACAAAAGCCTTGGGTTCATTGGACATGGTGGAGCACGCCTTTAATCCCAGCACTCAGGAGGCAGAGGTAGGAGGATCACTGTGAGTTCAAGGCCAGCCTGAGACTACATAGTGAATTCCAGGTCAGCCGGGCTAAAGCAAAACCCTACCTCGAAAAACAAACAAACGAAAAAAAAAAATTTTTAAGTCCTGGGTTCAATCTCAGCATTGCAAACGATGATCACATGATTTATTAAAAAAAGACAAGAAAAAAGCAGAAACTTAAGAGGTAAAAAAGCATTACTAGCAGACTGAGATCTTACCCAGAGTGCGGGAAAACTATACGGGAAATGACTACCAGAATCATTGTGTTAAGGGCTCTATTGGAAAAATGCACGGCATACAAGAACAGTGGCAGAGGGATGGAGATGCAAGTGAAGGAACATGATCGAGACCAGCATAATGAGGCTTGGGAAATGGCTTCTGGGCTAAAGACCTTGCTCTGCAATCTTGCTGACCCAAGTTCAATTCCCAGCACCCACACGATGTAGTCACAAAGCAGCGCACGTGTTTGCTACCAGGCCGATCTGGAACTCACTCTGTAGTGCCAGGCTGGCCTCGAGCTCACAGAGACCCCCCTTCCTCAGCCTCTGGAGTGGAACGTGGGGACTAAAGGCATGCGCCACCACACCCCTGCTAGAGAGCTTCTTAAGAAAGTCACACTCCCTGTCTTTGGCTGTATACATGATTCTGTGCCTTTTTTTTTTTTTTTTTTGAGTTACATTGCTCAAAAATTCTAATTCACAAGGATTAATTATAAGCAAAATATAAAAATTAAACAAAGGTTAAAATTTAACTTTAAAAACACAAGCTGGTTTGTTTATCTCCAAAAAAACAAACAACTTTCCTTTTGTAAATAAAATGGTAAGTTGGTTTTAGGAGGTACACTATTTGTTCTTGGAGATGGGAGAGGAATGCTAACAGAGTTCAACTCAAGACCACAAACATTCCAGCTCTCAACAAGCATAGTTTGTTGATGTTAACATCCTTGCTTGAGATGTCTTTAGGGAAACAAGCTCTGAAGGTAATTTTGGCTTTATCAGCCGTGTTGAAGTTGCTGACTCCCAGACCGATTCCAGAGTGAGGAGCTTATTTAACATCCCACACCCTTTAAATTCCCCTGTCGTTCTATCTTGCCTCAGAGAGGGCTTTTGGAAAGGACACCCAGTAGCAGGGAGCACATTATCCCCTGATACTGACTGATGATATGATTCTCCAGTGTCAGGTGCCCGGAGCCATGGACAGGCAGCTGGTCGTAGGACTGAGGCACATATTATATTACATACATATGAAGAGCCTGGAGGAGCTTAAAGAGCTACAAAGTAAAGCAGTACCGACAGGAAAAAATGCCCACATTCGTGGGAGTATACCAAAAAAAAAAAAAAAATAGATTATCTCTTACCTTCTGAGCTGAAAAACTGGAGGAGGAAAATAAAATGATATTTTATGGTAATCCAAACACAAGATAACATCTGCAAATCCATACTGGCAAAATGATGGAGGAGACAGAGATGCCCACAGCAGAAGGCTTGCAAACCTCACCGCGCATCACTGCCCTGGTGAGGGAGGAGCGGATCCCCGTTCTGACTGACAGGCTGTGAATAGCGACTTGCTTGAATGAGTGAGCCAGTGGGGTTTGGGTGAGCAAAGGGAAAATGACACACAGGCATAAAAATGTCACAGTGAACCCCGTTATTCGATATGATAACTAAAACTATAGATATAATATATATTATATGCGTACATCTTACAGATCCGCTGGGTAAGGGGGAAATAATCCGGCAAGGTTTACAGCGAAGAAGCCTGGCAAACGCTCTCGTAGCCAACAGGCCCGCGTCAACAGCCATTATCATGCCCAAATCACGTGCTGTTGATGTGATGTGCGGGATGGCCACAAAACTAACATGTGCTTGTGATTGAACTTCAAAGATGATCCCCAGAGAGTGAACCCTTGCCGGAGACGGTGTGAAGCGGGTGCAGGGCCTTGGGATTCTTACAGTGCAGCGCCTCTTGCCAGCACTAACCAGTGATCTCACTCTTGTCCTCCCTGCTGACGGGACACCTGGCTTTCTGCTTGTGCCATGCCTTCCTGGACATGACGGAATTTCCCCTCAAAACTGTAAACTAGGGGTTGGAAAGATGGCCTCATGGTTAAGGCACTTGTCCGCGAAGGCTTACGACCCTGGTTTGATTCCCCAGTTCCCACGTAAAGCCAGAAGCACAAAAATAACACTTGAAGTGGCTAGATGTCCTGACATGTTTTCTCTCTTTCTCTTTCTCTCTCTCTCTCTTTCTCCTTGTAAATAAATAAGTAAATAAAATAATCTCAAAAGACTATGAACCAAAATAAACCTTTTCTTTCCATAAGCTGCTTCCGGTCCGGTGTTTGTCTCAGTTATGAAGAGGAAACTGCGACACATTCTGGTCTGGTGTTTATCCCAGCAAGGAGAAGGTAACTGCTTCACGGGCCACCAAACTAGCTGCGAGATTTTGTTGATATAGTATCCATGGAAATCTAAGGGACATGTACGAATGTGGACCACAGAACGTTATGTCAAGGAAGAAGGGATATAATATTGGATGAGGAAGAATTTGTTCAAGTGGGTGTGCTGTGTAAAAGTTCTGGAATCGATGTGCTCTCAATAGCAGTGAGGAGAAGTGCTAACTACTTCCTGTGAAGAAAAGGTGGGAAGGTAAGAGGGGGAGCCTGAGAAAGCAGTGGGTTCCTGATGCAGGTCACCCCTTTGTGGAAGACCAAGGCATGGAAGGAAGTGTGGGGAGAGGTAGGATCTGATGCGGCTCTCTGCAAGACTGGCACATCTGAGAGACAGGTTTGCAACGCATACGGTCTTCGCGTATCTTCCACAAGAAAGCGCTTGTGCCTGCCCTGCTCGTCTTTGGCTGAGAGCAGCCCACAGGCAGCATGCCATCCACGGAACAGAGGTGCCTTCCGGAACACAGCAGCAAGGGTCGTAGATCCCTCACACCCCCCACAGCAGCAGACACGAGGACCTGTTTCATGGTCATTGTGCTACATAATGATTCGATACTGCTGAGGACATACGAGAGTTCTAAAGATGTCTGCAAATTATTCCTTCCAGGAGATAATGAAGAAACGCATCAGCGAGCTAGGGGAGGAAGCAGACAGGTTCTTGACAACTGTGGACTATTGAGAAGCTCTACCTTCTGTTTTCGTGCCCAAGCTAGTGTTCTTCAGGGAATTATTCTTTTTTTTTTTTTTTTTTTTTTTTTTTTTTTTTTTTTTTTTTGGTTTTTTGAGGTAGGGTCTCACTCGAGCTCAAGCTGACCTGGAATTCACTATGTAGTCTCAGGGTGGCCTTGAACTCACGGCGTTCCTCCTACCTCTGCCTCCCGAGTGCTGGGATTAAAGGCGTGCACCACCACGCCCAGCTCAGGGAATTATTCTTAAAGTGGCACTGGGGTAGAGAAAGGTGCCACTTCCTTAAAAGAGGATGTTTGATCCTGGTGTGTAGTGGGCAAATAGTTGATGCTAGACTTCAAAACCTGGGTTCAAATTCCAACAATGTCACCCCAAATTCCGTGAATAAGTTCAGGAGACTCCATGCCACCACATCTCGTGTTTCTCATTGTGAAATGGATTAATAACAGTACCATTTACTTTCTGTAAAGCTTAATAAAGAGCCTTCAGGGAAAAGGCAATATTCAGAAATTGCTACTGTACATGATTTCCTTCTATGTTTAATTTCAGCATTTGGAAACAAGCTAGAAAGATCCTGAATTTTGTGTTTGGTTCAACCTTGTAACCTCAGGTTGATTTTATTAGTTTGAAAGGTTTTCAGATGAGTTTAGTAACCTACCCAACACCTGTACCGATATTTCCACACATTATCACTTATGTGAGAGAAAAGGTTGCAGCTTAATCATTTCCATCATCCAAACATGTGGCTGTGCAGAGAGATATTTAAAAAAAACAAATACTGAAAAAGTGCTCACACAAATCACTTCTAAAAGTGTGTTTGTAAGTGGGAGCTGCTGGCAGACATTAAGGCTTCCCACTCCACCTGACTGAAATTTAATTTTGAAGGTCTATAATATTTGATCAAAACTATCTTCAGCTCTTTCAAATTCAGATGGAATATATTGGGCATTTTCAAAGAGGAAATTCATTTTTCACAAACATGGTGCTTGATATCTGCTCTCAAAAGCGCCAGAACTAGTCAAAATGCAAGCTCCTTGCTTTCAGGAACAACACCTGATACAGTCTTTTCCTTCTTCTTTTCTTTCTTTCTTCCTCCCTCTTCCTTTTCTGTTTTCTTCCTTCCATTCCCCCATCATCCGCTCCTTCTTTCCTTTCTTCCTTTCATCTTTCTGTTTCTTTCTTTCCATCTTACTTGCTTGTTTGCTTTTTAAACTTTTTTTAAAGTACTTATTTATTTATTTGAGAATGAGAGAGACAGAGAGAGTGAGTGAGTGAGTGAGAATGGGCACACCAGGGCCTCTAGCCACTGCAAACAAAACTCCAGACTCATTTGCAACCATGTGCATCTGGCTTATATGGATTCTGGAAAGTCAAACTTGGGTCCTTAACTTTGCAGGCAAGTACCTTACCTGCTAAGCCATTTCTCCAGCCCATTACTTCCTTGCTTTCTTACTTTTTGAGACAGGATCTCACGTATCCAAGGCTGGCTTTGAACTCACTATGTTGCCAAAGATGACCTTGAACTTCTGATCCTCCGGCCTCCATCTTCTGAGTGATAAGATTGCAGGTTGGCACCACCGCATGGTTTATGAGGTGCTAGGAATCAAGCCCAGGGCTCTGTGCGTGTTATGCCAGAACTCTACCAAGTGAGCTACATCCTACCACCCCCACATACTTTCCAGTTCGTTTAGATTCACCTTGTGCCAGGGCTTGAAAGTACACTGGTTTGGATTAGCATTGCTCTCAGGCTTTCCACGACTGATATGGGGAGCCAGATAACTCTCTGTTGTGGGGCGCCTGTCCTGCGTGGAGTTTTAGGAGTATCACTACATCCCACCCACCACATGCCAGCAGCAACCAGCCCACTCACCTGCTGTACTAGTCTAGACACAGAAAACCCTCGAGGACAAAAGGTGTCCTTGGAAAGAAGCTCTTCCTCTTCCCCTGCTCTGACATGGGCATCAGCCTCCTGCCAAGGCAGTGAGTCTCCAATCCTGCCTCCTCTGCTCTGTGGTGGCTAGGCAGGGCCCGGGTAGAGTCTGGATCCCATTTCAGCCCTCAGCTGAAAGTGACAAGTCACCTGTCTCCAACTTGACTGTCACATTGAAGGTAGTGAGTCTTTAACAGAAAAGTCACTCTGTTGACCAGTGACTTCTACACAAACTCTGTGTGTATGTGTGTGTGTGTGTGTGTGTGTGTGTGTGTGTGTGTGTGTGTGTGTCTGTGATGTTAAGTAAGCATAGTAAAATGTCTCAGTGACTCTCCAATATACCGTATGATGTTTTTGACCCTGGTCCTCATGTTGAACATTAGATCCCCACATGTATTCATTCATCCTACATAGCTGCTCCTCAGTTACAGGCCCAAGTCTCAGTTCATATCTACTCTGCTTATTTTCTCCACACGTCAGCCACCACTCTACTCTCTGCTTCTAAGCACGCTGTTACATTTCAGATGCCACACGTAAGTGAAATCGTGTAATATTTGACTTTCGGTATCTACCTTAGTTCATTTAATGAAATCTCCTACCTTTACTTATGTCATCTCAAGTGTCTCCTTTTATTTTTTTTATTTTTGTAACCATTTTGTGTGTGTGTGTGTGAGAGAGAGAGAGAGAGAGAGAGGGAGAGAGAGAGAGAGAGAATTGGTGTGCTAGGGCCTCCAGCTACTGCAATTGAACTCCAGACACATGAACCACCTTGTGCACATGTGCAACCTTGTTCACTTGGGCCACCTTGTGCTTCTGCTTATGTGGACTTGGAAAGTCAAGCGTGGGACCTTAGGAATCACAGGTAAGAGCCTTGACTGCTAAGCCATCTCTGCAGCCCGAGTGTCTCCTTTTAAATCTAAGTAGTACCCGTTATTGAGTATATACTCAAATATATACACACTTGATAAGTAAAACGCTACAAGATATAGGCATAAGGAAGGACTTTCTGAAAAGAACTCCGAGACTCTCGTAGCACAGGAAGTGATTCTAAAGTTTTTAAAACTGTGTTACCTAAAAGGAAAGACTTCTGCCCAGCACAGGGCACAATCCCCAGGGTGAAGAGGCATCCAGAAGAAAGGGAAGAAAATCTTTGCCAACCACACATGTGACAGGAGATGTGGGGAAAGAGGATTCCCTAAACACTGTGGGTGGGAATGTGGACAGATCCAGCCCCTACAACAATCACTGTGGAGTTTCCTCAAGAAAAAAAAAACACTAAACTAAAAACTAAACTAAAACTAAAACACTGCTCTTGGATATAGTCCAAAGAACTGTAAGTCAACATACCACAGAGAGACTCGCACAGCTATGCACATCGCCACTGAATTCACAATACCTAAGTAATGGAACATGCTAGATGTCCATCAACAAATGAACGAGGGAGAACAGATTAAAAATGGAATTTTATTCAGTCATAAAGTAAAAAATAAAAAGAAAAGGAAAATGGATAGAAGAGGAGATAGTCACATTAAGCAAAATAAGCCCAATTCAGAGAGACAATACTACATTTCTCTCATATGTTGAATGAATCTATCATCTATTATCTATCTAATCTATCTGGGTATCTGTGTGTGTGTATGAGAGAGAAAGAATGAGTGTGTGTGTGTGTGTGTGTGTGTGTGTGAGAGAGAGAGAGAGAGAGAGAGAGAGAGAGAGAGAGAGAAGAGTGTGTGTGTAGGCAATGAATATATAAAGAAAACCATAAGAAAGGAAATCTCAAGGAAGGAGTTGGGAAAAGAATGAAGGAATGCAATAAGAGTGCTGTAGTTAGTTACCTTCTTGTTGCTGGCATAAAGTACATGACCAAACATACCTTATGGGAGGAATGTTGTTTAGTTTGGTTCAAGGTCTCAAGGGAAGTTCCGTGATGGAAAGGAAAAGATGGCATGAGCAGAGACGTGGGACATCACATCTGCCACAACAGGTAGAAAACAGTAGAAAGAGAATGACCCAAGTTCAGACAAGGGGGAGCAGCCTATAACCCCACAATCTGCTCTCAACAACACATCTCCTCCAGCAAGGCTCCACCTTCCAAATTGATATCAACCAGGCTCCAAGCAGTCAGAACACATGAGTTTATGGGGGACATCTGATTCAAACCACAACAGGTGACATTAAAGCAGTAGGGGGACTACTTATCAGGAGGAAGGATACCTAGGAAGAGCCAAGCATAGGAAGAGCCAAGCAAGAGGGAAATAGTGGAGATGGAGGAGAATGCATTAAAAAAAGCAAAGTATAAGCACATGTATGTGTGAAAATTCCATAATGTAACTCTTTACTTTTATCCTAACATTAAAAATTTCAAGTAGTGCATTAAACCTCACTTGAATTTCACCAGCCTTTTACTAAAGTCTCCTTTGGGATCCTCGTTAGGCTCCTACTGCACTGGGTTCTTTCTCCTTTAGTCTCCTTCAATTTATTCTTTTGATTCAATATATTTTGTTGTTAAACTGTTTATATTCATTTTCACAATTATAAATCCTGTCTTCTATTATTTGATTCCAGTGTTTATTTTCTGCTACCTTACTATGTCCTCCGTTCTCCTTAAATTTATTTTCTAGATTTGAAAGAAATTAACCTCACTTATAATTCTAGAACTGGTTATATTTTGCTAGAATCAGCTATTTATTTATTTAAAATTTTGTATTTATTTCTCGTCATTGCTCTTGCATCCCTCCCCCATTCTTCATTGGTTCCTTCCCTATACTCAAATAGTCCCTCTTCTAATTTTTTTAATATTTTATTTATTTATTTATTTATTTCAGAGAGACTGTGAAAGAGGCAGGTAGAGAGAAAGAGAAAGAATTGGCATGCCAGGGCCTCTAGCCACTAAAAATGAACTCCAGATACATGCACCACCTTGTGCATCTGGTTGTACATGGCATTGGGTCATCAAACTCGGGTCCTTAGGCTTTGCAGGCAAGTTCCTTAACTGCTGAGCCATCTCTCCAGCCCTTTATGTTTATTTTGATGACCCAATGAGTTGCTTAGGAATGCTTAAACAAGTATGTCTGAGTAGTTATTTACAGGAACCTGGGCACCTTACCAGTGGCAATGTCACTGAAGAAAATGTCTCTCCCTCCTCTATCAACCATTAGCTACATATAGAACCCAGGGAAAAGTATGGCCTTGTGAGCTCTTGCCCTTCAGTGAGAGGATGTTCATGGGCCTTTCTGGTAAAGATAAACATGGTGGTTAATATTTCAAATACAATGGTCACATTATTTCTTAGGTCAGCCTTCCATACCACTCCCCTTCTAACTCCAGGTCTTACATTCTTTCTCTCTAGTCATACCTTCATTTACAATGTTTCCTGAACAAGCCCTTGGGTGGGTAATAATATAGATGTTCCATTGATGGCTGAGCATTCAACCTTCACTGATTCTCATCTCTTTGACCAGTTAGGAGTTTCTACAGTCACCACCATCCATTGTTGAAAGAACATTCTCTGACCAAAGTTGACAGACAGTAGGACTCATCTGCGAACATAAACATGGTTAATAAAAAAGGCAATCTGGGCTGGGGAGATGGTTCAGTGGTTAAAGGCACTTGCTTGCAAAAGCTGCTGGCCTGGGCTTCGCTCCCCAGTTATCTATGTAAAGCCAGATGCACAAAGTAGAGAGAGTGTGCATCTGGAGTTCTGCAATGGCAGGAGGCCTGGCAGGCCCATCACCTCTCTCTCTCTTTCTCTTTCTCTTTCTCTCTCTCCCCCTCTCTCTAAGTATCTCTTTCATATATATAATCAGTTTCTCCTGAATATATAAATAAAAATATAGAAGACGATCTGATGAGCACAGTATGTCTATTTAGCAGAACAATAGCATCAGTGGTTTCCCCAAGTAGGAACTCCCAGGTCACAGGTTTTTGAATTGGATTACAACATCAGATGTGAACTAACTCCTGCGGAGACTCAGATCTAGTCAGAAAGTATTTGGTGACCCACATAACAGGCTTGCTACTATTACACCAGTGGGGACATCTTGACTGGCCAGCTGGTGGCACTGCATGCAGGGTCCACAGCTGAATAAGATGGCTGATAACAACCTCCTACCACACCCCAGCAGTCTGCTTAGCACCTCCCAGAACACTGAAAGCAAGCAGGGAGGAAACTTCCAGCTCAGTTCGCTTGAATTTTCTTTCTTTCTTTCTTTCTTTTCATTGAGGCAGGATCTCACTCTAGCCCAGGCTGACTTTGAACTCACTCTGTAACCCAGGCTAGGTTAAAGGAGTGAGCCAGCTTGATGTGTCTATGTCCTACGACCATCAGTGCATGGCATCTGCAGCAATGGCATCTCACCACCTAGTGCTAGTGAGCCACCCACAGAAGCAGCAGCAATTATTCGTATTGCTTCGGGGGTGGTCAGGGGGTGTCCCTAATCAATTACTTGTAGGGAGTTAGCACGTGCCTGGCACAAAGATTTTCATTTAATAACCTATAGCAGCTGGAAGCACTCGTGTCCACTCGTTCTGGGTGCCTCTAGTTCTACTCTTTTTTTTTTTTTCTTTAAAATTTCGTTTTTCAATTTAGCTTACCAAGTATCAGGTTTCCCTATGTCATTTTCATACATTATTAGCCCTAGTTGGCCTTTCTCCTACTCTCTCCTCTCCCCTATCTCCCTGGTCCACCCTCGCATTTAAGCCTGTTGGTTTTCTTAATTAGAAATATCACACAAAACTTTCCTTAGTGTGTAGGTACAGTTCAAGATGCCATGCCTCCTTGCTCCCAACCTTTGTGGGTCATGGTCTATGTCTTTTGAAAGCGATTTTATTTATCTCTTATTTTACTATGCATAATTTGCATTTGTCAATTATCTTGCTTTCAGTTTTGTCCTCTGTTGCATGTATGTTTGAAAAAATATTTTTGTTTATTTATTTGCAAGCACAGAGAGGAAAAGAGAGAGAGAGAATGGGTGTACTAGGTCCTCTAGCCATTGCAAACGAACTCCAGACACATATACCACTTTGTGCATCTGGCTTTATGTGGGTATTGAGGAATCGACCTTGTGTCCTTTGGCTTTTAATGCAAGTGCCTTAACCTCTGAGTCATCACTCCAGTCCTGCATGTATATATATATATATATATATATATATATATATATATATATATATATATATATATATATATTTGGTTTTTCGAGGTAGGGTCTCACTCTAGCCCAGGCTGACCTGGAATTCACTATGGAGTCTCAGGGTGGCCTCGAACTCACAGAGATCCTCCTACCTCTGCCTCCCGAGTGCTGGGATTAAAGGTGTGCGCCACCACACCCGGCCTGCATATATATTTTTAAGCACAGTGATTGTTAAATAGAAATTTTTCAATAATTAGTTACTTATTGAGATAGTGATTTTATCAGTTATCAGAAAATGACCCTTTAAAAATTGATTTGAAAATTGATTTACTATTCCTGTCATATGCTTACTACTTTTCTAAAATGTTTTTTATCTCTTAACTCATTTGGCATTAATATTTTGGTACAGTGAATAAATAGAATATTTCAAGCGATTCTACCTATTTGTAATTTTTTTATTGCTTTAACATCGGAATGATAATTTAACTAGGCGTAAGGTCACCCAAAGGACTCTGCATTGTTTCCACACCTCTGCAAAATCAGCATCGTAGGGCAGACTTCTTAATACTTTGTGGATGTTCAAGGTGAATGTGGAGTGATTCATTCTAATTATAATCTGAGCTTTTGACATAGCTAATTCTAGACATGAATTTTCTTGTTAGTAACTTTTTGAATGCTTGGTATACTCTTTCATCTTGGCACATTTTTCTGCCACTGAAAAACCTTTTCAATTGTACTTTTGACTCCTTCTGCTCAAGTCTCTCATTCAATAACTCTAGCGATCTACAGATTGGCATTCCACTCTCAGCCATATCTGCTATTCAGACTCCCGGTGCTTTTTTTTTTTTTTTTTCTATTTTCTGTAGAAATCTCTCAAGTTTTAACCTGAATAAGATTTATTCACTTTTAAGTACAAATTTTATTTCTGTTAAATCAAAATCAAATTTAAAAGAAAGAACTTGGGCTGGAGAGACAGCTTAGCAGTTCAAGGCTTTTGCCTTCAAAGCCTAACGACCTTGGTTCGATTTCCCCAATACACATATAAATCGAGATGCACAAAGTTACACATGCATCTGAAGTTCATTTGCAATGGCCAGAGGCTCTGGCATATGCATTCTCTATCTCTCTGTCTCTCTTCTCTCTCTGATTACAATAAATAAATAAATAAATAAATAAATAAATAAATAAATAAACTTTAGGGGGAAAAAAGAACTTTCATTTAAATACTTTCCATTACTTAACTCCATTTGTCTGTCAGACTAACTCTTCCCATTTTTCACAGTTTATATTTATTCCTCGATTGAGAAAAGCTGAAACTAAACACACGGACTTTATCAACATGTATAATTGACACTGCAGTGTCAAATGCAGGTATTGCTGTTGTCCACAGGTTACCATTAAGAATCCGAGGTACAATATAGAAGAGGACTTGCTCAGAGCAACACAGCTTGGAGAAGGGAAATCAGAAAGTCATGGATCCAGTCCAAAGTGAGAGGCTGATTTCAGCATGGTAACACTAATGTTTCCCAACTTAAAAATTTGTCCTGGATCTCTTGAGACAGGCCTTCACTGTGTAGCCCAGACTGTTTCAAACTCTTGATCCTCCTGCCCCAGCCACTCTAGTGCTGGCTTCCCAGATATATTCTACTACACTCCACTAATCACTTTTTTAAAAATCTATTTATGTATTTTTTGAGATGGAGAGAGAGAGAGAGAGAGAGAAATTGTGTCTCCAGCCAGGCATGGTGGTGCATACCTTTAATTCCAGCACTCAGGAGGCAGAGATAAGAGGATCTCTGTGATTTCTAGGCCAGCCTGAGACTACATAGTAAATTACAGGTCAGCCTGGGCTAGAGCAAGATCCTACCTCAAAACAAAACAAACAAAAAATAAATAAACTGTGTCTATAGGCCCAGCCCAGTCTTTGCTTCTGCTGTATTGTTTTCAATCATTTCTATGCCTATACACTTTCACAAATGTGGCAGTAAACATTATATGCTAGCTACCAGTACAAAAAATGGAAGTTTTGTTGCATTTTGTCCACAATCAAAATAGAGCTATTATGAAAACAATTAAAAGAATATGTAGATGATAGCACCATAAAAGAAAAAGCAATCACCATTTACATTAATATAGATTTGACTGCACTCATAATGACTATGTGTGGAATGAAAATGAATATGTAGATAAAAATATAATAATAGGAAGTTGTACTTTTCTCTTTCCCTCTCCGCTGAATTTTATCTTCTCATTGTCACCATCATTTTTAACGTTTCCTAATATGCACACTTTAATGACAGACTTCTTAGAAGTAGTCACTGAGGCTGGTGAGATGGCTCAGTGGATAAAGTGCTTACTGCATAACTTAAGAATGTCATAGGGATGGCTTAGCAGTTAAAGCATTTGCTTGCAAAGCCAAAGGACCCAGGTTCAATTTCCCAGGACCCACGTTAGCCAGATGCACAAGGGGTACATGCATCTGGAGTTTGTTTGCAGTGATTGGTGGCCCAGGCATGCCCATTCTCTCTCTCTCTCTCTCTCTCTGTCAAACAAATAAATAAAAATGAAATATTTTTTAAATAATAATGTCCTAGTTCAGATACCCAGGCTTCCCACAAAATGTCAGAAGTTGTGGTAAGCTTCTGTAAACACCATGTGCCTACTGCAAAAAGGGATGCAAAGACTGAATTTCCCAGAAGTTCCCAAACAGAGTGGCCAACAACGTGAGAGACTCAAAAACAGTCCTCTGGACCTCCACATCCATCCACAACGTGGTGGTACGCATGCAAGCCGCACTCACACACGCAAACACACATAGACACAGCATAACTAATTCATTATAAAAGAAGTCGAAGTTTAATAGTAGAAGAAATACAACATCTTTTGGGGGTGTGCAAGGTTATGATGTAGTATAAAACACACTGTATGTTGCAAAAACAAAAAAAAAGAAACAGATGTAGCAAAGACGGAACAAGACATAACTTATAAGTGTGGGTTTCAAAAATGATAAAAGTAATACATCAAGAAGCTTTTGTAGCATGGAATTAACTTAATGCAGAACAAGGAAAGAGCATGTGGTGGTGCCTTACATTGCCAGCGGAAAACTCCCGACCACGTGTCGCTTGTCGGGGGGAAGGGTCTATTTTGGTTCACTGACTCGAGGGGAACCTTTATGATGGCAGGGGGAAGCGATGGCTTGAGCAGAAGGTGGACATCACCCCCTGGCCAACATCAAGTGGACAACAGCAACAGGAGAGTGTGCCAAACACTGGCAAGGGGAAGCTGGCTGTAACACCCATAAGCACGCCACCCCCCAATGATCCACCGCCAGGAGGCTCCAATTCCCAAATTGTCACCAGCTGAGGACCTAGAATTCAAAACACCTCAGTTTACACGGGACACCTGAATCAAGCCCCCCACAGGTGGCATGGAATAATTTCAAGCTAGAACATGGGCCTCACTGCATCTTAAATTATGGACCTCAATTCCTTCAGTATTTCCTGAAGTGTGATTTTATCACCCTATGCCCAAGACACAAAATTCCGATAGTTCCCACTAACGGGTGCTGACAGCGGGATGTTCTCCACCCTGGTTCTGAGCCTCCCTCCTTCCCTCCGGGCTAGCCATCCTGTACCAGTTCCCTACTAGTGGTGGAGGGAGTCTGTACCCACAAGGGCCTTGGTCCTTGGACAGCTGAGGATCTCTCATCTTCTCTGTGCTAGGAAGTGATGGTAACTCCACCACCCCTAGGAGAAGTCACAGATGACAGGCCAAGCAGCACTGGGAAAATGTCATCATGATGCCCTATGTTCACCTACTTCATGAGACATGTGCTGTGGAACAAGGGGGAGGGGTAAATCATTACTTCCTCAATGTGATCTGCAAGAAATCATTATTTCTTCAATGAGATCTTCAAAAAAAAAAAAAAAAAAAAGCTCTGAAAATTACAAACACGCCAAGGGAAGAGAAGGGCTCAGTAGCATGATATCATAATGTGTTACTTTCTCCTTCTATACGGTGGCATGAAATCATCATATAGCGACACGAGAGCTCACTGAATAGCAAGTACTGCAGCCAGGACCATTCTGTATGTTCAACTTGAAATGATCTCTCCAACCCTTCTCCATGCTTTGTTTTCACTCTGTGTCCCCAGAGGGTCCTTTCAATTTTGTTGTGAATATTTCTAATTAGGAACACTCAAGGGAGAGAGAAGAACGAGGACAGGGTATTTGTTCCTTTACTCCTCCATGCAAAAACACCTGGAGTCTCACATTCAGAGGACACAACCCTCTTATCCAACCCTCTCAGCTCACTGCTCATTCCAGTTCCAGCGACCAGCACCTCACATCCCAGCGCTCTCCATGCCAAACTTCCACAATTTAACCCCTGGCTTCCCTTCTACCCATCTACTCATTTGTTATTTTACTACTAAGTTGAAGTTTTATGGACAAATACGTATGGACAAATCATGTGTTGGTACCATGATGCTCCTCCCTGCCCACATTCCACTGAAGACCCACCTCAGTGGGTAGTTAATGCCTCTGTATACTCCTTCCGAGCCTGTGGCTCTTACACTCTTTCCGCCCCCTATTCTGTAACGTTCCCTGAGGCTTGCCAGGTGTCCTATAAGCCTACCAAAATCTATCAACAAGACAAGAAAAGATGGCTGATTCCTTAGAATGAGATGATGCACCTCTCGCACATCAACCAGGGTCCAGGACTTGGCAAGTCAAGCAAGAGTGCTGCTCTCAAGGCGAGCCTGACAACCTGCGCCAGGGTGGAGGCGACAGACACTGAGGACACTCAAAACATAGCAAAGCTGAATTCCAGAAGTTGCTGAGGGCTTAACACATTTCTTATTAAAATTTATATGTACATGAGAGAGAGAGAATGAGAGAAAGAAAGAAGGAGAAAAGAGAGAGAAAGTGAGCACACATGGGCATGCCAGGGCCTCTTGTCTCTACAAGTGAACTCAGAGGCATGTGCCTCTTTGTCTATCTGCCTTTACGTGGGTACTGGTGAAACTCCAGGGCCAAAAGTCTAGCTAAATCGGTGAGCTCTGGGTTCAGGAAGAGACTTTTCCTAAATAAATAAATAAATAAATAAGTAAGTAAAAATTTGTAGAGGGTTGGGAAGAGACTAAAAAGTTAGGAGGGCTTACTGCTTAAGCACAAGGGCATCAGAAGCCAGAGACCTCCAAATTTGACCCCCCAGAAAACGCATAAAATAAGCCAGGTGTGGCTCTAAGCTCAGGCTAACCCGTGGCAGGTGTGTAAAGGCTGGAGAATCACTGGACCTCGCTGCGAGAACAGAAGCTAAGCGCTCAGGGAGAGAGTCTGTTTCAAGAAAGAGATGCACACATGAGAGAGAAGAGAAACAAACCCAAATCCTCTGGCCTCTGCATCCATGTTCATGAAGCACACACATCTGTACATATATGTACATACACAACACATCACGCACACACCATACAATGCACACACATGCACAAAGTGAGGCATAGACAAAAAAGTCCATGTAACTGTGACACAGATCATGAAAGAAAATATTACTTGATATCAAACATTGTCTTATTCACCACTTGACAATTGCAACCACACCCCACATGTAACCTACACAATTATTTACTTGCTTTAAATTTTTTTTTTTACTATATAGGTATTCTTATGAAATAAATACTTTTTTCCTTTCAATTTACATAAGTAAAATCTTATAGTTGACATTCTTTTATATTTTTCATTGTTGATCAACATTATGAATGTAAGATGCATTGGATGAAAACACTGAAACCAATTTTTTTATTGCTGTACAGAACTTAATTTTCTAAATGTGCCACATTTATTGCTTTATTTCAAGGTTGAGGGATATTTGCCTTGTTTCCAGATGCTATGAACATTCTCGTGCATACATCTTAGTGAACACTGGTCTATTTTTGCTGGGTGCCCATCAGACAAGGGAAGTGTTAGGTCACAACATCACAACATCGCCAACACTGGGGAATCTGTAGTTATTGTTAATTTGAGATATCCTGGTGGGTGTGATGTGGTATCCCATGGTGATTTTAATTTATATTTCCCTGGCTACAGACAAGGTTGGGGATGCTTTTTCTCACAGATCTATCTCTAGCTATTCTGGAAAGGTTATAATATATACAGCAAATACCTCCTCTTTCTGTATGCCGTACCCGAGAAATATCTCTAAAATGGGAGAAAGTTGAATCTATCAATTTTCACGCACTGCTTTCAGCATCTTGTTTTTAAAACCCTGATGCACCTCAAGGACTTTCTTCTGCACTGTCACGTAAAGGCCTTTCACATACGTGCCTTCTATTAACCTTGAGCTGGTTTTAATCTAAAGGCAGCAGCAGGATTCTAATACTAAAGAGAAGCAAATGTTGTTTTGTCATCCTGCCAGAATATTAAAAGGATGTAAAAATGCAAACATCAGGATCGGGGTGATGGGTCAGTCTATAATGTATTTGCCATGCACATGTGAGGGCTCAGGTCTGGATTCTCAGCACCCATGTAAAATGCTGGGCTTGGTGGCACATGACCGTAGTGCCAGCATTCTGGAGGTAGGCACAGGTGGATCCGCACGGCAAGCTGGCCAGCTAGGCTGGAAAAGTCAGCGACTCTGGGGTCAGTGAGACTCTTCATAACTAGATGGAGCATGATTGAGAAAGACACCCGAAATCAACCTCTAGCTTACACACACAACACACACACACACAAGTGTGTGTACACTCCCATACATATGAACATGTACATACATGCACACCACACATATACACAAAAAAATGTAAACATCACTTTCCAACTCATATGTTACTTTCTGAATTGTAGGAATTTTATTGTATGATTTTTTTGACTTTTCATCCCCACTGGGCATTAATGTTATCATACATATTTTCATACATGGGTCCACCTATTTACCGCTTTCTCTGCTTTTTTTAATTAGTACTGGCTTTTCAAGCAGTGCATTGGTACTTTCTTCTTATTTTTTTAACATAAATTTGATTTTCTATATTTGAGGTTTATAGCACAATGTCAGGGTACACATACACATAGTAAAAATAGTTCTCATGGCGAGGCAAGTTACTGTGTTTATCATCTCACCTTGTTGCTTTTTAATAATGAGAGCAGCTCAAAGACACGTATTCAATCAAGATTCACAATACAATAGAATTCCACCGGTTTTCACCTTCACGTTATACATTAGGTCTCCAGATAGTTGTCCTACACATCTGCTGTTACCTTATTTGATCCATATGTCATTCCTTTCTCTCCCCATTTGAACTGCCTCTCTTAATTCCACATATATGGTCAGACCATCTAATATTTTCCTTTTTACTTCTGGCTTATGTCACGTAACATAATGTCCTCTAGCTCAGCTATGCTGGATATAAAAAATAGAAAAGATTTATGCCATCTTTCTTTGTGTACATGTGTGCTGTACATGCATGTGTGTGTGTTCTCATGTGTGCGAGCGCATGTACTCTATGTGTATAAGTGACCTATAGGGATAAGAGGTTGAGATTAGATGTTTTCCTTGGTCACTCTCCAAAGTTATTTATTGAGGCAGGATCAATACCTTCACTTGACCCCTGAGCTCATCAATTTGGCTAGTCTAGCTTTCTGGCTTGCCCCAGGGATCACCAGTCTCTGTCTCCCAAGCACTGTGATCATAGGCAGGACACCACACCCACCCATCATTTATGTGGGTATTGTGGTCCCAATTCCAATCTTCATGCTTGTGTAGCAAGCATGTGAGCCATCTCTCAGGCCCATCATCTTTGTTCTTAACTAAGACATCAAAAATTATGCATATTTATGATGTCCCGTGTTGACATTCCATACATGTAAACATTGAATAATATAAGTCAAGATAAATATATCTGTCCTTCCAGACATCTATGCTTCATGTTCATAACACTCAAAATTCTTTTTCTTAGCTTGTTAAAATACATAACACATTACCATTATTTAGATTAACACCCAGGCTGTCTACTCTTCTGTATACCTAAGCTACAAAGTGGAAGTGTTGTAAAGCATTTTTTTTTTCCTCTGAATTGAAACATTCCCTCCTGGAAGGAGGAATAAAGCTCAGGAGTCTTGTGAAGTCAGCGATTTTGGGAAAAGGTTTCAACACACCACCTTAAGCATTTACAAAGCGTAAATAACCGCTTGGAGGTAGACTCTCAGATTGAGCTGCCTGCAAGACACGACTTCTGGGAAAATCACCAACCCAAGCCCCTTCACATGTCCGGCAACCTGGCATCTCCCTACATGCCATCCTAGTGGGAGTTTAAAGAGACTTCATTTCATAGGGTGGTAGTTTAGATCCTCAGAGAAGTGGTTACCTCAACTCCAAGTCCGCTTCCTTCCCTCTCCTGATGTGAGAGGGAGGGAATGAAAGTTCTAGCCCTCTGGTCTCATTGTTCCTGTGGTAACCAGTATCTCAGAGGCTCCTGAGGGAACACGGGAGATATCAGCCATATACCTCGCATATGCTCTACTTCACATGCCAACTGATTTTGAGTTATGAAGAGACCAAAAATTTCATCCAGCTATGGTGTTTACAGGTGGAGGTTTGGGATAATGTTTGGGATTAGATGATGTCAGCAGGGTGGAATCACTGTGGCTGAATCCTGATGGCTTTATAAGGAGAGACGGGAAACACACATGGCATCTGTCATGTGGTGCCTGCATGACCTTGTGATTCTGCCAGTATGTAGCCCATCACACACATGGCTGCTTGACCTCACACCTACACAGTCATGACCCCAAAGTGCCATCTTTTCTTTATCAAGTAGCCTGCATGGGTATTTTATTATAATAATGAAAAATAGAGTAACAGTGCATTGACTAAAGCAGCAGAAGAAAGTTTCATGGTTTTATTACACATGGGACAAGAAAGGAGGAGGACCAAAATGTACACAGTGGCTGTTAATATCCATGTATACAGTGGCTGTTAATATCCACTGAGTATTAGCACGAGCACTCATACCCCGAAATCTGGTGACACAGTTCTGGCTCTGTGGCACAACAGAGAGTTCGTTGGACTCCCCAAATCCAGGGATGCACAATTTCCTTATGTAAAATAGCACAATATGAGCCAGGCATGGTGGCACATGCCTTTAATCCTAGCACTTAGTTGGCAGAGGTAGGAGGATCACCATGAGTTCTTTAGAAGCTACCCTGAGACCACAAAGTGAATTCCAGGTTCATCCTGGGCTAGAGGGAGTCTCTACCTCCAAAAACAAAAAAATAAACAAACAAGATAACACAGTGCGTGCATAGAACCAACTCAGTCCTTCTGTGAGCTTTAAATCACCTCTAGGTTTCTTATGCTACTGAATATATTGCACGTGCGACTGTTCAAGGAACCATGACAAGAAAAAAGGTCTGTCCATGTGTTGAGTAGCAGATTCCTCTGGGTTGAAGAGAGAAAGGAGGCTGTGTGGGGATTCAGGGAGTCAAGTCTGGGAGACCCAAATCTTCAAGGTCACATAATCACTCTCCAAGGTTATGCTAGGTAGAAACTGAAAAAAAAGAAAAAAGAAAAAAAAAACATCTTTTCCTGGGTGGGAGGGTGTTAGGAAAGAAGTCAGACTCAGGAACTCAACTAGTCTGGGAAAAGGTTGTAAGACACCTCCCTGAAGCTACATAAGGGAGAAACAACTGCTTGGAGACCAGAGCGTATGCATGGAGCTGCCTGTCAGTGGTGCAGCATGCTGGTGACTCCCCGTCAGTATTCTAGAGACTCCGACGGGGCTGTCTGAAAGGGCTACAGTGTCACGCCCTGTGTGCAAGAGGTGCGCTGTGCTCAGATATGCAACTTCCATGAGTGGTCACCCACTGCTCCTGGAAGCAACACCTCGCCCTGCCCTGTAAGTAACCCCAGCAAACCCACTGGTTCACCACACAGGTTTTGGTGTAATTCACCTGTGCTCTGCCATTTGTGCCCTATCGGGGGAGAACACCTGTGTTTTTCCTCGACAACATGTTAAGTGGAGACTCAATTGTAGTAAGCCTAATGATAGAGGATGCCCTGTAGTTGGTTGAGTCTATGGATGTTGAACCAATCTTATTTTTTTCTTCTGTAACAATGCCCCAAACATTTATCTTTCTTTCTTTCTTTCTTTTTTTTTGTATTTTCACATTTTTTTTTCTATGATGTAGCTTATAGCATTTAGTTGACTAAACCTTGCTCTCTTTGACCTACATAATCCTAGTTGCATCTTTTTAAAAGTTTGAGATAGGGGCTGGAGAGATGGCTTAGCAGTTAAACTCTTGCCTGTGAAGTCTAAGGACCCCGGTTCGAGGCTTGATTCCCCAGGACCCACATTAGCCAGATGCACAAGGCAGCGCATGCGTCTGGAGTTTGTTTGCAGTGGCTGGAAGCCCTGGCATGCCCATTCTCTCTCTATCTATCTATCTCTGCCTCTTTCTTTCTCTGCCTGTCACTCTCAAATAAATACATAAAAATTAACAAAAAAAATTTTAAGTTTGAGATAGTCCCTTTTATTATTCCAGGAAGTTGTTCAATAAACTGTATAATGTCATTAATGGTATTATGTAAGAATCAGTGTCCTGGTTCTAACTGTCGTCTAGTTATACAAGTGCTAATAAGAGGGGATTCTAGGTGAGGGTACATGGGAACTCTTTGTTCTGTTCTTGAAATCTAAAGTTATCTCAGAAATGGTTTTTTTGTTTCAAGCAATATATCAAACTCAATAGTAATTTATCATATGTGATTAATATTCCTCCAAAATGATAGAAATGTACTGACCCAAAGAAATCAGCAGGTGCTCATTAGAAGTGTGAAATTCTTATTAATAATTCAATTCCATATGCAGAAATCATGCCCATAATAGTAACAGGGGACATGGGCCAGTTATTACTTTCAAAAATATTCCACAATGGGAAAGAAAATGTCTGAAATTAGAAACTTCTCTTTTTTCTTCACCTTTTCCTAAGAAATATAGAACTCCAAATCTATAGCTTAGGGATTTTCTCTTTTTCAATAATTTCCTCTTACTTTTATTAACAGTATTAAGTATAGTTAAATGGAAATTATGATGAATGACAGACTTTTTCTTCATGAAATTTGTACTTAAAACCTTCTAGTATTAAATTCTCATCTTGGGACCAGAGAGATGATTAACATACAAACATGAGGTCCTAAGTTGAGATCCTCAGCCACTCACATAAATGCCAACGACAGGGGCATACCTCCTGTAATTCCACTGCTGAGGAGATAAAAACAGGGCCTGGGGCCTTCTAGTTGTCTAGTGTAGCTGCATCAATGAGCTCTGGGAACAGAGAAAAACCCTGTCTTTTCATAATTAACAACTTCCATGATTGTAAACAATATCTATACTATACTTTCAGGGATCATTTCTATGGTTCCTTAAAAAATATTTTTATTTATTTATCGAAAGAAGAGAGAAAGAGAAAAAAAGAGAAGAAAGAGAATGAGAGAGAGGAAGTAGCACACCAGGGCCTCTTGTCACTGCAAACAAACTGCAGATGCTTGTTCTACTCCACGCATCTGGCTTTACATGGGTGCCAGGGATTCAAACCCATGAAGTCAGGCTTTGCTAGAAAGTGCCTGAGCGAGCCCCTCTCCAGCCCAAGAAGCCCTATCTTAAAATAATGTGTAGAGCCATTGAGAAGAAACCTGACATCAACCTCTGGCCTCCTCACATGGATACGCATGTTCATGTGTGCCCCCACAGTTCCAAACATACATACACACACACAGTACCAATTAGCCAAATGAAGCACAATAAAATTAAATGTGAATCACTACAAATGTTGAGGGTGGGTCCTCTCTCTCTCTCTGATAACAGACTCCCCCACCCTTCATCATCCTCTTTCTTTGATCTGTTGCCCTTGCCAGAATTTTGAATTAAGTACACTGTAAAAACAGCTGTTGTCCAACCTCAAAGACCAGTAGTAGTTTAAAGGAGCCATTCCTCATTGATTTCCAAATGATGAGACTGGATGTCAGACCGCAGGCTTTCTCTGCCTTCGTCTCCTGACTTAGGAGTCGCCAACCTTGGCCACCACCTTCCCTGGCCATGCCTCAGGCTGCTTCAAGATGCCCAGCAGCAGGTGCATTAGAAGACTGCAAGATGCTAACTGGAAGCCTGGGGCATAAGATCATTATCTGATATAGGACTTCGTGCATGCCTTGGTTATTCACACGCAGCTTGCAATGACATGTACGTGCAAATACACGAGAGCCATTGACTCATGTCAGCATGTTAAGTTAAACTTCTTTCCAGAACTCTTCATTTTGGGTCAGCATGTTAAGTTAAACTTCTTTCCAAAACTCTTCATTTCGGGTCTCAAGTGGCAGCCGTGACCCATGGCACCCTGGGGGCTCCGGTCTCTCCCTACGCCATTAGGAGGTAGACCCATCTCCTTCTGCAGTTAGTCCCTCAGGTGCCCAGGATGTCTCCCTCTCCCCTTGTTGCCAGTCATGTGACAGCGTGAGGGGCTGGCCCTTTCTCCTAATCAGTAGAAATGACTTTCAAGTGTCTGACAGTCCCAACTGATGAAACAAGTCAAGAGGGAGAAGCTAATCATGAAGGATGCGTCGTGGGCCTGTGGGTGCTATTTATAGAAACTCAAGCAGACAAGAATACATTAACATCATCTGTCCACATCTATCTACCCTGTGATTCTCAGCTCTTGATAGTGGCAAGCTCTCCCTTAACCATTTCCATAGAATTCTGGAATGGTCCCTGATGTATTTATTTTGGAAACTGTGTCTCTTTCAGGAGGGGAGAGCGTTTCCTCACCTTTTCCTTCTCCCCTAAAATAAACTCCATGTGGATGCCTGGGAGATGAGTGGGTTGGTGGTGAACTGCAGGTTCTGGTTGGGAGTGAGTAGGATTTCTTAAGTTTTTATGCTACTTTGCAAAGGGATGTCATAATGATACAGCCGATTACACAGCAAGTATAGAGAGGCAAAGGTGGGTAGAGATAAGACATGAAGACTTAAAGACACCGAGACCCCAAGGAGAATGTGACGAACAGCAGTAACAATGACACTCAGGTCCAATCCCAGATTTCCAGGCCAGAGCACCTGTTCTCATCACAAGAAACTGCAAATTAATTTCATGTTTCAGTTATCATTCCACAAAGCAGGAAACTGATGGCATCAAGACTTCCCAGTATAACCAAATAGCCAATGAGGGTTCAGATTCTCCCCGTTGTGTAATTATTTAAAATCAATGCACCTGCCTGAATAGCACATATGCATAATAGGGCCTGGTTGTACTCCCACAATCTTTCTATCTTATGGGTCAAATAAATAATTAATCTTACTTACAGGAGAGGTGACGCCAAACAGCTGAATTTCCAAAGAGCCCCAGCCCAACATGGTTGACAATCTCCTCAAAGCTGCATAAATGGGGTCCTCCTTCAATCAAACTTCTACCTTCTCTAGACACTGGCAACTTCTTAGATTACCTGTAGCTGTGACAGAATTTCATAGATATGCAGTTAGATGTGGGCACAGGAGGGAGTTTCTGGAAACTTGGATGATCAACTAATCCTCCCCACACCTTCCTGTAAGGGAATACCAAAAGGTGGATCTCCAGAGAGTAGTCACACTTACCCTGAGCTAGTTGTGACCATGTTGTACCCAGAGGACAGCATTCAGCAATAGACCTGAATTTGGTAAATCACAGATATAGCCACTCGCCTCCGATGGAATACCGTGGGAGCATTTGTCTTATTTAAACTGTTCCCAGTGTTTCCACTGGAATTACCCGCAGCCACTCACTGTGGTGGCTGTCCTCTTAGCTGTCTTTCCTTCTCTGTGTCAAGTCCACATTCCCTTACCACCTCCCCCGACGCAGATTCAAGAAGCATCCACAAATCCACGAGGAGCCACATGCCTGTTGTTTCCAGTTACTTCAAGCACATTGTGACAAGGTTGATAGGTTGAGCTATGTATCCATTACTGTCCTGTTTCTGGGACAAAATACCAGACGAGGAGCAACTTAGGAAAGGAAAAGTGTTTAATTCAGCTTACAATTTCAGAGGATAGAGTCTGTCACAGCGGGGCACAGTGTGGCAGGAGCAGGAAGCAGGGGTCACGTCATCAAATCAACAGTAGGGAACAGTAAGCAGGGCTTGACCATTAGACCTCAAGGCTCACCCTCCCAGACACACACTTCCTCCAGAAAGGCCCCACCCTCTATAGATACCTTGACCTTCCAGAATAGCACAATAACTGGGGATTAAGTGTTCAAACACATGAGTCTATGGGGTAAGCCTACATTCAAGTTACCACATACAAGCTATTTGTAGCATTCTTTCTGGGGCTCAGCAATACATCATTTAGAGGTTCTAAATCTCATCTCTACCAGGCATTTCCAACTCACAACCTGCATAGCTATGAATGTAGGCTTACAAAATCCATAATTCCATCCATTGTTGTGGTCTCTCTCATCTATCTATCTGTCTGTCTATCTATCTCGATCTATCTATCATCTATCTATCATCTATATATCTATCATCTCTCTATCTATCTATTTATCATCTCGACATCTTTCTTCTTTCCATGTATTTATTGAGGAAATGGACTTCAAACGGCATAGAACATACCATGTTCGAGATTTTACTGATTACATCTCTGTACAGCGCTGTAACACTTTATTTAAGATCAGCACTTACATTTTAAATTCCACCAGAAATTAGTTTTAGGGTTTTTATTTTATTATTTATTTATTTATTTAATTATTTATTTATTTATTTATTTATTTTGGCAAATTGCTTTACTGGTGATGTTGTGTGCTTTTACTTGGAATGGCAGTGTTCTTTGGGGGAGGATCCCTTGCTTATTGTAGGCTTCTGAGCATTGGCCATTATTCTATCATCCTGTCTTCACATATTAGCAGGAACACTTCTATAAGAGGCACATCCCCTTATCCACTATTGGATTAAACAGACATATGGTTCATCAAAGAGAGGTGAATCGATTGATGACTCTTTCCCTTTGTTTATAGTTCTGCCATTCAATGTTTCTTATAAACTTCTAAAATTGACTAGTGATATTCTAGTTTTTGGACTATCTGAAGCCATGGATTTAAAAACATTTGGTGTGTTTCAGTGCATGACAAATAGTAGGCATTTTCCCCATCTTGATTCAGGGGGCTTCTTCATTATGATTTATGGGATGTTTTGAGAATTTCAACTTAACTAACTGCCAAGCCATCTCTCCAGCCACCTCTTATACCTTTAATGCCTCATAACTAGAGCCAAATGGGGTTAGTCATTTCAGTCGTTAATTCAGTACCCATAATGTGCACATATGGAATATAGAAGGTATTTATCATGACAGCTTTAACTATGAACCAGAACTAATCCAATTCAATGTAGGTTTCTTGAAAGTGTAAGTGTATGTGTGCATGCATGCATGTGTGTGTGCACATGGGTCTGTGTACATACATAAGTATGTGTTCCCAATCTTGTCTATACACATTTAAATAAATAAAACTAATATCTTTTTATTTGAGACAGAGGGAGAGAGAGAAAGAGATGAGAGATAGAATGGGTGCACCAGGGCCTTCAGCCACTGCAAACAAACTCCAGATGCATGTGCCACCTTGTGCATTTGGCTTACGTGGGTCCTGGAGAATAACCTGGGTCCTTAGGCTTCACAGGCATGTACCTTAACCACCAAGCTGTCTCTCCAGCCCAAAACTAATATTTTCAATTCAAATTTAGAGCAATAGATATTTAAGTCAACCTCATTGAAATTTTTATATATGCAGAAAGGTTTTACAATTCTTACACCATCTTGTCAAGTGCTTAAAATTGCTTAGTGTCATTGTTTATATCAATCTCTGTTGAAATTTTGTTTGAGCTTTCTCGGTTAGTGGATTTGTCTGTATGTGTACATTAACCATTTCTGATTGAAGATACTAGATCAGGGAATATCAGCTGCATCCTGTTCTGATTAAAAAAAAAACAAAAAACCAAAAAAACAGCTCCACATTTGATCAGTTTCTCAAACAGATTAGCAGCCACACTTTTTTTTTTGCATAAGTTCTTGATTTCATCTGAAATTAAGAAGATTTCAGAGCCAGGGTAGTGTCTGAGCAGTTAAGGGCACTTGCTTATAAGCTTGCAGACCAAGTTCAAGTTCCCAACACCCACACAGAGTGGGCTGCAAAGTGGCACAGGTGTCTGCAATCCCGACGTGCCTATGTCAGTAGAAGGTAGATCCAGGAGCATCTGGAAGCTGGCAGTCAGGCGAGACTGGTACCCATGCAGCAGGGCTTGGGCAAGGGCAATAAGCAGGGTGTCAAGCAGAGTGGAAGAAGGGGGTAAAGATGACCTCCCCGTGTGTGCAGTTACATGTGCGCACACACGAGCACACACCATACACATCCACATATACAATACACAACACACGTAATTTGAAAAATTGAGAAAATTCGGGCTGGAGGGATGGCTTAGCGGATAAGGCATTTGCCTGCAAAACCAAAGGACCCAGGTTCCATATTCCCAAGGACCCATGTAAGCCAGATTCACATGGTGGCACATGCATCTGGAGATTTTCTGCAATGGCTGGAGGCCCTGGTGCACCCATTCTCTCCCTCTCTCTCTCTCTCTCTGTCAAATAAATAAATAGATAAATACATTTTTAAATTTTGAGAAAATTCTTTCACCTAAAAGTCTTACTGGCCTCAGCACAATAAAGGTTATGTCAGAACATTTCACGGTGCTTTTGAATTAGTTAAGAAATGGTTCTTAAGTACTGTTCCATTGAGAGTCCTCATCCCAAGCAAGTCTTAGGGAAAGAAAGAAGTTTTTCTTTGCTGAAAACACAGTAAAACACCGAACAAAGGACTTCATTGACTAGCACGGCCTTACTACCGGCAGACAGGTATTCCACTTGTCGTTCTTGTATTTCCTCAAGGCCCTCTATGATCACAGAAGCTTCCCCATTCTCCCTTAGGGGCACCACATGCCAGCTTTGTAGCTGATATGACAAGCTCTGCACAGTGTTGTAACACTTTCAGTAAGGGTCCTATGTAACAGCAGGATTCATTTAGGTAAGCATGATATTCAAACTGCAAAATCTGTGCGTGGCCATAGCTTGCATTATGAGTTTGACCTTGACTTTCTGAGGACCTCGGGAATGTCCACTGCAAAAGATGGATCACGGTTCCAATGCACAAGCCTGGTGAGGTGGTGCAGGCCTGTAATTCCACCATTCGGGAGGTGGAGGCAGGAGGATCAGGGATTTAAGACCAGTCTCAAATACAAAGGGAGTTCAAGGCAACCTTGGGCTACATAAGACCATTTCTCAAAAAAACCTAGAAGCAGGACTAGAGAGATGACTTAGCAGTTAAGTAAACTTCCTGCGCAAGCGTGAAATGACCTGAAACTGCCTAAGTTCAAATCTCCAGATCGCATGTTAGCAGCTGGGTGTGGCAAACTCCATAATCAGTAAGAGGATCTGGCTCAGATAGGAAAGGCAGAGAGTGGTGGAGCAGGCAAGCACCCGCTCCCACACGCAAATGCATGGAGCGCTATAGGGACACATACATGTGAATACACCATACACACCACACCACAAATACATACCACACCCATCCCACATATGTATGCACATACATGCAAGGAAAAAAAGCAGAAGAAAAAAAAAGAAAGAAAGAAAGAAAGAAAGAGAGAGAGAGAGAAAGAAAGAAAGAAAGAAAGAAAGAAAGAAAGAAAGAAAGAAAGAAAGAAAGAAAGGGGAGGAGGAGCCAGGTGTGGTAGCACATGCCTTTAATCCCAGCACACGGGAAGCAGAGGCAGGAGGATCACTGTGAGTTCAAGATCACCCTGAGTCTGCATAGTGAATTCCAGGTTAGCCTGGCCTAGAGTGAGATCCTACCTCAAAAAACAAAACAAGGGCTGGAGAGATGGTTTAGCGGTTAAGCGCTTGCCTGTGAAGCCTAAGGACCCTGGTTCGAGGCTCGATTCCCCAGGACCCACGTTAGCCAGATGCACAAGGGAGTACATGTCTGGAGTTCGTTTGCAGTGGCTGGAGGCCCTGGCGTGCCCATTCTCTCTCTCTCTCTCTCTCTTTCTCTCTCTCTCTCCCTCCCTCTTTCTCTCTGTCTGTCGCTCTCAAATAAATAAATAAATAAATAAATAAATAATTTTAAAAAATTAAAGGAGAAAAAGGAGAAGAAGAAAAGGAGAAAAAGGGAGGAAGGGGGATAAAGGGAAGGAAGGAGGAAGAAAAGATTGTTGAAAATGCCAAAGGCATAGATGTCTTCAGATTCTCCTTGACTGTGAACATGGAGAAGCCTAGTGCAATGGTTTAGTCTCCTTACACATCAATGTCGCTCAGCCATTGTGGTCTGAGAGTCTAGGTCATGGAACTGTCTATCTTGTTATGAGTGGGGAGGCTGGAGATGCAGGTGAAAATAGCTAGATCACCTGGCACTATGGGTTCCCAGGCTATTTCTACTACCTTACTCCCTGTGGCAGTCAAGTTTGCATTGCTGGCAGAAATCACCCAACCAAGAGCAGCTTGTGGGGGAAGAAAAGGTTTATTTTGGCTTACAGGCTCAAGGGAAAGCTCAATGATGGCAGGGGAAAATGATGGCATGAACAGAGGGTGATCATCACCCCCTGGCCAACATCAGGTGGACAATAGCAACAGGAGACTCTGCCAAACACTGGCAAGGGGACACTAGCTGTAATACCCATAAGCCTGCCCCCAACAATACACTGCCTCCAAGAGGCATTAATTCCCATATCTCCATCAGCTGGGAATCTAGCATTCAAAACATCTAAGTTTACGGGGACACCTGAATCAAACCACCACACTCCCTTTCCTTACTATTTCTACCACTCTTCCTAGGATCAAAGCACGAGGTTTCAGAGAAGCTTTCCCTACAGATATCCCCAAAATTTTTATTGCTCCTGTTGTTCAGCTTCAATTGCTGGGATGAACTTCCAAACAGACACAGTTTACGGGAAGAATGGGGTTTATTTCAGGCTCACAGATCCAAGACATGTTCCATAATGTGGAAAGAAGCTGGTTCCTTTTCACAGATCAACACAGAGGGGGAAAAAAAAAAAAAAGAAAAAAAAAAACATCACTAACCAGCCAGCATCACCCAGAAGCACATAACCACAGGGACCCCAGCAGAGCTCACTCTGCATACCTTAAGCTGGAATTCAGATCTGCCCCCAGTGACTCTTTGGGCTGGACCCCAAGACCCTTCCCCACCCTCACCAGTGATACCTCTTCCAGCCAGGCAGCTGGAAATCGAGATTTTAATAAAAAAACACCTGAGTCTATTGGGGGCATACCATTCAAACTACCACAGTTTCCTTACCTCCATAATTATTCTGGGCATGCTCAGAATGGCTATGCTTGTCATTTTTTTAGGGAAAAAAAAAAAAACAGACAATGGCTGTCATGGAGGGTATGAGACAATGCCTTCTACTGCCCCACAATGTCCAGTCAGTGTAGAAAAATATCTTTTGATCTCGTTGGTGATTTGCTCTTTGAGCCTAGATCTTCTTGCTGTGTATCCCAGGCTGACCTTGAACTTATGATCGTCCTGCCTTGGCCTCCCACATGCTGGAATGACAGGCATGTGCCACCATAACAAGCTCCAAAGTATGACTTTTGTTATGAGTTTCAACATTTTTCTAGACTCATAACCATTCTTTCTTTATTTTATTGTATTTTTTTAATTTTAGAGAGAATGATAGAGAGAAAGGGAGAGACAGAGAATTGGCACGTCAGAGTCTCAGCCGCTGCAATTGAGCTCGAAACACTTGCGCCACCTGGTGTGCATATGCCACCTTGCACTTGCCTCATCTTTGTGCATCTGGCTTACATGGGATCTGGAGAGTCGATCATGGGTCCTTAGGCTTCTCAGGCAAGTGCCTTAACCACCAAGCTGTCTCTCCAGCCTCATAACCATTCTGAATGGAACAAGTTTCAGACAAATAAACATATGCCATTCTTGCACACACAAGACACGGTGCAGGATTTGAATGTAGAATCCCGAAGTATCACATTGGGCTAAAGGACCATTAAGGGTTTATAGCATTTATGTAAGAATTTCTTTAATTTTTAATTTTTTGTTTATTTTTAGCTTATTCGAGAGTGACAGACAGAGAGAAAGAGGCAGATAGAGAAAGAATGGGCGTGTCAGGGCCTCCAGCCACTGCAAGTGAACTCCAGACGCATGTGCCCCCTTGTGCATCTGGCTAACATGGGTCCTCGGGAATCGAGCCTCAAACCGGGGTCCTTAGGCTTCAACAGGCAAGCGCCTAACCACTAACCCATCTCTCCAGCCCATAAGAGTTTCTTTTAAAAATATTTTATTTACTTATTTGAGAGATAGAGAGACAGAGAGAGGGAGAGACAGAGAGAGAATGGATGGGTGCACTACAGTGCCCAGCCACTGCAAATGAACTCCAGAAGCATGTGCCACTTTGTGCATCTGGCTTTATGTGGGTACTGGGGAATCGAACCCAGCTCCTTAGACTTTGCAGGCAAGTGCCTTAACCACTGAGCAATCTCTCCAGCCCTTACATCAGTATTTCTATAAAGACAAATTTAATAAAACTACTACTCATTAGTAGGTGAAAATATACTTCTACCTACTGCATCTAAAATTATTTTTAAAATAAAAATATAGCAGATATCAAGTGTAAAAGAAAATCATTTTGAAATAATTTGACTTTCAAATTTGGTAGCACCCTGGGGAATGGTCAGGTGAGGAATATGTTACTGCTGATCAGTTTTTTCTTGATTTTTAAATCTTTGCCTGGATTTTACACGTGAACCACTAGAGACATATTACAGAAAACCAGGAAAGCCTTCTATTTGAAATGTAACACTTGTAAACAGTGTCTTATCCAGAAGGTCACCATTTGCAATTAAACATTATTTTCAAGGCCCAGAGGAAATAAAATGCTAAGTGTGACAATCTTTGGAGCATTCTTGCAATTGATTAAATTATAGAAAATAAACATTATCATTTTCCATTCATTTTAAAGTTAAAAGAGTAATATATTGACAGTATATTTGTATGTTTGGAACAAAATTTTTCTTTTTTAAAACTTATACTTGGAAAGATTAATTCCTTCTGGTCTAGGAAAACAGTGATTACAAAGATGGAAAAGATGAGTTCATGCCACGGAGATCATTATTTAATTATTTTACATTTATTGCATAATGAACAATTTAATAGTTTTGTTGATAACTAATAATTTCCTACAATAAAATATGAAATTGCACCCCAGCTCACAGGGAAATAAACATGTAAATGTCAATGCTAAAACCAGTATCATTTAAGTGAAAGCATATGCAGGAAATAAGCTAAGGATTCATTTTAAAAGGGTTCTTTAAAATTTAAGTACTACCTTGTTCTCATGGTGACCGTGGTGCGCTCCTTAGCTATATGTCCCCCACCCCATGTGTGAGTAGCTGTGTAATATGCACAGTGTTTGAGGCAGATGTTTGAAGGCGTTGAAGGAAACCTCCCAGGACCCTAGTCCATGATCGAGTGAGAAGACTGGAGACAAGATATCCATTCAGTTTTCCCCGTGGGGGCTTTCCAAGCAATCTCAGCACAGAGAAAGTGAATTCTGAACAGAGAGAGAGACAGACATAGAAGAAACAAATAGCAGAGTTAGAGTCTGAAATGGTGGCTGAAAATTCTGGCAGATGGCCCAAGATAGTCAGGAGGGATTCAGAGAAATTGCCTCAGTCTGATGGGATTCTTGTTTGTATTGTTGAACAGGTATTTAACTATGTGTGTACAAAGCAGTATCCCGCACGGCCCAGCAAGGAGGGTCCGCAGAGAGTGATGCAGAAGCTGAGGAAAGAAAGATTCACACATGCAGATGGGGCTGTAAAGTTTGAGTGACCATGCATGGAAGTGGAGAGGGTAACTTGAGCATTTCACTTAAAACCGCAGAATCGGGCTGGAGAAGATGGCTTAGCAGTTAAGGTGTTTGCCTGCAAAGCCAAAGGACTCCAGTTCGATTCCTCAGGACCCATGTAAGCCAGATACACAAGGTGGCACATGCGTCTGGAGTTCATTTGCAGTGGCTCTCTCTTTCTCTCTCTCTCTCTTTTGCTTTCTAATAAGTAAGTAAAATATGTTTAAAAATCCAGAATGCCTGCAACTTTAAAACAATGTCAGACACAATAGGGTGACTGTAATATCAGCAATTGGAAGGTGGAGGCAGGAGGAGGGCCATGCGTTTGGCTACTATGACCTTGTTTGTATCAAACATAAACAAACAATGAAGAATGTGGATGAAGAATATTCTAGACTACTGTGATGAAACCAAATACCAAGCATTGACAATATAGCCACCAAGCTACCAATGAACAGTCTTCCAGACTGAAATCATAAACACAAACACAAAAAAATATCAGCTCATCAACAGTGTATAACATACAATCCACAATCCACAGCCATTACATTAGGAAGAGATGGGTACTGTGACCCATAACCAGAAGAAGAAGAAAAGTAAGTACAGGTCAGCACAAGGTGTCAGAAAGGCTATAATTCACACACCCGGATATTCCAATGACTTAAATATGATAAAAATATATATATAAGATGCATGTTATGATTGAATTGAATGATAGAAAAGAAAAAAAGTGCCTTAAAAAGAGTAAGACAGTTGAGAAGCCAATGCTTCAAGACATAAAATCAAAACAACAAATACAACATTGGGATGAAAGAAATGGTGTAGCTATAGATCCTGTAGGTGAAATAGGAGAGCTATAAAGAGATATTCACACACATATATTTCACAACTTGTAAGAAATGCAAAAATTCCCTGAATTTTTTTTTTACAAAACTTTTCAGAGAATAACATCACATATCTTAATAGCTGTATATGAATTAAACGAGATGAAGCTTGAATAGCTCTTTAAAGGAGAAGCCTCTTTGGATTTCCATGTCATGTAAAGTCTTCAGAAGCTGTCACCCTTGTCCTTACAACCCAAATAAAAGTTGAGCAAACTGAGTGTCATCGACATCTGGAAACCGCTGGAGAACTGAGGTCGCCAGGCACTGCATTCTCCCAAAAGTGGGATAGTCAAATCCCAAGACTCACAGCTTCCAGGGCCCTTCCTCAGGACAGAGTTAGTGTCATTGGTAAGGTGCTTGAGCTGCACACTGAAGGGCTGGACTCCTGGCCACTACATGTTACAGGACATTGTGTCAATGAGTTTCAGCTGCAGGAGCCATCAGGTTTCATTGTGGAAAAGCCAAGAGAAAAATCACTGTATTACTGGAAGATGAAGAAGGAGCAACAATCACTTGAAATATGCCTGAAGAATTTATCTTAAAGAAACTCAGAGGCTGGACTGGAAATGACTTTACAAGTCATGTCTGGCATAGTGGAAAAGAAATAACCCACCACCAATGCTCTGTGGACTTCCTGGCTCACCTAAGAAAACCCTGTCAGCTATTTTGTGGATATCAACAAGACAATTTAAAAGTTTACATGGAGGGCCAGGGAGATGGCTTAGCAGTTAAAGGCACTTGCTTGCAAAACTTGCTGACCCAGGTTCAATTCCTCAGTACCCACATAAATCCAATGCAAAGTGGCACATTCTTCTGGAGAGTTCCTTTGCAGAAGCTCTGAAGCACCCATTCTCTCTCTCTCTTTCTCGCTCTCTCTCTCTCTCCCAAATAAATAAATAAAAATAGCTTTAAGAGTGTCCAGGCCCACAGAAGCTCAGGGACCATTGTGGAAGAGGGGCTGAGAAGATTCTAAGAGGCGCAGGGTGAGTAGAACTATCTTGAGGCACAGTCCCCCTCAGAGACTGACTGAGGCCTTAATTATCTAAGAGTGAACACCAACAATCCCACTGAAGAGAGCCCTCGGGGAAATTGAGGCCAGGAGAGAGGGGATATAAGACTAAAACCATTTTTAAAAAATATTAATAATTATAATAACGTTTATATAGAGAGACAAAAGATCCTGAATAAATAAGATCTATCAACACAATGTTGAAAAAAACAACAAAGTCAGAGGGCTGGCACTAACCAAACTCAAGACTAGTGCTAAGGAACAGAAAACAAAAGGAGTGGGTGGCGTTACCTACGTAGAACACTGGCCTCAGAAACAAATATACACAGAAAATAGAATCTTCGATCTAGGAGCAAAACCCACTCACAGGAGAAAAAAAAGCATTGTCTCTATTATTTTTATTCATTTCTGATTTTTTTTATAGGCTCTCACTCTAGCCCAAGCTGACCTGGAAGTCATTTTAAAGTCCCAGGTTGGCTGCATACTTAAGGAGATCCTACTTCTGTCTCCAAGTGCTGGGATTAAAGGTGTGGGCCTCCACACTGGGCTGTTTTTATTTATTTTATTTATTTTTTGAGTGTGGATCTTTGTTATCTGACTGGTGCTAAAATCACTGGATATTCATATACAAGGGAAAAATTAAAAGGATGCATCTAAACGTACACATAACACCTCTTGTGAAGACAAACCAACAATAGGTCTTAGAGAACATAAAGACAAATGCAAAACTATAAAGTTTCTAGGGGGGAAAAAAATCACAGTAGAGAATCTAGGTCACCTTGTATTTGGAAATGAGTTTTTTAACACCAAAAGCATGGTCCATGGAAGCAGTCATTGATTTACCAGGCGATTAAAATGCAAATCATTCTGCTTTGAGAAACTTTTGAGGGAATGAAAAAGTAAGTCACGCACTAGGAGAAAATTTCAACAAAACACCTAATCTAACAAAGGACTTGTACTCATGTTGGTGCAGCAAATTCTTAAGTCTCAGCAATGAAAAAACCATTAATAATTGTGTGAATACATGTGTGTACTGTGTGCGGTGTAGTGTGTGTGTGTGTGCATGTGGTGTATGCATGTATGATTACGGATGCACGGGCAGATAGAGGGGAAGGGAACACTGGGTGCCTCCCTCCACCATGCGTCCACATGCTTTCTTGAGAGAAAGCCTCACTGATTCCAGAAGGTGCCATTTTCACGAGCCCCAGTGATGCTCCGGTCTCTACTCCTCACAGGTCTGGTGTCACAGACGTGTGTGGCCATACCCAGATATTTATATGGATACTTGGGAATTGAACTCAGGCTCCCTTGGGCCTTCATACTTGTGTGGAAAGTGCTCTGACCCACTGAGTCATCTCTCCAGCCCTAGCAGCAATAATTTTAGGTGGATAAAGCATGTGAGTTGGGGCTGGATGGATGGCTTAGCAGTTAAGGCATTTGCCTGCAAAGCCAAAGGACCCAGGTTCGATTCCCCAGGACACACGTTAGCCAGATGCACAAGGGGGCACAAGCGTCTGGAATTCGTTTGCAGTGGCTGGCAGCCCTGGGACACCCATTCTCTCTCTCTCTCTCTCTCCCTCCCTCCCTCCCTCTTTAGCTCTGTCAAATAATAAATAAATAAAAATAAAAATAAAATATATCTTAAAAATGTGAATTGGTACTTCCCACCAAAAGGTGTACAAGAAATGTACTAGAAGATGCTTTGCCAGCATGCTGGTCAAAGGTGTCACAACAAAAATGATAATGAGGTGCTGCTATGAATCTATTAGAAGAGCTGAAATCCCCGACTCTGGCCACGAGCAGATGCTGGTGAGGAGCTGAAGCAGCGAGGGCTTTTGCTCATTGATGGCTCCAGTGCCCACAGGAACAGTCGCTTGATGAGACCATCTGGCGTCTCTCACACAGCTAAACGTTCTCCCCACGTAGCTAGCAATCCCACTCCTGTGTCCTCCCACGTAGCTTTGAAACCTCACGTCCACACAAAACCTACACAGAAGAGTTTCCAAAAGCGCTATTCATGATCGCAAACCAGGAGCAAGGCTGGGGACACGTGTCCGTGTTTAAAGCGCTCGCCGCACATCGTGAGGACCTAAGTGTGAGTTTGAATCCCCCTCCCCGCTATCCTCACAAAGATGCCGGGAGCGCGGGCTGGAAAGACAGCTTAGAGGTTGAGGCACATTCCTGCGACACCTAAGGACCCCGGTTCTAGTCTCCAGGTCCCACGTAAGCCAGATGCACGTGGTGGCGCATGCATCTGGAGTCTGTTTGCAGTGGCTGGAGGCTCTGGTGTGCCTATTCTCTCTCTCTCTCTCCCTTTCTCTCTCTTAAATAAATAAATAAATAAAATAAAATAAGAAGATGCCAGGAGTGGGAGTGCTCACCTTTAATCTCAGTACTGGGGAGGTAGAGACAGAGGATCCCTGGGGCTCCTGGCTAGCTCATGGAGGTGAATCAGTGAGTTCCAGGTCCAGCAAGACCCTGTCTAGACAGTGACTCAGGAAGACACCCGGTATCAACCTCTGGCCTCCCATGCACACATACACTCACACACACCCACTCAGGGGCCCACATACATATGGACACACATTAATACACACATACGTGCACACCACACACACACACACAGAGAAAAATACACATGTAACTAAGATGCTCCTCAGCAGATTAATGGCTTAAAATACCTTCGGAATGAATATTATTCATCTGTGAGAAGAGATGACAAGGAGAAACCAGAAATGCTAAATGATGAAGATAGTTGAAAAGGCCACAAATTGTACAATTTCAATTATACCACATTCTGGAACAGATAAAATTATACAGAGTGTAAAATGATAAGTGACTGGCAGAAATTCAGAAGGAAGTCCAGATTAAAAAGTGAAGCAGAAGGAATTTTCACAGCAATAAAATTATCCTGTGTGATATTTTAATGATGCATACAAGACATTATATATTTGAAAAAAATCCACAGAGCTTTCTTTACAGTATAAACAGCAAATCTTAATGCATGCAAATGAAAAAAAAATAATTCTGGAGGTTGGGGGATCTCAGGAAAAGAAGCAATGACACAACAGAATCTAACTGCATTACAAATGTTTGCAGCAAACCCACTGACAGAGACTGGGACCAATGGGCTGATCTGTGCAGCAGTGGGTAGAGTCTATGGGATTCAGCGTAGAAGAAACCATGGATAAGCACCGTATGACGGGTCACATGGTTGCCTTGCAGGGGTGTACACGTTTACATTCTGATCCTGAGATCTATGTTGTAGAATCAAACAAGTAAGCAGATGGGGAGCAGTGGGTGGGAGCCAGGCTCAACTGTTGGAGTGGGAGGAGTTTGAGAGATAGTCAAGGATCCATTCATTGGATAACAGAGTTTGGAGGCACCAGCATGAACTCCTGCTTATATTAATATTGACAGAAATAGCTACCAGTAGAGTGAAGCAGAACACAATAATCAGATATAAAATATATTAGTATATATTGTATATATATTATGATATATATATAAATAATATAAAATATGTTAATATATATATATATATATATAGTATATATTTGCTTCTTCAAACATCCCCAAATTATCTTGAATCACAATGCAGAAATGATGTTTTTGCTTTTGCTGTGTGTGGAGGCACATGTGTGTGCGTGTGTGTGCGTGTAGAAGGCATAGGTTGATCCTGGGAGTCCCCCTCAGATAGCCTTCACCTATTCTTTGAGACAGGGTCTCCCTCTGAATCTAGAGCTCACCAATTATACTAGTCTGGCAGCCAGCAAGCCCAAGGAATTCTCCCATCTCTGCCTCCCCAGCACCGAGATTAGAAGCACACACTGCCATACCTGGCATTTTTATGGACACTGGGGTCTGAACTCTTGTCCTCATGCTTTTACGGCAAGCATTTTACTTAATAAGCTATCTCCCCAGCCCTTCACTTCTTTTTGAGAAAGGATCTCTCATTCACCTGCATATCACTGATTAGGCTAGACTGGCTGGCCAGGGGGCTCCAGGGATTCTCTTGTGTCTGCCTCCCCAGTGCTGGGGTCACAGGTACGCATCACTATGTCCAGCATATATATGGATACTGGGGATCAAACTCAGGTCCTTATACTTGCAAAGCAATCACTTTACATATTGTACTGTCTCCTCAGCCACTCAAGAGGATATCTTACTGTAAATCGCAGTCCAGAAGTTTGCAAAACTCTGCTTCTAAAACTAGATCTTGACATTTTCTTCTTTTCCAGTCAGCATGGGGAAGGGGAATTTGAAATGATGTTTGGAAATTGTACATGAGGCATCAGAGGGTCTTTGTAAAGCATTTCAGTACGTAGCAACCCTACTTCTTAAAACATTAATAGCAGTGCTTGGGCCTTTTCCTGTAGGCCTGCCTGTAACTTTGTGTTTGATGGACAACACAGTTAAATGTGCAGCTGGTGCAGGGGACATTGTTATTATGCAAACGTGACAAGTGACACCTAGTCGGAATAAATCTCCTTAATGTGAACATACCTAATGGGAACTTATGTGATTTTTGTCTCCTGTGAGCATATGATGCCTGCTTTTCATTGTATGGTTTCTTTTGGCTCATCATTGAGAAATCTACCTAGAATGATTGTAAGGCTGTGTCGTTATTAACTTGAGACGCAATCTGATGAAAGATTTATCCAGCACACCTGAGCCTCTTTGGAATAAATGCCCAGGATTCATAGGATTCACCACCACACACAGTCTATATTCTCAGGTTTATTGTCTATAAGGATGATATTTTGAAGTGTATTTGAGGGGAACATCCTGTCTTGTTTGGAGGCGGAATGAAAAAAAAAAAAACAATCAGGTAATAGTCAACCCTAAATACAGGGATCCTGTTGCTCTTGTGGCTAGGTGAATTGTTAGATAGCCATAAAAGACAACAACACCTGGGCCCCTCCGTGCTTAGTCGTCTATGAGTCCACATGGCATCTTCTTATCCCTGACTCAAACAGTGAGAAAAGTTTGTGAAATGAATGACATCATGGAACAGCTGGGGAAAAGCGCCACATGTAGAAGAAAAGGACATACTAATGGAAAGGACTTCAGCCTTCGTTTTAGACACTTACTTGAGACAGCCTCAATCTATATGCCCACAAGATGGATGTGCTATTGTACTAGTTACTTCCCTTATTGTTGTGACCAAATACATGACAAGAAGCAACTTAAGGGAGGTAGGGTTTCTTTTGGCTCATGGCTTGAGGGACGCTGGCCATCATGGCTGGGTAAGCCATGGTTTCAGGTGACTCTGTAGCAGTGGCAGTATGAGACAGCTGTCTTCACACATCTCAGTGTACCATGAGGCAAGAGATAGGACAGGAAGTTGGCCAGGTTATACAGCTCAAGGTCTGCCTCCCAAAGAGCGATCTCTTCCAGCTACGCACCACTTCTCAAAGGTCCAGAAACACGTAAAATAGCATCACCAGTTGGAGACCAAGTATTTAAACATATGATCTTGTGGAAGATATTTCACAATCAAATCATAACAGGTACTTACTATGTGTAGAATTCAGGGCAATGCAATATGAATAATATAGGAGATCTCCATTCAAAAAATATGTGTTCTACAGGGGGAAACAAAAGGAGCTCCTATCTCATGAGTATCTCATATGCTACGTTCAAACTGATTCACCAAGGGCTGGAGAGATGGCATAGTGGTTAAGGTGCTTTCCTGCAAAGCCAAAGGACCCAAGTTAGGTTAACCAGAGCCCAGTAAGACAGATGCACAAAGTTGTGCATGCATCTGGAGTTTATTTGCAGCAGCTGGAGGCCCTGGCACGCCTGTTCTCTCTCTCTCTAAAATAAGTAAATACATAAATTAATTAAATTGATTCACCAAGCAAGGATATCTACACATCACAAATTTTATAGACCAATCATACAGCAAAGCTTTATTAGTTTATGACAATAGAAAACATTTTAATTCTTCTTTTAAGCGAGTCTTTATTTGAGTTAGAAAGGCAAACAGGTGAGAGATGAGAGTGCAGCTTATCCTTTCTGGCACCTGAATTACATCAGCCCTTCCATGGCACCGATGAGGTGAGAATTTAATTACTATAATTTCATAAATAACGTGCTGTTTGCATCTTCACTGCCACCACAAGGACATGTCTGTGTGCCCCTCAGTGGTAGGTTCTAATGATGAGCAACGCTTTGAAAATCTGAATTATATCAAATCTCTGCTACGGGTGAAAAAGTGCCCCTTAAAATCCACATGATGTCACCCTCTGCCCCCTGCAATGTGCCTTTATTTAGAGATAGAATTAGGTTATAATGATGTCATTAGAGCTTTTTGTCTTGCAATGACTGATGCCTTTAGAGGGAGGGAAATTTGGAGGGAGATATATACGTAGGAGACTGTCAACTGAACACAATGACTGAGAACACGGTGCCACTTTTATGCGCCCCCCCCCAAAAAAAATTAAATTCTGAAGGTTGCCAATGAACTGACAAGAGCTAGGCTGGAGGCATGGAAGGGATTTTCCCTAAAAGTAGTCAGGGGTCTGCCTAACTTGGTCCTCTAGCTCCCTGAATTGTGTGGCAGTAAGTACACTTTAGCTTAAGCCATTTATTAATTATTCCTCTCGTTTCTGTGCAAAAGCAACTTAAGTAAAAGAAGGCATAGTCTGGCTTACAGTCTGAGAAGATACCGTCCATCATGGTGGGAGAAGCTTTGCTTTCAGTGGGAAGCGACTTGTCTTACTGTCTCAGCAGCCAGCAGAGAATGGTGAATGCGGGCGCACTTTCTCACCTTTTATTCAGTCCAGGACACCAGCCCATTGAATGGCGCTGCCAACATTTAAGGTGGGTCTACCCACCTCAGTTAACCTGACATAGAAACTCCCTCACAGATACGACCAGAGATTTGTGTCCATGATGTTCTGGAGACTGTCAGGTTGACAGCTGGGATGGACCAGCACGGCTATGTAGCGTGTAGCACTTTGCGCTGAGAACTGTACACAATTAATGTACTGGTTTCACCTTCTCCATGTTCTTCAGAATTCAACTATCAATAGCAAATACATGCTTTTTTAAATTACACATGTAGCAGAAATAAGAATAAGTGACTTCTGGGCTGGGGGGATTGCTCAGTGGTTAAGGCTCTTGCCTGCAAAGCCTAATGATCTGGGCTGGATTCCCAAGTACCCACATAAATCCATATGCACAGGGTGGCACATGCATCTGGAGTTTGTTTGCAGTGGCTAGGAGCCCTGGCATGCTCTCTCTCTCTCTCTCTCTCTCTCTCTCCTCTCTCTCTCTCTCTCTCTCTCTATATATATATATATATATATATGTATGTATATATATATATATATATGGAGATATATATACGTATATATATACATATATATACGTATATATATATATGTATATATATATGTATATATATTTTTTTCTGTATTTCTCTCAAATAAATTAATAAATACTTTTTTAAAAAGGATAAGTGTCTTCAATGAGATATAAAAGGACCCTCATTTGAAAATACCCAATTTTAGTATTTAATATTCCAGAGAGAAAACTTATAACTGTTGGAAATGATATGAATCTGACAGAAGAATAAAAAGGTCATATGACAGCTACAAGAATTATGAAATAATACTTGAAGTTTTACTTGTTCTTAAGCAATTTAAGTATCACAGGTTGTCATCAAGGCTTACAACTCAATGAACAACTACGAGTGCCACCTCATGATGAGACCTGTCACAATCCAAGTGAGCTGAGACACGGCATCCTCAGACCCACACATTTCCATCTTTGCCATTGTAATACATGTGATGCTGCACTTTGCCATAGAGGCACAATGAATATATAACTTTATTTTATTTTTTAATTTTTTTGTTCACTTTTATTTATTTATTTGAGAGTGACAGACAGAGAGAGAAAGGCAGAGAGAGAGAGAGAGAATGGGCCTCCAGCCACTGCAAACGAACTCCAGACGCGTGCGCCCCCATGTGTATCTGGCTAACGTGGGTCCTGGGGAATGGAGCCTCGAACTGGGGTCCTTAGGCTTCACAGGCAAGTGCTTAACCGCTAAGCCATCTCTCCAGCCCGAATATATAACTTTAAAATAACATGAGTTATCTGGATGGCTAGGTAAGTATACACCTCTTGAATGTTTAAAAAGGTACTAATTTGACCTGATTTGGAAGCACAAAATTGTATTAACCCATCCGCATGTATTCTGGAAAATGATGCTTTGTATTTCAGTTACATGAAAGTACAACCAAATCTCCAAGGTATGTTCAACTGCAACATTCTTCCTCGATGTTCTATTTTAGGAGGAGAAATACTTAATCAGAGCCTTCATAAAATGGATGACTGCCACCATTTTAATGAGATTTCATAAGCTCCAATATGTGGACTGGGGTTAAAAACAATTTAACTCAATTTTCAATAATGAGGTTATTTTAGCAGACAAGACAGTTCTGTATGATCATTGTCAAGAATGTAGATATTATCTATCCTATTCATATTGTGCCATTGATTTGATTTGATTTGCATATCAGGATGTTTAATCTTGGTTGTTAACTTGATTGGATGTAGAAGGACTCTGGAAGCAAATCTCTAGCATTGTCTTGAGGGAGTTTCGAGATTGGGTGAATGGAGGTGGGAAGGCCCACCCTGGGCCTTGAGTTTCCCAGGAGCTGGATCCCTGGACTGAATCAGAAGGAGAAAGAGAACTGGGTACCAGCATTCATCTCTCCTTCCTGGCTACAGATACATTGTGACCAGCTGCCACACTCTCCTGCCACCATGCCTTTTACAGAATGAGGGAGACGATGGGCTATATTCCCTTGAACTGTAAACCAAAATGATGGGTTTTTTTTTGTAACTGTTTTTTGGTCAGGTATTTTGCCGCAGCAATGAAAGGAGTAATTAATATGCATGCTATGTCATTCAGTCTTCTCAGAAGCCAAATATATTGTTCTCTGCTAACCTAATGTTAATATCCCCATCGTCCTTGAAACACATAAATGAGTTTTATTTGGGGATTTTATCCAAAAGATAAAAGACTAGGGTAGAGTACTTGCTTAGCATGTGTAAGGTTTCAGGTTCAATCGCCAGCAATACAAATACATGAAATAAATAAATAATAATAAAAAAATAGCAGTTGACTGATATTACCCTTTGATACAAAGCCAAACACCCACCTATGGATATTTTGGTCATCGAAGTTGATAATGCATATGACTTGCACTTATTGACCCTTGCGTTGTAGACAGTTCCACGTTGCTGGGATGAACATCCAAACCAGACACAGTTTATGGGGAGGAAGGGGATTTATTTCAAGCTCACAGACCCAGGGGAAGGTTCCACGGATGGCGGAAGAAGCTGGCTCCCTTTCACAGATCCAAACAGACAGAACAAGCACAGCAAGCAAAGTCCCAGTAGCAGCTCACACACACACACACACACACACACACACACACACCAAAACGCAGCAAGCACAAACTGCCAGCAAGCAGGAACACCCCCCCCACCCCCACCCAGAGCTCAGACACCTTTGCATATCTTTGAGCTGGAATTCAGATCTACTCCCCAAAATAACACAGCTTTGAGCTAGATCTCAGGACCCAGCCCCAGTAACACATCCTCCAGCTAGGTGGCTGGAGAGCCAAGTTACAAGCTTTAATACAACGCCCTGAGCCTACGGAGGACACACATTCGAACTACCACACCCTGCATCGCTACAAGCAGTCCCATTAAGAGGCCTTTTAAGCTACATATAGATTAGTTCCCGCACTCTTTCTCAGGGGAAAATAATTATTTTCCAACAATTCACCTAACTAACAATGTCTGTAAAGGATTAGAGTAACCGTAACCCACATGATGAATAATTCATGACAACGCCAGTAAATGAACACCCCATTCCATTAAATTCTGGACATACATTTGGGTTTGTATTTTTTTTTAAATTTAATATTATACGAACCAGTGGGGAGTCTGTTTAGCAAAAATGCTTACCAAAAATCTAAAAGAAATATCACAAAGAACTATAACATTAAAAATATCCAGTTATAGTCCTGCCAAGGATAAATCACATACTTTATGTAGCAATCTACTGTATGAATTGAAATCATTGGAACTGAGTATAAATAAACATAACATTTTACAAAGCCTCACTGCTTATGATATGCTCTGTAACTATTTTGTAATAAAGTTAGAGTTATAATCATTCTGTTACTTTGATTGAGAAAATATAGGTCCACACATATCATATGACCAGTCCCAAATAAACTGAAGTCAGGGTGACTGATGTGCAAGTCTGCTTTGTCACCAGAGCTCTGGTTACTTCCCAGCACCTCCAGTAGCCTCCATATGTTGCACTAAGGCAAGGAAGGCTGGACCCTATACAAGGAATTGGCTGGCTTGTGGTGGCATTCACCACTTGTTTCCCCGGACCTCGAGCTTACATATGGCCAACAGTGGAGTTGCTTCCCACCATGAGCTGTGTGTGTCCCAAACCATAGTTGGTCCTTCCACTTGGTTCCAGAGCACAAGGAGGTATATAATATGAAAATTGGCCAAGTTTTTCCAAGCTGCTCAGAGGTCCACTTGACCATCAACCCTCAGAGACAGTAAACAAGAATTTTCTAGAAAGTACTAAGATTGGGAGATATGGTAGCCAGGAATAAAGAGTTTGTAAAATCATACAAGTAGAGGAATAGTCATGATCACATCTCTGATCTTACTCTGACATGGGTTCTAAAGTAAAGCAAGGAAAATGGAGGTAAATAATTATCTCTGGGGCTGGGGAGATGGCTCACTGGGTAAACTGCTCACTACAAAATATGAGTTTGGCCCCTAGTGCCCACATAAAATGCCAGGTTTGGTGACACACTCCTGTAATTCCAGCACTGAGGAGAGAGAGATCAGAGGATGCTGAGCCTTACTGGTTAGTCTGTCTAAATCAGTGAACTCCAGTAGGAGCCAATGAGAGCGCTTGTCTCAAAAGAAGGTGGACGGTGTTCCTGTGGATGACATCCACGACTCTTCTCTGTCATCCACATAAACATGCATTCACATTTGCATACACATGTGCACCTTCACACATACACACACCAACACAAAAATAAAATAAATGAATGAAAAATAAATATCTCTGCTCTGCATAGCACCTAAATAAAAGCAGGAATTGCTACTTAGGTAAAGAAGTACAACAGAAATGACAAGGACCAAAATAAGCATCAAGGGACTGGAGAGATGGCTTAGTAGTTGAGGCATTTGCCTACAAAGCCAAAGGACCCAAGTTTGATTCCCTAGTACCCACATAAAGCCAGATGCACTAGGTGGCACTTGTGTCTGGAGTTCTTTTGCAGTGGCTAGAGGCCCTGGCTTGCCCATTCTATTTCTACCTCTCTCTCTCTCTCTCTCTCTCTCTCTCTCTCTCTCTCTCTCAAATAAGTAAAATAAATAAATAAAAATAAGCACCAAATATGGAGCAATATCTACCTAGAGGAGATTCATTTAAAAAAATCGATCATAATATCTTCCAGAAGGATATGCTTTTCCCTGCCCATAATAGTTGACCTTGACCAGACCTCTTAGCAAACATTTTACAACTCTGGATTTAGTGATGGCTGAAGACATCTCAAACCAGCATCTAATAGTATGTATGTGGTCATCCAGATTGTCCATTATATATAAAGTCATAATTTATGGTGATGTGGGCCATGGTTGTTTGGAGAGCAGAAAGTAGTCACACAGATGCATTCTGCCTTCATGGCAAAGAGAAAATGAATACAGAGGAGTCCTAAACCCAGACAGTGCCCTTAGAGAGCAATGTTCAGTACATATCTCAGGATTCCTGCTGCTGCCCAGTCATTCTCAACCAGAGGATGAGACAGGGACACATCACAGATGCTACATCTGATGGCTTAATGGCTTAGGGCTCCTCTAGAGAAGAATGTGCACCCTCTTGATGTTATTTTCTTTTTTTTGTTTTGTTTTTGTTTTTTGTTTTTTGGTTTTTGGTTTTTGAGGTAGGGTCTCACTGTGAGCCAGGCTGACCTGGAATTCACTATGTAGTCTCAGGGTGGCCTTGAACTCTCAGCAATCCTCCTACCTCTGCCTCCCGAGTGCTGGGATTAAAGGCGTGCGCCACCATGCCCGGCTTGTTATTTTCATATATATATATACATATATATATATATATATATATATATATATATATATTAGGTAAAGTCTGCTGTAGGATGCGATATTTGACACCTATGAAGCTAATTTACCTATTTAATCCTTGTGGTGATGTAAAAATTGGAGTAGGAAATTATTAGGTTTTCCTTTGTGCAAAACACTCTACCAACTCACTGATAGCCTATTGACACAGTCAGAAAGGTGAGACAACAGATCATAAATCAATAAGATACTAAGTAAAGAGATCATGTAAAAATGCCAAGCAGTGGTGGCACCCACCTGTGATGCTAGCACTGAGGAGACAGAGATAATAGGATCTCTAGGGCTCCCTGGCTAGCCAGTCTAGTCAAATCAGTGAGCTCCAGGCCAATAAGAGACCCTGTCTCAAAAGGAAGACAATGGTATTGCTGAGAGTAACACTGAAGTTTTTCCTCTGATCTACACACAGGTGCATGTACTCCTACATACATACATGCACCTGCCTTCACATAGACACACACATGAATTTGAACTTTTTTTTTTTATCTTTGAGAGAGAGAATGGGTGCACCGGTACCTTCAGCCTACTGAGAGCAAATTCCAGACACGTGAGCCCCCTTGTGTACATGTGCGACATTGCACGTTTGCATCACTGTGCATCTGGCTATGTGGGACTTGGAGATTTGAACATGAGTTCTTAGGCTTCTCAGGCAAGCACCTTAACCACTAAGCCATCTCTCCAGCCCTGACCTTTTTTTAAAAAAAAAAAAGTTGTAATCATCAGTCTCTCTCATAAAGTCATATCATTAAGTTATAACTTGCTTAATTATCATTTACTTGATTGCATTACTTTTCTTGATTGAAAAATTCTGAAAATGAATGTATTTTGGCTATTTGTCTTTGTGAGCTGCTGAATC